>CM064875.1:38190630-38710630 GCA_032719365.1 Prinsepia uniflora | reverse complement strand
CGGCGACCATCCCAGTCGACACCTAGGACCTCCCTGAACATAACCCTGACCTTCAATCCCATCGACACTAAGCCTAAACTCACGACTTTAACTGAAATTTCACGGGAAAACAGAGCAGGAAACCTCACCTTCGATTGCAGCTCCGCCGTGCGCACCGCCGCGTGCCACGGTGTTCGTTGGGTCCCCTGCAACCTCCTACAGCTCCCCCTACCTTGGATTGAGCCACCTCACGGCGTAGCCACCACCACAGTCTCACGGCCTCCCTGTTTCCCCAGAATTTTGCCGCACCTCCACCGTGCCGCCGTGCACGATTCCTCCACCAATTCACGACCACCAGCTCATACACTCCTCTATGTCACTCTCACAAACCACTCCTCACTCCCCCTTGCACAGAATCGATCACTCTCTCCCAATGCCTCACCCTCTGTTTCTGTCTGTGTCGAAGAACAAACACACGGGCACACACAGGTGCACCCTAATTAATTAGGACCGCGCACGTACAGGATTCCACCAGAATCCTCTACACACCTGCCATGTGTCACCATCCCCCATCCAAGCACTCCCACATGGCCCAATCTCAATCGTCCATTTCTTTCTTTCTGCACAAATCCCAATGTGCAGAAAGACCAATTTACCCTTCTTTTTAACTCATTTTACGATTTCGCCACTAACGTTCTAGACCCGTATCTCACTCATCGTAAGTCCGATGCATACGTGCCGCCTGTCATCGAACTCAGGACGACGAGATCTATCTAACCATCCTAGGTCAACGTACCAAAACTCGTCCGTACAAAAAGTCAACTATTCCCCCTACTTTACCCAAATTACGGTTAAGCCCTCAACCTTCCGAACATCACAACTTCTTCCTCGGATGTCGGAATCGGGCGTGCCACCTGCCTAAGGATTCGTGACGTCCTAAACTACTTCCTGGTCACTGGTCAATCCCCAATTGACCACCCGAAATAAAAGTCAACATTTCTGCCCGACCCAGGGGCAAAATCGTCATTCTAGGTTCCCGGACCCCTCGGGACCACCTAACCCTTGATTACCCTCACTAATCACACCTTAATCACTCTAGTAATCCCGATTCTCGGGACGGGTTGTTACAGAGTAAGTATAGTTGCAAGGACCATTGTGTTTGGCACTTTTCCAAATTTGGTAGCTATAATGTACATTATGATTATTTGTTGGCCACATAGATGTGGCGTAATTAAGAGTTGTCGAGAAATGGTGGAGGATAATCAAGTGCGGGCGATGAGCCGGAGAGGATGTGGAAACATATTTGAGACTTGAATGTACCACACAAGATCATGCATTTCATATGGACTTGCTACCATGGCTACCTAGCCACCAATCACAACCTAGTCGTCGATGGGTTCATGTGGAAAATGTGTCCCCATTGTGTTATGATGAGGAAGAGCTTAAGTTCCATTTGTTCTTTACTTGAAAATTTGCACGAGTGTTCTAGTTTGGTGGCCTGTTGCAAATGGACACAAGAAGATTTCGAGGCCCATCCTTTATGGCTATTGGCATGTCTTGGACGAGAATTTTGAGTGACTTGCGGATGCTAATGCCTATTCTAGCTCATTGCCATGGGTCTTTGGAAACTTTTGAAGGCAATAGGGGCTTATGATTGGGTTATGCGATTTTGGCTTGGATCCTTTGAGAGTGTTGGTGGTGCCGATATGATGGGCTACATTTATGCGCTCCAAGTAGAGGCACTGGTGGTCCGTGTGGGACTGGAGGTTTGTGTGATGGCGGGGCACCTCAAAGTTATTGTCGAGTCAGACTCACTATATGACCCTTCCCGACTTTCGTGATTAACAAAAATTAATTAAGGATTAAGTAAGGATTAAGCAGGATTAATCAAGGATTATTGAAGTTTGATAGGACCCGTCCCAAAAATGACAATTTTGCCCCTAGACGGTTGAAAATGTTGACTTTTGATCCGGGAGGTCAATTTCACTTGGACCAAGGCCCATTATGTAAATCGAGATAATACGAGTCCGTAGACAAGCATCACGTCAAAATTTGACATCGTACGAGAAAGTTACGGGTCTAGAATAGTTTTGAGAACTATTCACGATTGCACGTTTGTCGAGGATTGACTTTTGGGTTGTCTTTAGTGGGCCCAATATGTAACGACCCGTCCCGAATTATCGGGGTTAATTATGACTAATGACGGATTATCCTCGCTAATCGGAGACTAATCAGGGATTAGCCGAGGATTGACGGACGTTCAGGACGAAATGACAATTTTACCCATGGAATGGGCGAAACGTTGACTTTTCGTTCGGACGATCGAATGGACTTTGGCCGAGGACTGTGATGTAACGACCCGTCCCGAATATCGGGATTTAATAATATTTAATTGTGATTTACTAATCTGGGATTAGTTGGGCGATTTCGGACAAATTGTGCAAAATGACCGTTTTGCCCCTAGGTGTGGGCAAAACGTTGACTTTTAATTCGGATGGTCAAATGGACTTTGACCGATGACCGTGACGTAGTTCGGGACGTCACGAGTTCATAGACAGGTGGCACGTTCGATTCCGACGTTCGTGGTGAAAGTTATGATGTACGGAAGTCCAGGGGCATTTTCGTAATTTGGATGAAATAGGGGCAAATGTTGACTTTTTGACCAGGATGTCCGATGGCCGAGGGCCAAGGACCGTTACGTAGGTTTCGTCGATGCGAATCCAACGACAGGCGGCACGCTGAAATCGGTGATTCGACGACGAAGTTATGGGTCACGGAAGTTTGGTTTCGTTATGCACGCATTACGAGACGTGGACACGTGGCGTTCTCTGATTGGTCTGAATTTCTGAGTGGGACACGTGGACCACTAACCTTTAATTATTGGGATCAGATCTGGATTGGTCAGATTGATTAAATTATTGGATTAAAAAATATAAAGTATTCCCACTTATTGCATCTTTTGATCTGGACCCTTAATCTCAATGGTGAGATTGAATCTGGACCATCCATTTTACCTTATCATCTCCCTTCCCATATTATATTTGCTTACCCAGTGCACAACCATTCAAACCGTGCACCAAAACCTTCACACATCTCCTCTGTGCACATGTGTGGGTCACTGAGATTGTGAGAACCAGCGGGAGGCGGCAGGACGTCGGCGGCGACCGTGGTGGTCCACGGCGGCCGTGTTAACCCGAGGAGGAAGTTAAGCCCAGGTTTTTGGAAATCGACGATCCGTCGTGTTTCTGAGCTCCTTCTCGACTCCTTTGGGACTTGGGGTCAGAAACAGACACAGGGGACTGGTTTTCGAAGCTCGAAGTGAGCTGGGCACGGCGGGGACGGCGGTGCCCGTAACCCGGTTTGAAACCAAAAATGGTGATCGGGTTTTGGATGGGTTTTGGACGTTGGATTTGATCCTACGGTGTTCTCTGAGCATAAACGAACCTTGTGGACGTGATTTTGGGACTCGAGGCGGCCGGAATCGGGAGGAAGGACGATCGGAAAATTCTGGGTTTCGGGTTCGAGTCAGAGGTAATAATCTGGACGTTACTTCTGGTTTTTGATTCCACAAAACTGTTGGTTGAACTCAGACGATCTTGCAGGTGAAAACCCCGTCCAAAATGATGGAGAAATGACCGAGAACCAGTCGGGTTGGCCCGCGGGTCACGGTGGCCCGTTTTACAGTAATACGGGTTGGACGATGATGAACAGTACCCGGCGCGTGGATTTCACGCGCAGGGAGTTCAACCGGCGTGTGGGGGCGCGTGTGAGGTAATTTTGGGAAACTTCCAACATGACTTTTGTCCTATACAATGTAACAAACATTTTAGCGTTGGTTTCGTGTCGATCGGATCCCGTTTCGTTATTGTTCGGGATGTCCGAAGGTTTTAAATCCAGTTTAAAAATACTTAAAAATTCGGGAAAATTACGGGACTTGAATAGGATGTTAATTATGAGGTTAGTGATCCTCTAAATTGATTTGAACAGGATTGGGAGTCCCGGTGATTGTGATGTGGCCCGGGAAGGCCTATGGCACGCGTATCGAGGCGCTCGGTTAAACGGTCTGTGAGTGGACATTGGTTTCATAAATTCGATGCATGCATAACTGTTTTATGATTGTTATAATTATGATTAAATGATTTACTTTGGATATCGGTGAATTTAAAATGATTTCACGTATTTCGAGGTGAATTACGTATTTGCACGTAAACCGAGGTTTTCTGGATTTGCACCGATTTCCATAAATATGTTTGGATATGATTTCATGAAACGGTTACGAACTTAAATAATGTAAAATCGGGCCAGGGGCCCAGTTGAACTATGAAATCGGGCCAGGGGCCCAGTTAACATGTGGATCGGGCCAGGGGCCCAGTTAACTTGTGAAATCGGGCCAAGGGCCCAGTTGATTTCTACATATGATTGCGGGTCGGGGACTCTAAATGGAATTGAATAAATGTTTCCTGGTTTACATTTTATATATGTTCACATGCTGGAATCAATAAATGGTTTTGATGATATTTCGGTTATGGCACGTTTCACGGTATTTGGGCATGAGACCCGTTTGATGAAACGTAACGGTCAGTTCGGATTTTACCTATGTATACCTATATGTTTTGCATGTGGATATCGATAAAATGTATTTAGTACTGCACTGTATAGATCCTTCCATATTATATTGTCTCCTCCGGCGAGGTACCCCGGAGAGGTCACGGGCGTCTAGTACGTCCAGCGTCTATGACGCTAAGCATCAGGTGATGCTGCATCAGGTGATGCTGTACCCGAACGGGGTTCGGGGATTTAACTCGGAAAATTGAGACCCGAGTGGCACGCGTAGCCTTGTGATTGTGACCTTATTGACGTCAGGGACGTCAGACATCAGGGATGTCGGATTGGAGTGTATAGTGCAGCAACTAAAATTATGGTTATGGTTATTATTATATGCCTTATGGTTTATATTACTGGATTTATGAAATAACTCTTGGATTGACTTTTGGAATTTGAAACTATGCTTTGGTTTCCGGGCTAAGGCCCTAATGGTTATTTCTAAATAAATATGGGATTATTGGTTTTTGGTGCGTGCATATGATTTTACTGAGGGGCATAAATGTCTTATAAATGTTTTCAACAGACTTGTTTATTTTCGTCCACTCACAGCTTTTGTTTTCAATGCCCTTCAGGTTGATTCCGGCTACGACTGCAGCAGAGACTTGAGCATCGCACACCTCCTCCATCGATCCTTACGCACTCTGGAAGCCCGTTTGGGCAATGACAAACGGTTATCCCTTGTCTGGCGCCTCTTGTCAGACGGGAGCACGTCACATTCCATGGTAATCCCGGGGGGATTGGGATGGGTCGTGTCATGTGATGTAATTCAGGACGTCAAGAGTTCATATACAGGTGGCACGTTCGATTCCGAAATTCACGGAATAAGTTAGGACGATCGTAAGTTAGGGGGCATTTTGGTAATTTGGTTGAATAGGGGCAAGAAGTTGACTTTTGACCTGGGAGGTCCGATGGCCGAAGCCGATGACCATTATGTAAATCGAGACGATATGAATCCGTAGACAGGCGACACGTCGAATTCGATTGTTCGACGGAAAAGTTGTTGTTCACGAAAGTTTAAACGTATTATTGTACGTTTTACGAGACGGGAGACTTTTTGTAACGACCCGTCCCTAATTTCATGATTAGATTACTGACTAATCACGATTAGTGAGGTTAATCGGTGATTAGTTAGGCTAAATCGAACGAACGATGCGAAATGACCATTTTGCCCCTAGTGGTGGCAAAGCGTTGACTTTTCAATCGGGAGGTCAAATGGACTTTGACCGATGACCGTAACGTAGTTCGTGACGTCACCAGTTCATAGACAGCTGGCACGTTAAATTCCGACATTCGAGGAGGAAGTTATGACGTTCGGAAGTTTAGGTGCATTTTAGTAATTTTGGTTAAATGAGGTCAAATGTTGACTTTTTAACCAAGAGGTCCGATGGCCGAGGGCCAAAGACCGTTCCGTAGATAAGGACGATACAAATCCGTAGACAGGCGGCACGTCGAATTCGGACGTTCGACGACGAAGTTACGGTTCACGGAAGTTTCAGGTTACTATTCACGACGACACGTTTTACGAGACAAAAAGTGCAGTTTTGCCTCTAGTGGGCCCAGCTTTTTAGATAGCCAATGGATGAGTGACAAGTGTCACCCATCCACGGCCAATCTCACACATACATGCATACCATCCCTTCATCGATCATTCTTCATTTCAAACCCATTTTCCCGATCTCATTTCTCTCATCTGTGCAACCCAAACATCCAACCCTCACCCTATGATCATGACAGAGAGACCAGAGGGGGAGAGGAGGACCGGTGAAGCTAGGTGGCCGGCCGGGACGAAGCCACCGTGCACGGTGGAGACCCAAACCCGAACGGGTACCCGGTTAGACCCAAATCTCCCATTTTGTCGATTTTTACATTATGGATAGTTTTGGTTGATTAGGGAATGTTTGTTAGATTGTTTAGGGTGTATAGAGATGGTTTTGAACGGGGGTTGACGGCTGTGAAGCCTGGGGTCAGAATCGGAAAACAGGGGCCGTGGGGGTTAATTTTTTGGGATCGATTTAGGGGGTTTTAGGTCGTTTTGTTAATTGGGTTAGATAGGAAACTTGAAAATAGGAATTTAGAAATTGGAATGGAAGCAATCGGACCGAAAATGAGGGAGTAGGGACGCTGAACCGGTTACGCCGGTTCAGCACAGTAACCGGACCGGTTCGCACCAGTCGCGGAGGTTGAAGACTGGTACTGTAGCGGCGAGTGAGGCCCACGCGCAGCCACTTCAGGCAGCGCGTACGGGCGCGTGGAGGAGAATTTGGGGAAGGTTCCAACATGTGAAATCATCTATTCTTTTGGGACTGGTTTCGTGTCGATCGGACACCGTCTCGATATGTTTCGGGGCATCGGAAGGTTTAGGTTCGGTTTTTAAAATAGTTAAAAGTTCGGGAAAATTACGGGGCTTTTATGGGAGGTTAATTAAGTAGTTATTAACCTTCTATTAAAATTTGGACAGGTTTGGGAGTCCCGGTAATGGTGATCGGCTCGGGGAGCCGAATGGCACGCAAATCGAGGCGGCAGCTCGGACGGTCTGTGAGTGGACCTTGTTTTATAAATTGGTGCATGCACAAATGTTTATTATATGTTTTTAATACTTGTTTGTGATGCCATGAGTGCATTATGATGTGTGGTTACATATAGGCACGTATTTCGAGGTTTCGGCCCTATACGGTGCCTATACGGGTCTGTATGCCTTTATTAGTCTAAATGAAATGGTTTTGGATTTCAAATGGATTAACTTGAGTATGAGACCCATTTGGTTCGGTCTCGGGCATATGACGCTATTTACGACATTCGGGTCTAAATCGTGGTCGCGATGGGTGCTATGTGCACGGCGATCGACGATATGACGCTCGCCTCCGGTTTGGGATGTGTTCCTTCCGGAGAGGTCACGATGCACGATTCGTGGTCGGGCAGCCTGGGGAGGCTCGACTTCGAAGTTCTGACGGTTCAGGATAGCGATCGGTGATGAGTGCACCATGATCTTGTGGTGGTCGCATCGGTTGATTCGTTGACGACGACATACCAGGATTGAGAGCAGTCCTGGATGGATGGTTACACGCATCACTATGATCGGAGTCGTGACTGACCCTTAGATATCGGGCACGGTGCCCAGTTGAGTCATATGTTCGGGCACGAGACCCAGTTGTTTTACACTGATGATTTTGGGTCAGGGACTCTAGATGGATTTCCAAGTTCATGGAGGTTTATGGGAACCGGCATGAACTCTGGAAAGGTCATTGTGGTTCATGACGGTTTATGGGAACCGGCACGAACTTTTGTCAGGTCATTATGGTGCATGGCGGTTTATGGGAACCGAGCATGGATGTTATGGATCATGACGGTTCAAGGGAACCGGGCATGAATGTTTATGTTATGTATATATATATGTATTCATATACCTTCCTTTACTTCTATTATCTCCTCCGGGGAGGGTCGTTGGCCTGGGTGGACCCCGGAGTAGTCACGGAGCACCGACTGAGTGGAGTCACCCCCCAGTTGGGTTCCTTACTCTCAGGAAGGCTATGATTACTATTACCTCGGGTAGGGTCAGTGGTCTGCGGACATTGATCTTGACTTTGAGAAGACTCGGATTGAGACCTGGGTAGCACGCGCGTAGCTGTGGAAACCGTGACAGGATTGGTTGTGTGAATTATATGTATATGTGATGTATGCTATATATGATGTATGTGTACGTTTACACAGGTTTTGGGCAGTGGCCCGTATGGTTAGTTTTTTATGATTTGGGCTGAGTCCCTTATGGAGTTGGGCAGTGGCCCGTGTACTTGATTTCATTATGGTTTTCTGGATAAATGGTTTTTGAATGCATGCATGCTTTTTAGTGAAGGGTACAAATGTCTTCTCGTTAAAATGTTTTCATAAACTCTTGTTTTTTCCACTCACAGCTTTTAGTGTTTTGACTGCCCTTCAGGTTGACATCAGATTGTGGACTGTAGCAGAGACGGAGATATCACATACCTCCTCTAGATCCTGGCGTACTCTGATAGCCCGAGAGGGCAAAGGTCGGAAATATCCCTTGTCTGACACTCCGTGTCAGACGGGAGCAGGGTCATCCTACGTTAATCCCGGGGGGATTAGGATGGGTCCTGTCAACGTGGTATCAGAGCTCGGATAGCTCATCGGATACCCAGGATGCTCTGATACTGTCAACGTGGTATCAGAGCATGGTTGCTCATGTTACTCTGAATTCCAGAGCGTATTTTGCGCAATACTCTGTACGCCGGTCGAGGATGTGATATCTCAAGTGGCTACAGTTTGTTATCAACCTGATAGTTAGGGTGCCAGTACGATAGTTAGTAGCATGGAATCGTGATATGTCTTGGTTCGGCACTAGATGCCGAGGTTGCCATGGTTCTGTCAGGGATGACAGTGTGGGACCCTACAAAGGGATAAACGTATTCTGATAGATTTTGATCGTGAGATGGTTAGTTGGGATCGTCTTCACGATGTCGTAGGATCAGTTCCGACGACTGGTTGGGAATTATGACCATCCGATGTTCGGATATGGTTGAGTTAGATGGATTTACTACAGTCGGCAGTTTGCAGTCGGATTCGAGGAATCCTAGTTGGATTGACGTCTTTACGATGTCAAGACCGCGGGGTCGGTCATATTGTTATTTACTGCTTTTCGCAGTTGGGTTCAGAGTGACCCTAGAGTGTGATTGTGGAACCCTACCTTGGGTGTATGGTTCGGAAATGTGAGTTGGCGAGTGGTGTGACTTTGACGACTATTCGGATTTGGGGTTCGTTAGTCGGTCTAGTCATATCAGCTTGTGTTGGGACTGCACTTCGCAGTCGGGATTATACTTATCGGTTTGACCTAGTTGGTTGTCGTGCTACTTCAGTTGTGATGGATTGTTGGTACAACTAAGGTCATGGGTGACCTGGTAGACGACAGTGGTTGAGTCGAGTTACGACTGGTTAGTGATTGGTTGGGCAAGTTATCATGGTTGGTACTTGTCGATGGAATCCCGGAGTGGGGATACGAAGTAGTTGGTACGGGCGATTGATTCCGTTGGATGCGGAGTCTGGATATAGCGAGGTCTGGTAGTTAGGTCTGCACGAGTCTGTGGCAGGCACTACTACCGAGAGTGGTTGTAGCTGTGGTTGTTGGGAATCGGGGACGTTCAGGGGACGTTTCCTTTTCTCGTATGAGTTGTCAGGATGACTGTACTCATAGTTGTTAGGTACGAAGGAGACTGAGTTTCTCCTATTCGAGTAAAGTACGGGGTCGGCGCTCGGTGTGAGCGGAGATCCAGAGTTGTCAGTTTGCACACGGTGTGCTAGTGTTAGTGCTGATGCTAGTGTGGATGCTTGCGTGCTAATGCCGATAGGTGATGTTGGTGATAGTGACAGTGGTGGTTCTAGCGCTGGTGCTGGTACCGGTGATTGTGATGACCGTGAGTCATGAGTCGGGATGTGACTCCATCGAGATGGGCATGTGTTTAGTAACTGTGGTTCGGGAGTGGATCACAGAGAGAGGTAAACTAGTGATGGACACGTGGTTGATGTCCGAGTGTGATGGTTCCGATATGGTTGGAATTTAGGAATTGCGAGAGGTTGCGATTGTAGTGACGAGAGGAATGCGGGTTTTCCGCATTGGTATTGAGTAATTCGAGGTTATTTTGGGTGACTTCTCAGGTTCTGCCATGGTATATGATGGTAGATGATGTTGATGGTGGTAGATGATGGTTACGTCACCAGTACACTGATCGTGTATTGGTTGGTGGAATTGTGATTTGTCTTGGGTCATCAGGTGGAGTGAGTATATCGAAGTTAGGTGACTGAGATTTCTCATTTTCTGCTTGGTGGCAGACGATGTTGGATTACATGGCGTGGTGAGTACAACACGTTTTGCTTGCATTCACGTATGATGGATTTTGATGTCATTGTTTGGTATCATCCTTGATGTTTCCTAGGTGGGATGACAAGGATCGATACGAGGTAATCAGTGAGAACCCACAGTCTCGGCGTGTCTCGTCGTTGACTGATCTGTTTAGATGTGGGAATTGGTTTAGGACTTTGGGTATCGTTATGGATCTGGATCGTGATTTTGATGATCCAGATAGTTGGGAAGTTTATCACTTTTACTGGGATGTTTGAGTGGAACATGATGGGACTGAACTTCCTTTCGAGGTGAATCCCATATGGCTTACTACTCGCCTGAGTAGTTGTCCGATGAGTAGTTTTCCAACGTAGTCGGATATGGTCAGCCTTAGAGATGTGTTGAAACGTGATTGGCTTCCCTACGAAGTCAATCGATGGTACTAGGGTAATCGGTTGAGCAGGAAACCGAGAGGTTCGGTTTTGGTACGTCTCGATAGACGTGAACGATATTTCGAGTTTTGGAATCATATTTCTGGATGACGATTCAGGATTTGATTTTGGAATTTGAAAGAGGATTTCTGGATTTGGGTTCGGAATGGTTATTCCTAATACTAGTCTACGGAATGATGATTTCGAACTCGGACTTGGACATGGTTATGGATATGAGTTCTGGGTTTGGATTCGGGATTTCTTACGAAATTGCGGATTCAGATTCGGATTTGGAAATGGATAATGGGTCGGAGTTTCGATTTGTCTAATATTGGATTGGACAAATGGACTCTATAGTAGAAACGTGATTAGCAACAACCTAGGTGGTTGTAAGCTGATTGATGGGTAGATGTGCGTACCTTGTACGTTGTTCGAGGTACGATACTGGGCAAACTTGTCATGTCTATTGACGGTATATAGGTCATACCAGAGGTATGTTGGTGAGCGTGTTGGTAGTCCGATTAATTCTGATACCATTGGATTAGTTGAGGTCGTGGACTGGACATTGGATACTGTGCATTGGGTCATAGTAGTTCTGATGAGTCTGGTTACACACAGGTCGAGTGTTTTGTTGGTAAACGAGTACTCAGATTGAATAAGTTGGTAGTTAGTATAACCACGGGTGAGTATAGTGTTAGTTTTTGACTGACGATTGTCAAGTAGTGACAGTTTGTCGGAGGTGTCAGCGTGGATCGTTGAGTGATTGGTAACTCCCAGTCGGAGTAGATGTCGGGATAGTTAGTGTTTAAGAAAGGAACCGTCGAGCTGGTTGTGTCAGCGAAATGGTATATTTGACAAGTGGTGTCAAATCGGGACGTATGGCTACTGTCATTCGACGTGGTCGAGTGTAATCGATACGACGTGAGTGTTAGTGGTACGTCTGGTTGCAGACGAGTATTGTTCTAGCTAGTGGGTGTACTAGTGTACGCTAGCGTGAGGTCGATTCTACTTTCCGCGAGGTGGATGTGGAATCAGGATAGTTGGAGTTTCAAGTTCTAATTAAGGAAGGAAGAACGGTTGGATTTAGGTCGGTTGGAATTTCGAGGACGAAATTAATTAAGGAGGGAAGGTTGTAACGACCCGTCCCGAATTTCATGATAAGATTAGTGACTAATCACGATTAGTGAGGTTAATCGGTGATTAGTTAGGCTAAATCGGACGAACGATGCGAAATAACCGTTTTGCCGCTGGTGGTGGCAAAACGTTGACTTTTCAGTCGGGAGGTCAAATGGACTTTGACTGATGACCGTGACGTAGTTCGTGACGTCACGAGTTCATAGACAGGTGGCACGTTAAATTCCGACATTCGAGGAGGAAGTTATGACGTTCGGAAGTTTAGGGGCATTTTAGTAATTTTGGTTAAATGAGGTCAAATGTTGACTTTTTGACCAAGAGGTCCGATGGCCAAGGGCCAAAGACCGTTGCGTACATAAGGACGATACAAATCCGTAGACAGGCGGCACGTCGAATTCGGACGTTCGACGGCGAAGTTACGGTTCACGGAAGTTCTAAGTTACTATTCACGACGACACGTTTTACGAGACAAAAAGTGCAGTTTTGTCTCTAGTGGGCCCAGCTTTTTAGATATCCAATGGATGAGTGACAAGTGTCACCCATCCACTGGCCAATCTCACACATACATGCATACTATCCCTTCATCGATCATTCTTCATTTCAAACCCATTTTCCCGATCTCATTTCTCTCATCTGTGTAACCCAAACATCCAACCCTCACCCTATGATCATGACAGAGAGACCAGAGGGGGTGAGGAGGACCGGTGAAGCGTGGTGGCCGGCCAGGACGAAGCCACCGTGCACGGTGGAGACCCAAACCCGAACGGGTACCCGGTTAGACCCAAATCTCCCATTTTGTCGATTTTTACATTATGGATAGTTTTGGTTGATTAGGGAATGTTTGTTAGATTGTTTAGGGTGTATAGAGATGGTTTTTAACGGGGGTTGACGACTGTGAAGCCTGGGGATGGAATCGGAAAACAGGGGTCGTAGGGGTTAATTTTTAGGGATCGATTTAGGGGGTTTTAGGTCGTTTTGTTAATTGGATTAGATAGGAAACTGGAAAATAGGAATTTAGAAATTGGAATGGAAGCAATCGGACAAAAAATGAGGGAGTAGGGACGCTGAACCCGTTACGACGGTTCAGCACAGTAACCGGACCGGTTCGCACCAGTCGCGGAGGTTGAAGACGGGTACTGTAGCGGCGAGTGAGGCCCACGCGCAGCCACTTCAGGCGGCGCGTGCGGGCGCGTGGAGGAGAATTTGGGGAAGGTTCCAACATGTGAAATCATCTATTCGATGTAACAAACCTTTTGGGACTGGTTTCGTGTCGATCGAACACCGTCTCAATATGTTTCGGGGCATCGGAAGGTTTAGGTTCGGTTTTAAAAATAGTTAAAAGTTCGGGAAAATTACGGGGCTTTGATGGGAGGTTAATTAAGTAGTTATTAACCTTCTATTAAAATTTGGACAGGTTTGGGAGTCCCGGTAATGGTGATCGGCTCGGGGAGCCGAATGGCATGCAAATCGAGGCGGCAGCTCGGATGGTCTGTGAGTGGACCTTGTTTTATAAATTGGTGCATGCATAAATGTTTATTATATGTTTTTAATACTTGTTTGTAATACCATGAGTGCATTATGATGTGTGGTTACGTATAGGCACGTATTTCGAGGTTTCGGCCCTATACGGTGCCTATACGGGTCTGTATGCCCTTATTAGTCTAAATGAAATGGTTTTGGATTTCAAATGGATAAACTCGGGTATGAGACCCATTTGGTTCGGTCTCGGGCATATGACGCTATTTACGACCTTCGGGTCTAAATCGTGGTCGCGACGGGTGCTATGTGCATGGCGATCGACGATATGACGCTCGCCTCTGGTTTGGGATGTGTTCCTTCCGGAGAGGTCACGATGCACGATTCGTGGTCGGGCAGCCTGGGGAGGCTCGACTTCGAAGTGCTGACGGTTCAGGATAGCGATCGGTGATGAGTGCACCATGATCTTGTGGTGGTCGCGTCGGTTGATTCGTTGACGGCGACATACCAGGATTGAGAGCGGTCCTGGATGGATGGTTGCACGCATCACTATGATCGGAGTCGTGACTGACCCTTAGATATTGGGCACGGTGCCCAGTTGAGTCATAAGTTCCGGCACGAGACCCAGTTGTTTTACACTGATGATTTTGGGTGAGGAACTCTTGATGGATTTCCAAGTTCATGGCGGTTTATGGGAACCGACATGAACTCTGGAAAGGTCATTGTGGTTCATGACGGTTTATGGGAACCGGCACGAACCTTTGTCAGGTCATTGTGGTGCATGGAGGTTTATGGGAACCGAGCATGGATGTTATGGATCATGACGGTTCAAGGGAACCGGGCATGAATGTTTATGTTATGTATATATATGTATTCATATACCTTCCTTTACTTCTATTATCTCCTCCGCGGAGGGTCGTTGGCCTGGGTGGACCCCCGAGTAGTTACGGAGCACCGACTGAGTGGAGTCACCCCCCAGTTGGGTTCCTTACTCTTAGGAAGGCTATGATTACTATTACCTCGGGTAGGGTCAGTGGTCTGCGGACATTGATCTTGACTTTGAGAAGACTCGGATTGAGACCTGGGTAGCACGCGCGTAGCTTTGGAAACCGTGACAGGATTGGTTGTGTGAATTATATGTATATGTGATGTATGCTATATATGATGTATGATGTGCATTTACACAGGTTTTGGGCAGTGGCCCGTATGGTTAGTTTCTTATAATTTGGGCTGAGTCCCTTATGGAGTTGGGCAGTGGCCCGTGTACTTGATTTCATTATGGTTTTCTGGATAAATGGTTTTCGAATGCATGCATGCTTTTTAGTGAAGGGTACAAATGTCTTCTCGTTAAAATGTTTTCATAAACTCTTGTTTTGTCCACTCACAGCTTTTAATGTTTTGACTGCCCTTCAGGTTGACATCAGATTGTGGACTGTAGCAGAGACGGAGATATCACATACCTCCTCCGGATCCTGGTGTACTCTGATAGCCCGGGAGGGCAAAGGTCGGAAATATCCCTTGTTTGACACTCCGTGTCAGACGGGAGCAGGGTCATCCCACGTTAATCCCAAGGGGATTAGGATGGGTCCTGTCACTTTTGGCAGCAAGTGGGGCCCAGCTTTTTGGACAGGCCCAATGGATGAGTGACAAGTGTCACCCATCCATTGTCCAGCCTAAATAATTCATGCATATCCTCCCCTTTCATTTGTATTCGACCATTTTCCCCATTTACAACCAAACCTGATCAAATCGTCCCACCACAATCCAAACCCTTAAACCCTATGATCATATGTGAGACTCAGAGAGTGAGTTGAGGACTTGAAGATGACGGTGGCTGGCCAGGACGGCGCCGCCGTGGACGGCGGAGGTAAAACTCGAACAGAGGTATCGGTTTTGTCCATTTTTCATTTTATTTGGGTTCAATCATTATGGATGGTTTTAATCGATTGTAATGAGCTTAATGAGTCAATAGGAAGGTAATAGGATGATTTTGAGGATGGTTAGAGGCTGCGGAAGCCCTGGGAGAAACTTGGAGGTTTTGAACCGTGAGGAAGAATTGGATCGGTTCGATTTTGTAGATTTTAGGTGATTTGGTTCATAGGTTTAGGTTCCTATGATCAAAACATGAAGAATAGGATTGATTAGGAAGAGAAAGGACGAGAATTGAACTGGGTAGGAGGCTGGACCGGTCACGTCGGTCCAAGTTGCAGAGAAAATCGGGTCGGCTGGTTCAGATCGGCCTAACCGAGGAAGAAGACAACTATAGCACTGGGGCGTGACTCCCACCTGTAACCACTTCAGCCTGCACGTGTGGGCGCGTGGGGGAGAATTTAGGGGTGGTTCCAACATGTGAAATCATTTATTCGATGTAACGAACATTTTGGGACTGGTTTCGAGTCGATCGGACATCGTCTCGATATAGTTAGGGATGTCTGAAGGTTTCGAAGCGATTTTAAAAATAGTTAAAAATCCCGAAAAATTAGGGGGATTTAGTGAGGGGTTAATTAAGTAGTTAGTAATCCTCTAAAGTAATTTGGACAGGTTTGGAAACCCCGGAGACTATGATTGACCCGGGAAGGCGTACGACGCACGTATCGAGGTGGCAGAGCGGACGATCTGTGAGTGGACTTTCTTTCTGAAATTGATTCATGCATAAATTTTTTAATGTATGTTTTGTGATACCTTGAGTGCATTTTGGTGTGTGTTCACGTATTGGCACGTATTTCGAGGTTTCAGGTTTTATACGTGCTTATACGCTCTTATGCTTTCGATTTTCATGAAATGGTTTTGAAAAGGTAAAACCGGGCATGAGACTCATTTGGATTTGGTTTTGACTCAGGCATGAGGCCCTATTGATGACCTATGGGTCTGAGTCGTGGTGACGACGGGTGCTGTGTGCACAACGACGGACGACGTGACGCTTGCCTCCAGATTGGGATGCGTTCCTTCCGGAGAGATCACGATTCCATTCCGTTATCGAGCAGTCACTAGAGGCTCGACTTCGAAGTGCTAACGGTTTAGAGGATCGATCGGTGACGTGTACACCATGGTCTCGAGATGGTCGCAGTAGTGATGTGTTCGCGGCGACATACCATGATTGAAAGCGGTCCTGGATTGATGGTTGCATGCATCGCTATGATCAGAATCGTGACTGACCCTGAGATATCGGACTCGATGCCCAGTTGATTTGAGTTCGGGTTCGATGCCCAGTTATTGCGAAATAGGGCTAGAGGCCCTGTTGAGTCCTATGTTCGGGTTGGAGGCCCAGTTGCTTTATGTTATCGGGTGTGAGTCCCGTTTTATGGTTTACTATACTAGTATGTATATATCCTCCTTACGAGCTTATTGATTGGTCTCCTCCAGACGTCGATCTGAAGAGTCACGATCCACACACCAGAGTGGGTATCCCCATAGGTCGACTATCTTGTGTGATGTGTGATCTTGTAGATACCATCGCTCAGACGTCGACCCTCATGTGTGATGTGTGATCCTGAGTTAGAGCACCTAGATGCCGCGTCATGGGCTCCGAGCCTGGTGTTTATTCAGATGTGTAATTCTAAGTCGCAAACGTAGCTCTGATATCGTTACTAGTGATGATGATATGATGATATGATATCAGACACCACTAGTGTAAAACCAATCCTCTTTATCTCATATCATCACCTCATATTGAGATGCTTTTACGAGATTTGGTTTTGGGCTGAGTCGTTACTGAAAAAATGGCTTCGATTGAGAAGCATTTTTCACTGTGATTTGATTGAAAAGCAATATGTTTTGCTTTTAAGAAAGTATTTAAAATACTATTTTCTGATGCATTCTTGCTTTTAAGTGAAGGGTATAAAAGTATTTTCGATTAATTATTTTTTATAAATTGATTATTTTTATCAACTCGCAGCTTTTATGGTTTTTGTTACCCTTCAGGTTGATCGCGGATGCGGACTGTAGTAGAGACCAAGACACCACATGCCATTGCACACTCTGGAAATCAATGCGCACTCTGGTAACCCCGGGCGGGTTATAGTTTATCCCTAGTCTAGCACGTGGTGTTAGACGGTAGCAGACACATCCCACGGTAATCCAGGGGGATTGTGATGGGTCCTGTCACTATAGCTAATTCAGTTGTTGCGTCAGGCCAATATTTATCATGATATTCATGTTATCTATGAGTTACCCCTAGGGCCTGTAACATGGTAGCTAATGATGTAGATAACCATATGAAATGTAAGAGAAGGTGTGAGGACCCGTCCCTAAATCCCGTGAAATACAAACCCGCCCTACTACCGTCTAACGATTGTTGTCAGACAAGGGATTGATCGTAATATGACCAAAATACCCTTACAATTCCTTGACCCATAACAAACATACCTGACCTCTATTTTTGACATTATGCATGTTTAGTACTCAGGAGGCTAAGACCGTCGTAATAGTCTTCTTGAAGTTTCCAAAAGATGTCCTAATCAAAAGTTAATACTTTTACTTTTTGGTCAAAAGTCAACTCTTTGACTTTCAAGGGCAAACTGGTTATTTTTCATTTTTTTTAATATCTGGGGTGTTACAAAAGGTACCATGTTTAGGCAGACTTGGAGCTAGATTGGTTGTTTAACCTTCTCATCAAAGATGTTGGTGTTTCAATTCGAATTTGATTTAATAAAAATGAATTTCCAGCAAAAAAGAATAAATTTAAAGCGTGGTTGAATTGTATTAAAAAGTTCTTTCAAAATAAAAAGCAACATTCAATAAATGAAAAAGAGAGTTTATCACGATGATGTCTACTTTCTTTATATTAAAAATTTTAAACTAAAAATTAATGTATTTGTGTTTTTAAATTTTAAATTCATCACTCAAAAATCAATTACAATTACTTTTTTATTTTAAAAATGATAAACTCTTCTACCACATGTTAGTGAACGTGCTCTAAGTATTTAGTTCATTAGATTGGTGTTTGCACCCTATCAATCCCACTTTGGGATGGGAGAAAAAATCAGCAAAATTAAAGACCTAACTCTTTAGAAGTTTAGCCCAAACAGCGACCATTTGAGAATATAAGAAAATGGGAGCATAAAAGAAGGAATTAGCTATGTCAAGCAACAAATGTCAGAAGGAAAGGGGGAGAAACTTGAAAATATAATTGCAAGAAATTCCACGTTGAATCCTACGTGGCAAGCCAAAATTCTATCTCAATTACCTATAAAAGGAGAAAAAAAATCTTATTCTAAAAGGAACCAATCAATCAATAAAACAAAAAAATTGATCAAACTCAATTAATTTCAAAACATGTGCAAGAAATCAAAATTTTTCGTTATTCAAAGGCTCGCCTCTTTAGGCACAACTTATTTCGTTTAATTTACAATCAAGGTTCAGTTCTTTTCTCAGCCCCTCTCTTAGGTCTCACTTCATGAACACAAATACCTCTCTTCATCTCGACTTGCTCCTTAAGCTAGTGTCTAAAAGATCCCCAGAGATTCACCTCATCCCGACTGCCACGTAATTCAGTCTTTGAGGTATCCAAACACCCAAACTTCAGTCTCTAAATTTATTCTGAATATCCTTCAACCTATCGTATGATTCCTACTGATACTTATTTAGTTGACGATTTCTAGAAAATCATGTCTTCTTAAGGCTTGATTTCAAAAGAAAGAATTTACTTTTACCCTTATAGTTTACTTTCTACATTCAATACTCAAGCATTTACTTTCTAAGTGTTTGTATTTCACCTCCATTGTAATACAACATATTTTCTTAAGCTTGATCAAGATGTTCGGGATATACCAACAATAGTGTTTTATGGTTGATTCTAAAGTCATAAAACCATCTTCAAGTCTGATATCATCATCTCAACTTAAAGAGTTTAACTACCATCTAATTAAATAACAAGCTACTAATATGGACATTTTAGATATTTTATAAACTGAACCTGGACTAGACTAGAATGAAAATTTATTAAAGTCCATCGATATATCAAGAAGAAGACATAGAAAAGATAACACAACAAATTTCCCGCTTGCCTCATAATCGCTTGAATAAAGAAAGTTTCTTGCCTCTACTAGTGGCATACCTATTTCAAAGGCAGCTAAAGACTACTTGCTTCCTAATAAGCCCATCTAAAGCAAAATCGTGGCATTAGGGCTTCCAAGCCCACATCTTTTAGTCCATCCATACCGCTCACTGTAGTGAGCTTGCTCGTTTGAACGCAAGATAACCCATGAATTGAGAAGCACTAATCGTCACCTGAGAGGCCATGAAATGTGGGTAGAATGTGAATGATAACCCATGATAGACACCGTTGAGGGACAAAAAAAATGATAGATATTTTATTAAACACAATGAATATGAACAATAATTCTAGTGATACATTGCAAGTGCACAAAATCGTGTATGAGAGTATATCAGCACCCAAACATCGATCCCTCGAGAACTTGTCCAGTATTTATTCCACTTTAGTTCAGATTGAAGTTTACTTAGACTAAATTAAATACGATTATGGGGTTTTATTGATTGGTATTTACACAAATGAATTAAGAAAATAAAATTTAAACCAACAAAAGATTGATTGATTTAAGATAGGTGATTAATGGAGAATCAGGGACTATTATCAACCCTAACCAATTGTAATTCCTTATTAGATTACCTTGACCTAATTACTATGCATTCTCTGAATTAAATGCCCATGCGTAGGTCCAACTAAGGTTCATTCAACACAATTTATTCTCCATTACTTAGCATGTTTTAAATATGATGTGTACCTAGAACATCTATTATCTGCCATTTAAGATAATGCAAGAAGTGCCAAGTGACAGGATCCAACCTGGAAAATCGTGTTGAACACACTCGGGTCCTACTCCAGTCTGACAAGCAATCTAAAAATGCCTAAAATACCATCGAAATCCTGTCAGACAAGGGATACTTACCAACTCGTGAGCTTATTCCTCCGCTCCGTATACAGCCTCAACTCTTGTGCAACAATTCTTTAACGTGAGCAAACCAAACTGTATGTTTTTCCATAAAATCCGAGAACATCAATTCCTAAAGGCACGCGATGAATCCTTCAAGTCATAGCCAGAATTCCTCCTTTATCCTAGAGAATTCCTTGCATCCAAACTCCTTGTGTTTTGTGCTCAACATGTTCACAAAGTCCACAGGAAGGTGTTAGAATCCATCCTATCAATTTACCACCCCTCAAGCAAGATCGCAAAAATAGAGACCCGAAGGGTGAGTTTCGGGTTTCCAATTTCTTAGGCCTTCCATTTCCAATCATCATCAGCATGTCCCTTTTTCTCTCAAGATCTTTCCCCTTCATATCCTAGCCATTTTCTGCGTTGTTTCTCCCTCAACTCTAGCTCTTTCTTACTCACGGCCACACCATCCAAGGTGTTCAGCCCATATCCCCCGAACCACCAAACAACACACATACACACATCTTAATAAGTATATATATATATATATATATAGAGAGAGAGAGAGAGAGAGAGTCGATTAAGAGCCAAATATTAGACTCTTCCAGAATGGACACGTGGCAACATTCAATAGGTAGCACAATGCACATGACCAAAATGTCCTTGATTCCAAAATTACAAAAATACCCTTAAGGGTTCATGGTTTGTAACAACCTCAAATGATCTTCGATTTTAACATGCCACCTATTAACGTACTCGGGGGACCGAGACATTCGTAACTGCATTTTCGAAATCTCCAAAAACCGTCTCGATCAAAAAGTCAACAATTTGACCTTAGTCAAAGTAAACATTTTGACCTTAGTTAAAGTCAACCTTTGACTTTGACTAAAAAGTCAACTTTTGACTTCTAAGGGCAAAATGGTCCATTTCATCCAATTTTTCTCATTTTACCCTCATTGAAGTTCCGGGTTGTTACAATCTACCCCCTTAAAAGAATTTTTTCCTTGAAATTTCAAATCACTAACTAGGGTAAACTCAAAACTTCCCAACATAAAATATGTAACGACCCGAACTTTTATAAATGATATTTTAATGCACAATGACCATTTTACCCCTAGGGAAAAAGTTGACATTTGATCCGGGAAACTTTTTGGACTTTGACTTATGATCGTGACGTAGATAGGGACGTCACGAGTTCGTAGACAGGTAACACGTCGAAAATGGACGTTCGACGAGAAAGTTACGGTCACTGGATTGAAATCGGTTAAACTTATATCCTGGGATTTGAATAAAATAATATTAAAATCTGATGAGTGATTGAATTATCGTGAACCCTTGGATGAGTTACAAGTGTGAAAGTGGATCTTGCCTCATTGGTCACTTTTAATATTTTTAAAACCCTCCCACATCACTCATTCCCTCACCGGCCATCATTTTCTTCAAATCATTTTCCTCTCATTCTCACCCTCCATTATCATCATCAGATCACCTCCATCATCTTTTATTTGCTTCCAACCCATGCACCCCATTTTCATACGAACACCATAACCATATCTTCATCCTGTCACCGTGATTAACTGAGGGAGACTGGGAGGGTGTGACCAGAGAGACAAGGACAACGCAACGGAACAGGCTGAGCACGGCGGCGTAGCCACGACAGAGGTAAAACCCGAACGCCCATTTATATCCAGTTTTGTAACTTTGGTATTTGACGTTTAAAGATCATTTTCGTTGTGTGGGTATGATTCTAAGGACCAGGAAGAGTTCAGTAGACGTGATTGGAAGGATTTTGGTGACCTGAGTCGACAGCGAAAAGGGGTGGAAAACTGGGTTGCTGTGCATCGATCAAAGGTAAGGATTTTGTTAGTTTTTCTTGGTTTTAATTAGGTAGATCCTCTAGTTAGGACCAGAGAAAGGTGAAGGAAGAAACTGTGTCGAAAATGGTGGAAAAACAAGGGAGAAAAGAACGGGTCAAGTCACGGGTCATGGTGACCCGATTGCAAACCCATGGGTTAGAGGCTGGAGGTCAGGGATGATGATGTTAACTGATGACGACATCTCTATCATGGCAGTCTGACACGTGTCAGACATGACATCAGCAGTGACGTCAGTTACTGACGTCATCTCTAACATGTCTGTTTGACAGCTGTCAGGTGACATCAACGGTGACGTCATGTTGACATCAACATTTTAGTAGGGTTGACCGCGCGTTGAATTGGCGCATGGGGGCGCGTGGGAGCAAATCTCGAGGTGGGACTGGCAGCATTTTCAAAGTTTTGATGATACGAATACAATGGTGGTGGTTTCATGTCGATCGGGGATCGTTAAGTTGGTCAAAATTGGGTTTAATACCTCGGGAAATGTGTTCAGATGGCTTCCCTGGGCCCGTTATGTTCAAGGATTTCATGTTTGAGTTTATAACGACCCATAGTGGCCTTTACATATATTTTGGACATGACAGAACTGTACAATAGCATATGGACAGGTTTAACCGTTCGGTTTAGCGGTGAGGACTGTGTGTGAGTGGGCTTTTGATTCCGAAATGACTGCATGCATAACTGTTTTCATTGTTTTACTTTACCATTGAGATTGGATGATACTTAGGACTATATGATGATGCTTATACGCATTATGATGTTTTGGGCATGAGACCCGTCTGGATATATATATGAACCTATTTTCGGAGTTAATCAGGGATTTCTATGGAACTTAATACTATTCCAAGTTCCTACACTATGTGTTTATAAAATTGAAGTTGAAGCGGGTGAGAGACAGGACTTTTCTATCCGAGGCGATGGAGCTCTGGTGAAACTAGGACGTATGTGTGTACTTGCAGTGGCCAAGTTGTGGACGGAGATTCTTGAGGAGGCCCATAGTTCGGCATATGCAATGCATCCGAGAGGGATAAAGATGTATCGTACCCTCTGGGACCACTATTGGGGGGCAGGTATGAAGAAGGATATAACAGAGTTTGTCAGCAGAGGTTTGACCTGTCATCAGATTAAGGCGGAGCGGCAGAGACCTTACAGAGCCATGAAATCACTTCTAATCCTTGAATGGAAGTGGGATCACACCACTATGGAATTTTTATTCAAGTTACCGAAGACGTGGAACGGCTTTGATGGAGTCTGGGTAATAATGGAAAAATTGAAGAAGTTGGCACATTTTCTACCGGTACGTGACACGTATAAGCCAAATCAATTGGCTCAACTATTCGTAGACGAGATCATCCGACTACATGGTACCCTAGAATCGACAGTTTCTGATCGGGATCCGCGCTTTACTTCCAGATTCTAACGAACTCTACAGAATGCCTTGGGAACGAACCTACACTTCAGTATAGCTTTTCACCCACAGACTGATGGACAGTCCGAGAGGACTATACAGACCTTGGAGGACATGATGAGGGCATTTGTACTACAGTTTCAAGATTTGTGGGATACCCATTTGCCATTGATGGAGTTTGCGTACAACAACAGCTATCAATCAAGCATTGAAATGGCACTTTACGAGGCACTGTATGATCGGCATTGCAGGACATTTTTCGGTTGGATGGAGGTAGGGGAGCGAGCAGCAGTGAGGTCGAATTTGATGGATACAACCCAGGAGACACTACGAGTTATGAAGGAGAGACTGAAGGCGGAACGGGACCGCCAGAAAAGCTATGCAGATCAACGAATTCGGGACTTGGAGTTCGCAGTTGGAGATTTTGTATTCTTGAAGTTATCTCCGTGGAAAGGAATCATTCGCTTTGGTCGACTTTGGAAACTGAGTCCCCGTTACTTTGAACCGTACGAGATTATAGAAAGGATTGGTTCAGTGGCATATCGATTAGCGTTACCTCCAGAACTTGCCAGGGTACATGACGTATTTCATTTGTATACGCTACGGAAGTATCTACGGGATGAATCACATTCTTTGCCAGAACAACCATTAGAATTGAGGACTGATCTGAGCTTTGATGAGCAACCAGTGCAGATTTTGGACCAGAAGGACAAAGTACTGAGGAACAAGACGATTCCGTTGATAAAAGTGTTGTGGAGGAATCATGTCGTAGAGGAAGCGACGTGGGAACCGAAGGATCAGATGAGGGAGTATCCGTATCTATTTGAGTAAATTTTGAGGCCGAAATTTTTGTAAGGTGGGTAGGTTGTAATGACCCGAACTTTTATAAATGATATTTTAATGCAAAATGACCAGTTTTCCCATAGGGGAAAAAAGTTTACTTTTAACCCGAGAGACTTTTTGGACTTTAACCTATGGCTGTAACGTAGATCGAGACGTCACGAGTCCATAGATAGGTGGCACGTCGAAAATGGACGTTCTACGGGAAAGTTATGGTCACGGGATCGAAATCGGTTAAACTTACTGTAACGACCCATCCCGAATATCGAGATTTAATAATATTTAATTGTGATTTACTAATCTGGGATTAGTTGGGCGATTTCGGACGAATTGTGCAAAATGATCGTTTTGCCCCTAGGCGTGGGCAAAACGTTGACTTTTATTTCGGATGGTCAAATGGACTTTTACCGATGACCGTGACGTAGTTCGGGACGTCACGAGTTCATAGACAGGTGGCACGTTCGATTCCGGGGTTCGTGGTGAAAGTTATGATGTACGGAAGCCCAAGGGCATTTTCATAATTTGACTTAAATGGAGCCAAATGTTGACTTTTTGATCGGGAGGTCCGATGGCCGAGGACCGTTAGGAAGGTCTCGATGCTCTGAGTTCTTAGACAGGCGGCACGCATCAATCGGAGTCCGTATGACCGAGTTACGGGTCAGGATGCGTGAGGGGCATTTTGGTAATTTATTGCACAAGGGTAGAATTGTAATTTCACACGGGGGGCACTGTTTCATTGAACAGCCGTGAGGGTGGAATGTTTGTGCGATCGATCCCATGGTTGTTTATCAATTTAAGGACTGAATTGGGACAGTGTGGGGTATGATTGCACATGTTTTGTGCTGGCAATCGATCACAAGAACGTGGGCACCATTTTATTGTGTTTTCGGGTCAGTGCAGGGGATCTGTACAAAGTGGATTGAGGACGGTTTTGGGTACTTTTAAGGACTGAGTTGGATTGTTAGAATTGAGAGTGAGTCGAGAGGGTCACTCTGTGATTGAGAATGAAAGGAATGAGTGTAATTGATGCTGGAATTCTCTGAAAACCCGAAACTGGGTTCTGGGAAATTCAAATTCGAACTTCCAATTTTAGGCCAGCCCAAGCCTAATTGATGATGGATTGAGCTTCCTGGAACTTCAACGTGTCGAACCAGATCAAATGGGGCAAGCTTTGGGGCTCCTAGGGCCGTGGACGGACGAGGTGGACGGCCGGAAAACTCAAGCTTGGGTTGTGGTGATTGAGGTAACGTTGTGTTCAATTAATCATGTGAATTGGTTCGTATTAATCCTTTTAAGCTTCCTGTGAAGTTAATTTGACAATGGTTGAGGATTGGAGGAGTTTTGGTGATTGACCCGTTTTGGGTGATCACGGGTTGATGGCTTGATTAAGGAATGGTTGATGTTGATCGATGTCACAGAACTAAAATTCATTGGTTAATGATTGTTGTAGGATCAAGAACGGATTGAATTGATGTCGAATTGGGTGTGATTGAACCGGATCCTATCGCGGGCTTTCTAACCCGTTTACCAGACAAACGGGTGAAGAAGGAACACTGTAGCAGTCACTGTAGCAGGCGCGTGGCTTTCACGCGCAGCCACTCACGGCGGCGCGTGACGGCGCATGGGCACGAATCTCGAGGTGAGGTCAACATGACTTTTGTCCTATGCAATGTAACGAACATTTTAACGTTGGTTTCGTGTCGATCGGATCCCGTTTCGTTATTGTTCGGGATGTCCGAAGGTTTTAAATCCAGTCTAAAAATACGTAAAAATTCGGGAAAATTACGGGACTTGAATAGGATGTTAATGATGAGGTTTGTGATCCTCTAATGTGATTTGAACAGGATTGGGAGTCCCGGTGATAGTGGTGTGGCCCGGGAAGGCCTATGGCACGCATATCGAGGCACTTGGTTAAACGGTCTGTGAGTGGACATTGGTTTTATAAATTCGATGCATGCATAACTGTTTCATGATTGTTATAATTGGGATTATATGATTTATTTTGGATATCAGTGAATTTATATGTTTTCACGGATTTCGAGGCGATTTACGTGTTTGCACGTGAATCGAGGTTTTCTGGATTTGCACTGATTTCCATAAATATGGATGGATATGATTTCATGAAACGGTTACGGATTTGATAAAGTAAAATCAGGCCAGGGGCCCAGTTAATTTGTTAATCGGGCCAGGGGCCCAATTGAATTATGAAATCGGGCCAGGGGCCCAGTTAACTTATGAATCGGGCCAGGGGCCCAGTTGGCTTATGAAATCGGGCCAGGGGCCCAGTTGACTTATATATGTGATTTCGGGTCGGGGACCCTAAAATGGAATTGAATAAACTATTTCGGATTTGATTCAACTATTTGGACTTATGACGGTTTTATGGAAATTCGGGGCAGGGCCCTTGTGATATTTTGGAAATGAATAATAAAATGTGTTCCATAAAACCATCTCGATATGAGGATATTTATATCCTGGTCTCCTCCAAGTGTCGGGGACACTGGAGAAGTCACAGTGCATTGCCTGCGAGGGCTCATTGTACGGAACTACCGGACCGTATAGTGATCCAGGAGCAGGATTGTTGGACGTCATGGACGTCAGACATCGGGGATGTCAGAGATATGGACCCGGTGAGACCCCGGGCAGCACACGTTGCTTAATACCGTGAGATATGATGTCTGGAACGTCAAGCGTCTAGGACGCTAGGCATCGGGGTTGCCGGAGATGGAAAAATAATAAATGAATATTACTGGATTGACGAAATAACTCTTGGATTGACTTTTGGAATTTGAAACTATGCTTTGGTTTCCGGGCTAAGGCCCTAATGGTTATTTCAAAATAAATATGGGATTATTGGTTTTTGGTGCATGCATATGATTTTACTGAGGGGCATAAATGTCTTATAAATGTTTTTAACAAACTTGTTTATTTTCGTCCACTCATAGCTTTTGTTTTTAATGCCCTTCAGGTTGATTCCGGATACGACTGCAGCAGAGACTTGAGCATCGCACACCTCCTCCATCGATCCTTACGCACTCTGGAAGCCCGTTTGGGCAATGGCAATCGGTTATCCCTTGTCTGACGCCTCTTGTCAGACGGGAGCACGTCACATTCCATGGTAATCCCGGGGGGATTGGGATGGGTCGTGTCACTTACATCCTGGGATTTTAATAAAATAATATTAAAATCTGACGAGTGATTGAATTATTGTGAACCCTTGGATGATTAACAAGTGTCACTCATCCCATGGCCAAATTCCCTAAAAAGTGGATCTTGCCCCATTGGTCACTTTCAATATTTTAAAAACCCTCCCACATCTATCATTCCCTCACTGTCCATCATTTTCTTCTCATCATTTCCCTCTCATCCTCACCCTCTATTATCATCATCAGATCACTCCCATCATCTTTTTTTTGCTTCAAACCCATGCACCCCATTTTCATACAACCACTATAACCATATCTTCATCTTCATCTGTCACCGTGACCAACTAAGGGAGACTAAGAGGGTGTGACCAGAGAGACAAGGACGACGCGACGGGACGGGCTGAGCATGGTGGCGTAGCTACGGCGAAGCTAAAACCCGAACGCCCATTTAAACCCAATTTTGGAACTTTGGTATTTGAGGTTTAAAGGTCATTTTCGTTGTGCAGGTGTGATTCTAAGGACCAGGAAGAGTTCATTGGACGTGATTGGAAGGGTTTTGGTGTCCTGAGTCGACAGAGAATAGGGGTGGAAAACTGGGCTACTGTGCAGATCAAAGGTAAGGATTTTGTTAGTTTTTCTTGGTTTTAATTAAGTAGATCCTCTAGTTAGGACGTGACAAAGGTGTAAGAAGAAACCGTGTTGAAAATGGTGGAAAATCAAGGGAGAAACAAATGGGCCAAGTGGCGGGTCGTGGTGACCTGGTTGCAGACCCACAGGTCAGAGGCTAGAGGTTAAGGATGATGACTTCAGCTGATGACGTCATCTCTGATATGGCAGCCTGACATGTCAGTCTAACACCTGTCAGACATAACGTCAACAATGACGTCAACTGATGATGCCATCTCTGACATGTCAGTCTGACAGCTGTCAGGTGACGTCAACATTGTAGCAGAGTTGACCGCTTGTTGGCCTGGCACGTAGGGGCGTGTGGGAACGAATCTCAAGGTAGGATCGGCATCATTTTTAAGGTTTTGACGATACGAATCCAATGGTGGTGGTTTCATGTCGATCGGTGATCGTTAAGTTAGTCAAAATTGGGTTTAATGCCTCAAGAAGCGTGTTCAGACGGCTTCCCCCTCCGGTTCTGTTCTAAGGTTTCATGTTTGATTTTGTAGGAACCCATAATGACCTTTACATATGTTTTGGACATGACAGGGACTGTACAATAGCATCTGGACAGGTTTAAACGTTCGGTTTAGCGGCGAGGACCGAGTGTGAGTGGGCTTTTGATTTCGAAATGACTGCATGCATAATTGTTTTCACTGTTTTACTTTGCAATTGAGATTGGATGATACGTAGTACTATATGATGATGCTTATACGTATTATGATTTTTTGGTCATGAGACCCGTCTGGATATATATATGAACCTGTTTTAAGAGTTATCAGGGATTTCTGTGGAACTTAATACTATTGCACTGTGTATACCTACCTTATGATTACTGTCTCCTCCAGACGTCAGTATCCTGGAGTAGTCACGGACACTACTTGAGAGGGGTTGACCCGAGAGGTAGCTCAGGATCAGGAGTGCAGTTATGGATGATACCCACAGGGAGGGTCATTGATATGTGGGTGGACCTTGGGGAGACTTAGGATTGAGACCCCGAGTGGCACGCGTAGCCTTAGGACCATGACATTGATAGGCGTCAGGGATGCCAGACATCAGGGATGTCGGGGTTTGGTTTTACAATGCACTATTATTATGATTGTTTTTCCTATTCTGTTATATATGATTATATGATTTCATGATACTATTACGATTACTTATGTTTTGACTTAATGCATGCAAGTTTCAAAACAGAGGGGTAACACCTTATGATTATTATATTATTAAACTGGTTTTGGAAACATTCTTTATTTTTCCGCCCACTCACTCTTTATTGTTTTATTGACCCCTCCAGACCGTGCTACTGAGGAAAACGAGGACCCCGAGTCTGAGGCATAGACCAGACGTTGAGCACCGCTGCACCCTTTTATGTAGATTGGCATCGTATGTAAACCTAGATGTCATGCTCATCATTGTATTTCGAACTATCCCTTGTCTGACATTATTGAACCCTTAAGACTTATGTATGAACTTATTTATCGTAATTTATTAATGTTGAACCGATTAGAGGTAATTTTTGTATTCTAGGGTTGCATGTCAGACGAGAGCAGGGCATATCCCTGAGTGGTCCCAGGGGGATCGGGATGGATCCTGTCAAAATATCTCTTGCAATAAATGAGTTTCTTAAATACTAAACGATAGTACTTCGCCGTTCACAAGTACTTCCCAAATCATCATAACCAAGTAATTGCTCTCCTCAAAATAGAGAATCAACAATAATAGCTAACAATTCTTGAATCAATATGGGGAGTCGCCTTGCCACATTCTTTTATCAAGGTTCAAACATCATCTGTGATAACTCCATTGACCCTAAGAACTACGCAAAATGACATCTAAATCACAACCAACAATGTCAGCTAAAAATCAGCCATCAGTACTCAAGTTCAATTACAGTAAGCAACATCACTACTCACAGGTGCACATACCTAATCCATAATGTCTCAGTATTAACACTAAACACACTCTAGCTCAGGGCCCACACTCACAACAACTAGACACTTGCCCATACTTACAATCACAATGCCAATTCATCATCTCGACTATACCAACATACACAAATCTCAACCAAAACATCTCAATTGATTAGCTATGCATCACTTAGCTATGCCAACATTTACTCAGTACCCTTAGGTACATCTGAAATTCAATTATCCCACTTAAATTTGCTCACTGCTAGCCAAATGAAATAAATGACTGATTCAAGCTGACGTTATATTAATCAACACCACAAGATGTAAACTTGGACTCCAATTATATTCATCAAACTTCTGACTATTCCATCTTTGCTCAACGTGAGAATCAGCACTCCTTAATTTCCAAGCTCACAACTTTAGTATGTAGAACCATGTCAATCATAACAATCCCACAACATTCCATATTACGCATACCGAGAATTCACATACTCATATTGCACCTTATAATAACAAACCAAAACCGTAATTCAACACCTCGACTAACTGGGCCTTACATTTCTAAATTCGAAAGTGACCAGTTAGCACAACATACTTGAGCACAATTGTGGGAATACACAAAAAATTCAAGCACACATCACAATGGTAACACTATAATCCACACATGATGTCATTACAAGAGACGAATAACACTAACACCGTCATCCTTGTGTCCATACTCCAAGCGCATTAGTCACATACAATTATGTAACTAAACGGAATCTCAATTCCAATTCAGTTTTCAATTTAATCTTCAAATCAAACATTACCAAACTTGAGTTCATTTCGAACATAACTAGCGGGTTCCCTTTCCGACTTTCTAATCAAAGTTCTTAAATCCTTGGTTTCGTCTCGTCTCTGGGTTCTGGATCAGTATCCAAACTACAACATTACCATCCTTTTCATGAATACAAAAATGTCACCATTTTTCATTAAACACCAGAGTTCTATATAACAATAGACTATTAGTTTCTTTAAAACTTATTTCAATCTGAAAAAACGTACTCGGCCTTTTCCTTCGGGTCTACCATAACAACAATTTCACTGACTTCCAATAGAGAGCTCACTCATCGTCTAAAATCAAGCGGCTATTTCCCCCCTCATTAGTACATGACATTTATTACTCACCACTAGTCCACTCCAACATCACGAATATCAAGAGATACATTATCATACATCACATATGTACCTACTCTAACTATAAACTAACTATAACTATAAACTAACATGCCAAAGCTTCAAGCAACGCCAATCCTAAAGTAAACTACTCACACATACTTGTATTAAAAAACATCATTATATAAAATTGCATAGATTGTAAAGCAAAAGTAAAAGGTTTAGAATACAAAACAATGGAGAAATGGTGGTGCACAAAAGAAGTCAAGGTCAAACTTCTTCTCCTAAGCTCCACATCCAACACTACTAATTTAAGGTGGAAGGTGTGTAAGATGTAAGGTGTGTTGATGGGTTTGTAGATCTAAAGTACGTTGATGGGTTTTACATTGGCCTATGCCTCCCTTTTTATAGGAGAAAATTATTCCTTAAAATAATTAGGAGTTCAACATTTAAATCCCAAAAATGATTTAGAATCGTTATAAATTGAAGTCCTAATGTAATATGGTTTCCTCAAGGAGAAAGGAAAGAAAAACCAACTTTGATTTGGATAAGTTTTCCAAAAAGAATAAGGAAGTCAGTTTGTTGAAATAGTTCATGAGAAGATTCAGTGGTTAACCACCTAAAATGGATGTTCAAAGAACACAGTTAAAGGTGGTCAACACGAAAACGGAAGAATAAGAGAAAGTTCAGCAATCACGTGCCAAAAACGTGAGAGAAGCTCGATGGTCAACCTCAGTCAAAGACTGGCAAGGGCACAAAGGTTTCTGGGAGGAGAATTCAGGAGGCACACATTGAAATCGGCTTCAAAGAGTCAAGACACACACGCCGAATGGAGACGTAATAATTGGTGAGGCCTTACTAAACACACTGGTTGGGCTGACCTATGAACTTTGCCTTCTTCTCCATATGGAATATGGATTCGGTAGCATCCTACCCAATTCCTTTACACTTTTTGGTGGCTTCTTTTATTTCAATCATAACTTCTTCAATATAACTACGATTGAGATTTTTCTTTCCTTAAATTATATTAATTCCAAACTCTATCCAACTCTGCATACTTCTCAAAAAATCGATTATTTTCTCCCATTGATGTCATGAGTTACTCAAAAGGTCTGGAAATGAGGCATTAAACGATGTCAAAATAGTGCATAAATGATGGATAATATTCACTTTTATTGTTTAACGTCCCCGAGGGATTATGATTTTCCTATAGCATGTGGTAAGGTGGTATTTTCGATCGCATGTTCGTCTAGTTTCCCATACTGGCGTTAAATGAGTATTTCTATGCCAAATCTTGGGGGTGTCTACGCATAGCACAAGGGCACATTTATACACCTTGACTTATGATTGGGTGTTTACATAGTGGGTCCCAGTCAATAGCCTCGTATAACGAGCTACAACTTGGGGGAGCCCCAGTTAGTTGGCTCGTATAACAAGCTGCGACATTGGGGATTTGAGGATTGGTTGGGGTTGATTTATGATATTTTTTGTCCAAAGATTTTCTTGTTATTTGTGGGTCGCACTAGTCTTTTTTATCCTGGATTTTATATCTGATAGACTTTTTACACTATGATGTTAACAAGAGTTTTTACGTTATGCATACATGGTTTTATGAATGGAGGGAAAAGGTATATTTTCCTTGGGAACTATATTTCTAAATGATTGTTTTCGTCTGCTCACACTTTTACTGGCTTTATATCCTCTCTCTTGAGCATTGAATTAACGAAGCAGAGGCATTAAACTTTGGCTATGCGTCTTTCTAGGACTACTGATTAGGACTTATGAACTTTTTGAAATTACTTGGTTATTCTAGTAGCTCTTATAAACTGCTTGGACTTATTGTAAATTTGTTGTTAACGTTAAACAATTTGGGTCTAAGTTTAGTATATATTTGTATCCCTTGTCTAACACATTTGAAGATGGTTAAACCATTTTACAAGGGAGGTTCTATTAGAGTTTTTTTTTAATAGATTCCTCATATCTCTATTTTAAGATTCAATGTTGAAATTTTGTTAAGTTATCAGATAAGAACAAGGCTTTTCACATATTTTGGAGGGAAATTCAGGAAGGGTGTTTTTGAAAGTTTTTAAGTTATCAAACGGGAGCAGAGTTTTTCACAGATTTCAAGGGGAAATACGGGAAAGGTCCTATAAGTATAGTTGAAAAAAAATCCCACTAATGCCATATATCTCAAGAAATATTACCAAACACGTTGAGATTCAGCAAACAGAGTGATCGAGTAAATCCCACACGCGATACTCAGTGGGACCGTCTTAAGAAAATCGATATTTGTATTGAAGGAAAACAGCAAAAATTATAAACAGAGAACTACATGGATCAAATAGAAAATATTTAGTCCAAAAGGAAGACCCATCAACAGAGCCATGCTTGGTCACAGAAAAAAAAAACAATCACAAAGATATTTGGGGAACCACTTTACTAGCGGCAGAGCTACATTGGGGTCATGGGTCCTAGGCCCCTACTGATTCTTAAAAATTCATTAATAAATGTGGATTATTATATCATTTTAGTTCAATATATATATTTTGGAATTTCTAATCAATTTGGAAATAAAATTTCAGTCTTCTTAATGGATATATATATCATTGCCACATATGATTTATAAAAATTCTAGATACATTTCGATATAGAAGTATATATTTCAAATCATTATTTCTTTTTTTCAATTCTTAAAATTTTACTCATGTCTATTTGTTTTGGTACTTCAATCACCGTCTATTTTGAGCATGCAACGATTTCAAACTAAGAATCCGTCGAAGACAATTATGGTTGTAATGAACTAGTAGCATGATATGATTTTCTTATAATTCGATTAATTTGGCATATATTATAAGTTGAATTACATTAATTTTATTTAAGTATTTGAAAAATCCCTCACACAAATGGATTCCTAGTTACGCCATTACACTTCATTGCTTCTGAAAAACATAATTCCCCACAACCACATTGAAATGTGACCAAGTTGTGATCTCGGCTATTAATCTCTCTTCAAACCATCCATCAGGATGAGGACGGTTGAAAGCATGGGCCACATACCTATCATCATAGCCATTCGTGAAGGAGATATGAGATATGATCACAGGCATTCTCCATCTCTAGAGGATCGGAAACATGAGTCTTCATGATTGTAGGTTCTCCATAAGCCTGATAGAGCTCCTTTTGGAAAGAAGTCCCTAGAGTGATTTTTTTGCTGAAATAGAAGAAGGTATTTAGAAAGTGGTGGAGGAAAAACAAGGAAAGACCCTGTGATAGTAATCTAACATTGTGGGTTGAAATCTGCACAAGGTTTAGATTGGAAAAAGTAAAGTCGGCAACATTTCCAGATGAATGGAATCCAAACAAATATAACATGGTGATATGGATTGGATTCATTAATCTAACGTGAAAATTGAAAGTATTTGTAGTTTTTTCCCAAAAAGACTTGTCCAATATGGTAGAAAGACTCATCAAATGATAAATTCCATTATATCAAAGTTCATCAAAATGCTGCCGCTACATACTCTGGACCTATAAAGTTCAAAGATTTGCGTAGCTCAAATCTTTCACTGAAGGGAAAAAATGTCCCCAATTTGTACAAAGTAGCTCCCACGGATATGATTGCCACTGATAAATTTGAAAAGCTTGAAACGTTTTGAGATAGGTATTGAAAGCTCTTACATCAGTCGAAATAAGGCCGCACCAAATAGGGACCCAAAGAGAAATGGCATTCTACTCCTTCTCTTTGAAGCAGATTTGATGGCCATAACTTCTAATGAAACGATATAGGGAAAAAGGACGAATCAAGGTTGATAGCTCAATTGGTAGGAAGAAATAAAAACTAAGCTTAACCGCCAAAGCCATAGAAGGTAGGTCCGACAAAGTAGCAATAGTGAGTCAAGGTGAATTCAAAAAGTTTTAAATCTATTAAAACCTTTCAAATTCTAGGGGCAATATTTACACCCAAAAAAATTCATTCTCGACCAGGAGCAAAAAGGAGCAAAATTAAAGATCCAAATCTTTAGAACTCCTTTCCAAATAGCGCCGCCCACTTAAGAACTTAGGAAAATGGAAGCGTAAAATAAGGAAATTGGCTTTGTCAAGCCAAAAATATCAGAAGGCAAGAAGGAGGAACTCGACCAGATAACTACAACCAAGTTCACGTGGAAGTCTATGTGGCAAGCCAAGTTCATCCCCAACTGACTATAAAAGGAAAAGAGAACCTCTTCTCAAAAGAACCAATTAAGGCTCTCAAATCCACAATCTACGTATTAAGACTCATTAACTTAAAAAATTTGCATGGTTTTTTTTTTGGTTATGTTGACTTATTTGATGTATTTTGATTTTATGATACAGACTTATTTAGTGTTTTTTTTTAAATTATTTATTATGATTATTTTAATATATATTACTTCCAATGACTGTATCACGAGTTAGACAAATACAGTTAATTATCCGTCTCTAAGGATGCATCGCGATGACCTTCAATTGACTCCCGACCATTTTACTGTTGTATTCTATTCTGATTTTTAAAAAATTTGTCATCTTACAACATATCGCCAAATTTGTCTATGTATTGACGCATCATAGCTTGTTAACTTTGCCTTGATAACAAAATTGGTTAAATTATAGTGCGCAAAAGCTTCGCCAGGAAGGAAATATTCTCCGGGATCCCCGCCGCTCTTTTTCTACCTTCTCTCTAAAACTCTCCAAACCATTTGAAACGCTAGCAGTCGTCGCCCTCTCCCAGGGTTGGAGGCAGCGCCCCCCTTCTCTGCTTCTTCCCTTCTATCCATCTACTCTTTAGTGCTTGTTCTATTGCTCATCTCTCTCCGGGTAGCCTCCAAATGACCAAAGCACAAAACTTTACACAAGCCCCCAATCCTCATCGTTTCTTGGAAGGTCCAGGAAATCAAGGTCGACCGTGTTCAGACCTAAACCGTAGCTTACTTGTGCCTAACGTCCCCCTCCTCTCCCATGCCTCCCCAGTTTTTATCCTTTTGATTGTATTCTTCCCTGTCGCTATTTGTTTTTAGTCTTGGTGCAATCTGTAGCTGCTGTGGAGGCTCTGGAGTGGTTGTGGCTTTCCATCCTGTAGATGTTGTGGTAGCTCTGCACGTTTTTCTAGCCCTCTTTCAAGTACTTGCTGCGATGGCGCTGAAACTCCTACGGTGGCTCTGAACAAGTTTTGGCCTCCTACGGTGTGACACGATCCATCCCAATCCTCCTGCATTATCGTGGGATGTTTCTGCTCCCGTCTGATACTACGTGTCAAACCAGGGATAAAACTGTAACCCGCTCAGGTTACCCATAGTGCGCAAGGATCTGTAGTGGTATGTGATATCTTGATCTCTACTACAGCTTGCAATCAACCTGAAAGGTGCCAAAAATAAAAAAACGTGTGAATGGAAAAAAATAAGCATTTATTAGAAACCTTTTACCAAATAAAGCATGAATACAAATCAAAACCATCACAAGTAAAAAACAACTACTGGACACAATCATTTAGTGAAAAACCTCGAGACCCATTCTCATATCCGTCTTTATCCGAAAAATCACCATGGTAATCATTGTCACGATTTTCAAATTGACATGCGTGCGACTCAGATTTACACAATTGATCTACACCTGGCTCTAGAGTTTGCGACTCGACGTCTAGGTGCGGCACTAGGCTCAGAGTCTCTAACTTGACGTCTCAGGACAATTGCCCGACACTCCCGCAAGTAGTGTCATCGTGACCTCTTCGAGGAACACACCCCTACCGGAGTAATAACCATCATCTCACAAGCTTCTTTCTGGGGAAACACATTCCTACTGGAGTCATACCTGTCATCTCATAGGGTCCTATCTGTGGAAACAAATTCCAACCGGAGTCATAGCCAACATCTCATAGGATCTTCTCTAGGGAAACACAATCCTGCCGGAGTTATAGCCAACATCTCATAGTGTTCTCTCCAGGGAAACACATTCCTGCTGGAGGCCCTCTCCAAGGAATATATGCCTACTAGAGTCCGATCCATCATCTCGTAGAATGGTCATAATAAAAACAGTGGAAATATTTCCATAAAATGCTGACTCTCAAATCTAAAACAGCTACTTTGCACCGGGTCTTAGCCCAAAACCAGTTTCCATAAATCTCATAAAATGGTGTCCAGTTTCGTATCAAACGAGGTTCGAAGCCCCAACAGGGCCTTTGGCCCGAAACATGGCTTCCAATGGACTCACTCCCGGAGTCCATTATCTTTCTATCTTTCAACTGGGACACAAGTCCAAAATCATTTCAATAGGATCTCAAGCCCGATCTACCTTCTCACGAAAATCCGTAAATCATTCAGTTTCAAACCATGATCAAATTCACAAATGATCATTCTAATCACTACACAATCATTGCATTTCAAACCATGTTTATAAAACATTAAAACATATGTGAATGCATCATTTAGAAAGCAAACCACTCACCGTCAATCCACGTTGCTCGCTCCGAAACCCACGCTGTAAGCCGATCTGAAGCTAATCCACAGTCTTCGGGACATCCAAACCTGTCCAAGCCATACCTAAAGGTCACTAACAACTTTCTAAGTTCATATCATAGACCCTCAAAAATCGCAGTACGGCCTAGGTGTCCCGAACACGTTTCTCGAGGAGAAAAACCTCCAGTTGACCTATCAAACGGTCTCCGATCGACCTGAAACCACCATTATTGGATTCAGAATCTCGAGACCTTTTGAACATGACCGGTTTCACCTCAAAATTTGGTTCCACGTGTTCTTCCTATGCTGGTCAAAGTCCTCACACGCTGGTTAACGACGGTTAACATTGACGTCAGAAAAGTCAACGCTGACGTCAGCAAGACATCATGCTGATCTCAGCCTGATAGGTTTGACACCTGTTAGGTCTGACACGTGCCACGTGTTTGTCCCTGATTGGTCCACATATCTGACATCTGACATACTGACTAGACCTGACAGCATGCCACTTGTCGATCCCTGAGTGGTCCACGTGTCTGACACCTCTAACAAATGATGACATGGACTGCCACGTCATCATCTTCTATCTTAAGTCGGGTTGACTCGATCCTCTATAATGGGTCGACTAGACCCGCGACCCAACTTTGTCCTAACTCGTGCAATTCTACACCATTTTCGACCTTATTTATTCCTATATGGTCGCAATGATCCCAGGAAGGGATCTATGAACCCTAAACTAGCTAAAAGGTTCAGAATGGCACCTACCAAAGGTTAAACAGTGACAGGAAACTTTAACCTTACTTCCTCGTCAATCCCAGCCACCTTAGTCCTTGGTTATGTTCCCGTTGAGGTCGTCTGGTTCCTGGGAACATTTTTTGGTCATCAGGAAGGCCCAACAAACCCTCTAAACCCACTTCAAAATTTTGACCCATTTAAAATGATTTCGGGTTTACCTGGCTGTGGCTCCTGGCTGCTCTGCCATGTTCCTGCCATCCACCATTGTCACCGTCTGTCTCCCTTCCACTCTTAGTCTTTCTAAAATAAGACAAAAGTTGATGGTATAATGGATATGGGGTGCGTTTCGGTTTTAAGTTCGAATGGAATAGAAAGGGGGATGCATGTACGTGAGATGGGAGGAAATAGATGAGTGACACATGTCACTCATCCATTGGGCTTGAACACAAATATCTGGGCCCATTGAATGAAAAATGTCAACTTGCTTCGTAAAATGTGCCACCGTAAATATTTTCTGAAATTATCCGTGACCCGTAACTTTCTCGTACGATGTCCAATTTCGACGTGTTACCTATCGACAGACTTGTATCGTCTCGATCTACGTAACAAACATCGGTTCATGTGCATTTGACCTTTCAGGCCAAAATCAACATTTTACCCTCATCTAGGGGCAAAATCGTCATTTTATCCTAATCGTCCGATAATCCTCGACTACTTCCTGATTAGCCTCGCTAATCCTCAATTAATCCGGTAAATTCGGGACAGGTCGTTACACGTTGGCTCTGCACTCGTTTCGGCTTTTCTTATAGGACGGTTTAGTTGGTGTCGTCGGCGATTGGGTTTTGGGTTTCTTGTTGCGACCTCTTTTTTATGTGCAAGTTGTGGAGGCTGCTGGTTTCTTTGGTCGTGTGGCAATTAATGGTGGTGATTTTTGTGGCGTCTCAAGGACTTCGTTGCGAAGTGGGCTTCTTGCCTTTCTCTCAATTTTTGCATACCCATACTGCTCTGAATTTTCCTACCAAAACGTCTTCACATTGAGTTAAGGCTTTTATTGATTTCTTCTTTCAGTATTTTTTGAATTTTTTTCCGTTAGTTTTCTTCTCCCAATTTTTCTGCTAGCTGGGTTTTTGTAACCCCTTTTACTTGCTATGCCATCCGTCATATGTGGCACTCTCCCAGCTTGTTCCGTTGTGAAGGCTTCTTCTTCTCCTTTCGAGAATTCCAGAGTCCTTTTAGATCTATCTTTCCATCTTTATTTTTGTTTCATTCCATTATGCCTTAATCCCTTTCTCTTCCCTCTTCCAATGCCCTTAACGACGCTGGACCTTGAACACATTACCGTTGAAATATATCTCTCAATTCAGGGGCTGTTATGGCTATGGATTGTATTCAAAATGCATTTTGCACTCGTCGAATGTATTATGAGAGCGCTTCTTGTGCGGGTGATTTATTTACCCACATTTTCCGCTGACTTCTTCGGTTTCACTTTCACTCTCTTTGTTTCTAGTGGTTTTGTGTTTGTTGGTTCGTGGCGGCTCGAATGGCAGTTGAAGGCAGATGGGTGGGTGATGGCGGTTTTCCATGTTTTAAATCTAAAGTTGTGTTAGTTTTATTTTATTGGATTTGTATGCATATGAATTTAGTTTTGTTTTTGTATATGTTTATGTCTCATTTAAGTCCTTTTATTTTTAAACTTTTGTTATTTTATAATATTTGTTTATTAATGAAATTTTTTATTTGTTTGATAAAAAAAAAAAAGGTTCGCCAAGAAGAAACCATAACAAAATGATTCATTATGAGTCGACATTTTTATATGCAAAGCACAAAGAAAAATCAAAATTCATAAAAAGAGAAGATCATCTTCCCCTTTACGGAAAGAATAGGTTTTTTTTTTTCAGATGTCATATTTAGACAACAGAATTTTGGTAAGTGGAGAGGAGAGTGGAATCTTTAACCTCCTTTTTCACTGAACTTTGTTCTGGGTAAATCTCCCATATCTTTCCATCTTCCCAATGAACCCTACTTTTGGAAAGTAACATACAGTAATTAAATCAAATAAAGAAAATAAAAAGAGAGCATAAAGATCAATTAAAGAGAGGAGAAATGAAGTATACATTATAATGAGGAGAAAAAGAAAACCAAAAGCAAATCACTTGTAAAGCCAATCACATTGCAATTGCTCATTATTTATTTACCTGCACCAAAAGTAGACACCCAAATATCTCGTTAATATATTGATTATTTGAATATATTGTGTCTACTTTTTTACACTAAAGCTAACGAAAATTATTTAATAATATATAAAAGAAATTACGTACCATTGCCTCCGAAGATCTTTCTAACGAAAATAAAAAAAACGATAAGTAGAGCAACTCCAGCCAATAATCCAACGATCATAGCAAAAGTCTTCTCACCATCATTGCTAGATTTATCTGCAATTCAATCATTGATAAATTACTAGATGGTGAATAATATTTTTTTGTTCAATTACCGGACGGTAAATAATAGGTGGTAAGAGTTGCTTATTACCATGATGGAGCATGGAGTAAAAATCAGAGCCAGCGGTTGAGTACCTAGCATAACACTTGGCCAAGAACATATCACCATAAACAGCTCCACCACATTCACTTTTAACCCGTCCGATTGCCTCCGACACGCAATCTTGACACTCCGCGAGGCTTAAATCCCCGACGCACTGGGCCAGACCCCGCACATCCCCGGACCCACCAACTCTATAGGGCCCACTGGACCCCACCATGGCAGCCAGCACTGAATCTCTACGGCTCATTCCTTCCGCGTCATAACCAATCGACGGACCACATTTCTTCAGCACCACAGTCTTATCGTCCACTCCCAAAAAGCTTGTGTTGTCGTATTTGATGTAGCATCCTTGTAGCTGAAGGGCACCACCGGAGGTGTAGGAGCAGAAGTGCCCGACTTGGCTCACGGCGCGTGCAATGCACGTGGCGCAGTCGGGCATGGCTAGATCGCCGCGGCATTGGAAGAGGCCGTAGACAACGTCTTGTGGGCTTGATCCCATTATGGTGTAGTTGTTGTAGGAGGAGTAGGTGGCTGAGTTCACTAGGGAGGTGAGGAGTGAGTTGAGATTTGACTCGTAGGGCGAGCCTGGGGCATACTTTTGCTGCGTGCAGCCTCCGAAGACGAAAGTGTCGGTGGAGGAGGAGGAAGTTGAAGGAATGGAGAGACATGAGAGACTCGCAAGGAATGTGAGGAGGGACAGGAGAGTACTTGTTGCCTCCATTTTTGGAAGTGTTTATGTCTGTTTTGAGAGAGCTGGGAGTTATGAGAACGTTTCCAAATCTCTCTGCTACTCTAACGTCGTTGGAACATAAATCACTTAATAAAGTAGAAAATGATCTTCTAAATTGTATATTCAATATACTTATAGAAGTTTTTTTTTTGGTCCACGACTTATAGAACTGGAAATAAACTCGACAAAGTTGTACTCTTTTTTCTTAAGTATATACGAAGTCTTCAACTTTTTAATACGAAAAAGATACATCGATCTGTATCTTTTGAAATGACTATTTGCATAAGGTTATTTAAATCCATATATTTTCATCACGTTTCTACTGAAAAAATCCTAGCTAGCTTTGTAATACTTTAATCAACAAGTTTAACCTAATTATGAAATCCAAATCTAAATCTAAATTCAAATTCAAATTTAAATTGCGGCTAAAAAAAAAAAACTCTTATTTTATTTTCTATCACACTTTCAAATGCATGTCTTTCGTACTACGAGCAACCTAATTTTCTTCATGATGCCCTAGCTACTAGAAGACATGTAATTCCTAGTTGTGTTACAATAATACTTCTAAATATTTCAGCCTATAGCCTCCCATTGATCAGTGGCTTATACTCCCAAAGTCACAATAACACTAAGTAATCGATTTCCCTCAATTTGTCTCTAGTTTAATATAAAATAGTTACATTTTTGTGAGATTACCGATGATGATCAGCCAATATTTTCTCTCTAAAATATATCTGTTGTCTTTGTTTACTGTTTTTCTATAGATGTATTTTGATGAGTTATTACTCTTTCTTAAAGTATCTCTTTTATAAATATATATTATTTTCGCTTAACTCAATATGTCAATTTATTTATTTCAAATAATGAAAGTGATATGTGTCTTTTCCCTATTTTTTAATATTATAATATTATTAATTCCTTTCATTTTTGTTTGGTTTGAATTTTGTTTTCTTAAGGAGGGTCTAGATTATTAAGTGGGTACTGTGTGTATATCTAAAAGGGTTGCCTAGAATTTGTAGAAGGGCCATGAATCTTTAGCATGTAATATTCAATAAGTGGAGCTTTTTCCGAGTGAAGACAGAGACACAAACACCTAGCTAGCTTACTTCAAGAGAAAGAAACGCCCTCCATCTGGGTTATGCTTTTCACCTAATTAAGTTTTAGCTATATACGTACGTATTTATGAGCCTGTGTAGTTTTCTTGTTTATTTCCCTCCAAGTAAATGCAAGAAATTGAAATCCGGATATACTATTACTTGTCACGGAAGTTACAAGAGCACCCTATATAATTTAATAGTAATGTTATTTGGACACACTAAATTAAATAGAATACTGAATTGACCATATTTTGTGACAATCAATGAATGGTGAAGTGAGTGTACCAAGTAATTTAATTTATCAAAATAACATCGTTCATTTATTATTACATCAAGTATCACAATTTAGTATATTGAACTAGTATTTATATAAATCTTATTATATTGTGAAAGTTGAATGAAATAAGTTTCCTACATACATGATATTTCTTCATTGAACTAGCTTGGATAAAATTTCTTCACTCTTTCCTTCTAACATACCTCATATATTTCTCAACAAGCATAAGTACGTCATAGGTCGTTAATTAAGCATTATTTTATATTATTTTATACCCTTTATACTTGAATTTTAATATTAAAATAATAAATAATTAGATAAAATAATTTATTTTGTGATATTTTTGTAGAAATAAATAAAGTTTGGAATTTGGAGCATTTTGGTGAAAGAATCGTCCCGATTGGAATTATAACGAAGAAATTATGGACGAAATATGAAAAGCCACCGAAAATCGCAAGGAAATTCGGTGGGACGCTGTTGAAATCTAGAAGCCCAAGCCAATAATCAGCATCTTTTCTTCAAAATCCACCTAATCTCATCATTTCCATCACTTCTGTATTATTTTATTGTTATTTTTATATTTTAATTTTGTACTTTTATTTAAACAATTGTGGCACTCCCTCTATAAATAGGGAGACCATTTCATGTATTAAGGGTCCCCATTAGTCTCCCTTAGTCCTCATTTTTCCCATTTTGTTTCTCCTTTTAGTTTAGGTTCTTATATTTTTTTTTCTCTAGTTCTTCTCTTCTTTTAGTTCATCTTCTTTATTTTGTTCTTTATTTTTGGGGACCATTTGTAACTTCTTGTAATTTTCTTCTTAATTAATTATCTTAGTTTCATTTTCTTTATTATGTTCTTAGAACTTCTTAAACTTATCTTTAATTACATTTTTATGCTTTTCGTAAGAAAAACCTAATGCTAGGTAATTCTAAGGCAACTCAAGAGTTTTTAAGACCAAATTCTTTGTATTTCTTCCTCCATCTTCACACGGTTCTGCCTGCTGTCAGGGTTCCTTGTGAAAAATCATGTTTTTCTACTTAAACTCTTGTTATTAATTGTTTCGATTTTACTTATAATGCAATATTTGTGTTGGTATTTTCTTTCTAACACATGTAAGTATGAATACAATCTCCATGTGTTTTACTTTCTGAATTTCTTTTACTTCATATGTTTTAGTGCTTTATACTTCAATTTGATGCTAAGTGTCGGCCGCTGTCGATGCACTTAGCATTTGATTGAAGAGATTTTAATGTCGGCCGCTGTCGGTGCATTTATAATATGAAAAACGTATGCATATAATGGAGATGATGAAGTATGATTTCGTGATTGATTCAATATAAGCATGATGTTAGAGTGTTTTTAAAAATTGTATTTAAAGGAAGTTTATTTTATGAGTAATTTTAAATAATGTTATTGTTAAGTTTAATTTAATTCTTAGTTATTGTTTTCTTTAGTTTAGATTACAAATCTCCCTCAAAATCCCCCATTTAATTCTTTATTCTTTTATTCTTTTATTCATTAATTCATTAATTTATTAATTCTTTATTCTATTATTCCTCTATTCTTTAATTTATTGATTATTTGATTATTTAATTCTTTTATTATTTTATTCCTTAATTAATTAATTCTTTTATTATTTTATTCCTTAATTAATTAATTCTTTTATTATTTTATTCTTTAATACATTAATTTATTCATTATTCTTTCCCACTAACACATTATTAATGTTCCCTACCCCGGTTAAGAACGATCTCTATTTACCAATACTACATCTACACAAAAAAAAGGTTTAAATTGCATAACACTCAAATTACGTGTTTAATTTGATGCATAATTTGGGCTTTGTCAGTACGTACTATAATTGGGTCTTCACTCATATTTCCCAAAAAGCAAGCAAGAAAGCATTACGATAATCCACTAGGGTAAATAATCAACAACACTAAAGCGGCCATAACAAAGAAAGTAGTGAAGGTAGCTAGGTATGTGCAAGCTGTGCATATATATATATATATATATGTGTGTGTGGATTTGTTCATCTCTATCGTAATACATAACAAAGAACGAGAGGACACGATTGATGCATCCATGATCCATCCAGCCATTGGGTGTATGAGTGTTCAATTTATCAATGTCTTATTAAATTTATGGTATTTTGTCTTGGTTCTCTTCTCTGTGACATGCATCATTGGAAACTTATTTAGACGTACTTGTGGTATCAAATATCACCGGAGCTTTGTCAAACTCGGTTTGCTTTCTTAGATGGCAAAAAAAAAGGTCCACAAGAACAAGAACAAGAACAAGAGCGCAAGCCATGGCCACGTATATGTGGTGCCGCAATCATCACAGTCTTTACTCAGGAATCGTTTTATTCCGACTTTTTTACTTCCAATAATGCCTCGCGAACTATATATTTACTCTTATAATTACTTCGTCAGGTTTATAGAAATTTAGTAATTCAGTTTAACATTATGTTTTAAACTAAAATGTAAAATGATAGCAAATACCTGTAAAACTAGCATCAATTTAAAACATTACGCATAAACTCATTTGTTAAGTGATTATTAATTTAAAATTAGCATCAATTTAACAATGGATGGAATTGACCTTCTAAAGAAATATTTTCATAATTAGAATGAGAATATAATCAAATAACTATAAGGGCATTTTAGAATTTACATAACTTATATTGTATATAATTAACGATTTTTCATATTTTATGAGCTATATGAAATATTTTTTGAACCACAGGGGTGTTTGTGGAAAATTGAATAAAGAGTGTTTGTGAAAACACAAAAAATCTCATGGGTTTTGCAAAATAACTTATTAATATTTAGTTATTAGCATTAATTTCAATTTAGTGCATTTCTCTGCAATTTATATTTGTCAGGGGAAGAGCTTAGATCAGATTCATATATATAGTTTAAAATACATTATTAGTTAATGTTTCTTACCAAAAATGATTTTGGTCAGCGTGGTTTCAGTTTTTTTTTTTTATATAGCTTTGATCACTGTGTTTTTGTAAACTAACAAATTAAATCGCGTGACTGATTTATATGAGTTAAAAAAGGACATTTAAGAACATTTATACTGAGACACCCCGATCTAAAAAGTCTACTAGGACCATTATGTCCAGATGACGAAAGTTAAAAGGGTAAAGCGTTGCGTTTAAGGAGCTCTTGGGAAACGTAATTAGTAAAAACCAATTAGGATTTCATTGCAATAGTGGAAGTGTTGAACATAGTACACTACTGATGATCATGCAGCTCAAGTAACTACCTGAATTATCCTGATTTTCATTGCGTCACTCCAACTACTGGTGTGAATGTCAGAGTAGTTGTCGTAAACTCCTCGAAGCACGTGAAGTATACCATCAGGACCTGAGAGGTACAAAAACTGAAGACTGAGTGGACCTAGTAATTATTTTAGTGCAGAATCATGAATTGTGAAATAGGCTTTAACTCCTTAGTTTTACTGAAAACTTGTTAACAAGACCAGTAACTTACACGTCATACAAAAAATAAAAATAAAATAATTGCAAATCACATTAAACATTCTAAAGTACGAACGTATCATGCATGAACCACAATCTAAGGCTCATGAGTTGCTCGAGGAATACGTTCATGCTAGACTGAGTATCTATAATGCTCGTGTACCTCAACCACATGAAAGCTAGGTACTAAGCACTAGTTAATTAAAGTCCCCTAGAGCTCAAGGATAAGCTGGCGCATTTTAACTAGTATTATGAGCAACATGGATAAGCAATCACATAGAGGCTGGTCTGTGGCCACTCAGACGGGTACTAAGATATCAGCAACTAGGTAGTTCTATAATCACTTTCTCAAATAAATTTCCCAGGATTTATGCACTTACGACCATCACTGGCAATAACTAAGCATGCTAATGCAATCTTTAAATAAATACAATCGTGCTTGGGAATCATCAAGTAAAATCATAAACTAGCATGATTATAATTAAGTAAGTAAAAACGTGCAAGTAAAAAGGTAAAGGTATAAAACAAGTAAAAGAAGTCCACTCACAAACTAGCCGAGGAATTGAAATCTCCTAACGTGTCAAGCCATGTAAGCCCAAGTTTGTCACAACCCTAAAAGAATATGACCAAAAGATTACGTTATAAATTCCTAGTAAAACTATAAGAAATCTCACTTAGATTTTCCAAAACGAGACTGGGATGATTTTAAACTGACTGAAAACGTACCTAGACGGCTCAAATCGTCCAGAAACTAGGCCCATCCGTTGTCGTGGGCGGGAAAAAGCCCCATGCACTACCATATGTCACGGTGGACTAGGAAAACTGTCCCACACGCCACCACGCGCTGATAGAAGGCTAGAAATGGCCTCATAAGTATCCATGTGCCGGTCGAAAATTACACGCATCAGTCGCGCACCCCTACGCAAGCTCACATGCCCCCACGCGTGAGTCACATGTGTTGGAATATTCCCTAGAGTATACTGTTAACTTTATATTATGACACTATTAGGATAACGTCGTTAGCATATTCTATAAACGAGGGATGAGCACGGTTCGGTATGGTACGATATTTGGTAATACCGAAACCATACTATTTAATTTTAATCAGTTCGGTATTTCACAATTTGAAATTGATACCGGATCGTACCGTACCGATTAAATTTGATATGGTTTCGTTACGATTTTGAACCAAAATTTTATGGATTTAGGATTTATGTGAATGCTAATGAGGAATTATGGTTTCTAGTGTAACAAATTCTCGGTTAAAGGAATTATGATGCCAACTCCTTAGATGACTACTAGTGTTGTTAGTATTTTGGTTAAGAAAAATGGTTTCTAATGTAGTCCAACAAGACTATTTTCAAGTATAGTAGACAAAATAATTTTAATTAGATAAATTTATTATCATTAGACCACAAAGAACTCATAATAGTTTTTAGTATATGATTACTATATCAACCAATTGGAAAATAGTTTTAGTTATTTTTAAAAAATAGAAATGCCAATTCGGTTCGGTATCTGTACGGGACAATTTTTCAAAACCTCAAAATCGAAATCGTACCAACTTGAATCGGTATCGGTTCGGTACCGTACCGATCATTACATCAGTTTTACTATTCGGTATTTTTTCGGTTTGATCCAATTTGGAGCGATATGATTTCGGTTTTTCGGTTCTATATGCCCATCCTTACTATCAACTCCTAATAGTGTTAGATTGACCGATGGTTGACTAATAGCTGCACAAAGCCTAAAACTAGACGAAAATCAGACTATCGTCGTCGCTGCCATAGACGGTGGCTAGATTCTCTAGCTTTTTCCGGAATTTTATGGAACAAGACGTAACAATGGGGTCTACTCCTAGTAAGAGTAGGATCAGATATACACATAAGTTGTTGGTTGTGGTCTTGGACTCCTTAATCCCCAAACAAGTATCCTACCACTAGACTCAGAGGTCCCCAACTCACTCGAACATCAACCACGTGTCCGTACCAAGCTAACTTAGTACCCAACTCGCATGTCCGTTTTATACTGTCTATGCACATCCAAAAGGATGTCATCCATCACTACCTAATTCTCACGTTTCAACCTTTATAGGTTCAACTCCTGCACCCACACTTATGCAATCCGTCCAAAACGAGCTAGGGTACCTGTCACTAATCCAATTATACCCCATGGCTAGCACTGAGTCACTCGGGATCCTCTCTGTCCCGCTTAGTGTCCACCGAACTCACATTTTTTCCACTCTAGGGCACGTCTACCATACTAGTCGCAATCCAAGCCCTCACTAGCATTACATCACTTAGACACATACAGTGTCATTCAGAACCATCTGATCACTATTGGATTCCATCCAACACGTCTCTGGCATATCCCACTCATCTCAGTCACCTCTACTGAGGTAGTGCGGCACACTCGCCAACACCCAAAACTCAACGTCTTCTTCTGTGATAGCACTCGGTCGTAACCAAGCCGAATCCAAAAGTCACTGCTCGTACTGGACATCACTCACGTATTTCCGTATCATCATCACGACTGGCGAATCTCCATCGTCTCAGTCATCACGGCAACCTACACCCATCCAACTTGATAAGACTCATCTACGTCTATCGATAGCAACGTCTGTCACAACTGCGTGCAGACCTATCCCAGAAACACTCCGCTATCGAGACTCCGTACCCATGCGGTCAACTCACCGCAGGCACCAACCGCTCAACACGCAATGTCCCCGATCGGTCCATCTCAGGATTCGGTCCACAAGTACCACACTCCTGATAACTTATCCAATCAATCTCAAACTAGGGTTATCACAAACCTAGCTGCTCACTGCAGCACATCCATCTTAACTGATCCATCGTTCTCGACTCCGAAAAGTCGTCATATGTGGTTAACTAGCACTCTACTAACCAGTAGCCAATATCCAAGGATTTCATCCACTCGTAACTCTACGGATTCCAATCGTTGGGCCCACAAGAACTAGGCTCTACTTAGTGTTAGGTACTGTTCAACCACGGCATACCGTACCAACCCACACGACATCCATACCGTGGCATCCTCTACCAATCAAAATCCCTCCGAGATTCAACAGACCAAAACATGGCATCTCATGCCAAATAGGATCCAACATTTCTATTCCAAACAGTCTCAACTAGGGTCTTCCACGACCTCCACTGATACCACTTGACACCATCCTTTATCTAACATGACCGCTCAACAGTCTCGACTCTCAAAGTCGTCATACTAGGATAACTAGTCGACTAGGTCCCATCCACCAGTAACACTATAGCTCTAAGTCGTTGGATTCACACGAACATAGATCCTACTCGGGATCAAACCTCACCAAAACACGGCATCCTATGCCAATCGAACCTTAAACCATCGCACCACGTGCCAAACATGACCTAACTAGGGTCCAAACCCACTGAATCCTCATGCTTTTACCCTAACTATCAGGTTGATGACGGGCTGTTACCACTGCAGAGACATCACATCCAGCACCTACGCGTCACTCTAAGAGCAACTCATGTGAGGACCGGTCCCAAATTCCCCGGGGATTAACGTGGGACCCGCCTGATCCCGTCTGACACGAAGTGTCAGACCAGGGAGAATTCCATCTCTAGCCCTCGCCGAGGCTGTCAGAGTACGTCAGGATCGTAGGAGGAGGGGAGTGATGTCTCGTCTCTACTACAGCCCGCATCCGCGATCAACCTGAAGGGCATTAAAACATTAAAAGTCGTGAGTGGACAAAAATAATATTTTTAATAAAAAAAAATTCGCATAAAGACATTTATGCCCTTCATAAATACATACGCATGCATTCAAAATCATTTAGTAAACGTTCATAAAAACCATTGGCAAATAATTACAAAACCTTTCAAGGGTTCATGCCCGGCCCCCTAAACTGTCATGCCCCGAAATCCATTTGGGTCCCCGACCCGAAATCACACTTACAAATCATAACTCAAAACATGGGAACTTAGCCCCAAATCATGTCACGTAGGTCTCAGCCCAAAACCATTTCCCAAAATATCAAATACTGGGTCTCCGCCCCAAATCACCTTTCCATAAAACCTCATACGAATAAACATACGTATAACCCATTCGCGGTACTTCTGAGAAGGTGCCAACTCGGGGCACACAGCCCCTAGGGAACAGATCCCCGATATAGTCACGATATCGAATCTCTAAACTAGTGTGCACACTACTCGGGGTCTCACTCCGAGCCTTCTCCCAGGAATCTCCATCTGGGAGGCTCAATCATTGGATCTAGTCCGAGCTCTCTCTCTGGATCTAGTCCACATATCTCTCAGGAATCTGGTCCGGGACCACATCATAAATCGTAACATCCACTCTTGGAACGGGATCCCTATGGGGATACCCACTCTGGTTTGTGGATCGTGACTCTCCAGGTCGACGTCTGGAGGAGACCATATAATCTATATGGAGGGTTCATTCATTTCAATTCTTTTCTTTATTTCTCAAATCACTTTTCAACTGGGTCTCATACCCGATTCATCTCAATAGGATTCCTTGAATCCGATTCAAATCACTTTCACAGGCCTTGGCCTAAATCCACAGTTCAACAGGGTCACATGCCCGAATTCTCATTTCACAAACCGAACTGGGACTCAAGCCCGATGTTATAATCAATTGGGACCTAAGCCCGAAACTATGACTCAATAGGACCTCACGTCCGATTTCACAACCAATGGGGTCTTAAGCCTGATATCTCAAAGAAAAGGGTCTCAGGCCCGATATCATAAATCAACGGGGCATCAAGCTCGATAGTACCACTAACTGTGCCTCAAACTCGAATCATAAACCAACTGGACCCTCGGTCCGATCGTATGGCTCAAATGGACCCTCGATCCGATTTCTCGTCAATTCAAATGGACTCCAAGTCCGAGAGTTGGTAAATCAATTGGGTCTCACATCCGAGTTCATGTTTCTAAATCCGAAATCAATTTATTAAACTCTCGTTGAAAACCTAGAACGTATATGCATCGTATAAAACCGGAAATCTCAAAATGCGTACAAATACGTAAATCCTAGGCTACCACAAACAAATGCACTCATGGCATCACACAACATATATTAAAACAATTATAAAACATTTATGCATGCATCGAATTTGAAAGAAAGGTCCACTCACAGACCGTTCGAAGTTGCGCCTCGATACGCATGCCATAATCGCCTCCCGGGTCAACCGTCGCCTCAGGGATTCCCGAACCTATCCAAATTGAATTTAGAGGGTTATTAACTACTTAAATAACCCCTCACTAAAGCCCCGTAATTTTCCAGAATTTCTAACTATTTTTAAAATCGATCCTAAACCTTCGGACAACCCGAACTATATCGAAACGATGTCCGATTGACACGAAACCAGTCCCAAAATGTTCATTACATCGAATAGATGATTTCGTGTGTTGGAACCACCCCCAAAGGATGAACCACGTCATGCACCCAATGAAGGTCCTTCACGTGGGCCTCACGTTCCGGACTGTTTATCTTCAACCTTGGCCGAACCGGCCGGTCCGGTCCAGCATGTGCAGCCGGTCTAACTGGACCGCCGTGACCGGTCCAGGGCTCCTACTCCCTCATTTTTCGTCCAATCTTCTCCTTTTCAATCCCAAACTTCCTATTTTCTTGTTTTCTATCATCCCCAATTAACAAAACCAACTAGAACACCTTAAATCTTATTCAAGAACAAAGAGGCTCACGACCTTTGTTTTCACGGCCACCCTCACGGCTCCCTCAGCCGTGAACCACCCTCATAACCATCTTAAAACTTCCCTAGCAACTCACTAACCAACCTCTAATCATCCAAAAGCATCCATAATATCAAAATCAAATTAAAATGGGAATTGGGCCTTACCGGGAAACATGTTCGGGTTCAAGGCCGCCGTCCATGGCGGCATCGTTCCTGGCTGGCCACCAGCATCCCCAACTCCTCTCAACACTCTCTGGTCCCTCAAGCATGATCATGGGGTTCAAGGGTTGTGATTTGGGGTGATAGTTTTGATCGGTTTTGGTTTAGGAAAAATGAAGAAATGATTGATAAAGGGGCAGGTGAGATGCATGAAGGGAAGATGATGTCCAGTGGATGGGTGACACTTTTCACTCATCAATTAGGCAGCACAGAAATATTTGGGCCCCACTTTAGTCCAAAAGTAATCCGTCTCGAACTTCGTGCAATAGTTCCCTTGAACTTCCGTGAACCGTTACTTCTCCGTCGAACGTCCGAATTCGACGTGCCGCCTATCTACGGATTCGTATCATCCCAATCTACATAACGGTCTTTAGCCCTCGGCCATCAGACATCCCGGGTCAAAAGTCAACTTTTGGCCCAAATTACCAAAATGCCCTTGAACTTCCGAACGTCGAAATCGAGCGTGCCACCTCTCTATGAACTCGTGATATCACGAACTACGTCACAGCCATTGTCCAAAGTCCAATTGACCTTTCAAATTAAAAGTCAATGATTTGCCCATTCCAAGGGCAAAATCGTCATTTCGCCCGAACGTTCGCTAATCCTCGTCTAATCTCTGATTAGTCTCGCTAAGCTGTCATTAACTCTTAATTAATCCCGCTAATTCGGGACGGTTCGTCACAACTCATGCTCTGATACCACCTTGACAAGACCCATCCCAATACCCATGGATTATCGTGGCATGTGCTTACTCCCGTCTAACACCGCGTGTCAGACCAGAGATAACTCATCCCCCGCTCGGGGTCCATCATAAAACAGTTATTTCAAATACTTCCTCGGAAGCAAGACGTATTGCTTCCCAAATCAAAACACAGTGAAGAATGATTTTCAATCGAAGCCATTACCTCAGTAAGGTCTCAGCCCAAAACTAAATCATACAGGGCCACAGCCCAAAAACCAAATCAAGGAACACCAGAACGAAGTCTCAGCCCAAATCATAGAACACGTGGGAACACATTTCATCCTCAATTTCAGTCACGATTCTAATCTTAACACATGTGCATATAGCTCAGGACTGCTCACAATCCTAGCATGCGCTGTGAACACATCACTCACCGCAACCGTCTCTAGATCATCGCGAACACATCATCGATCGATCTCAGAGGATAACATCAGCACTCCTAAGTCGAGCCTCCCTCGATCATTGCTTCTCACGGCTGCTGGACAACAGGTATTGCATCATGACCTCTCCAGAAGGAACACATCCGTAGTCTGGAGGCTAGCGTCATATCATCCGGGACTCACCCAAATACCATCATCAATAGGGCCTTAAGTACGGAACATCACCAAATGGGCCACAGCCCGAAAATCTAGTAGCCAATGAAACTTCATGTAACACCCCGGAAATTCGAGGATTTTAATAATGTAATTTATTGTATGAATTGACGTTTTTACCCTTGTGAATGGTATGGCCAAATTGTTGACTTTTTGATTGGTGGGTCAAAAGGACTTTGCCCAGTGACCGTGACGTAGTTCAGGACGTCACGAGTTCATACATAGGTGGCACGTTCAATTCGGACGATCAGGGAAAAAGTTATGACTATCGGAAGTTCAGGGGCATTACCGTAATTTGGACTTTAGGGGCGAAAATGTTGACTTTTCGTTTGGCAACTAATTTTCACATGACTCAAGGACCGTTAGGTAGGTCTCAATGTCCTGAGTCCGTAGACAGGCGGCACGCCGAAATCGGATTTCGTACGAGGAAGTTATGGTCAAAAACGTGAAATCGGGAGGTTCGCGTCTCGGTTTTCCTGTCGAATATTTTATTCTGGTATTCTGATTGGAGGACACCTGGATGAGTGACAAGTGTCACTCACCCATTGGCTAGATTGGATCAAACTCCACTATGTGATTAAATAGAATTAATCTACCTTTTAATCCCAGCCATTGATCTGAAACCCCCAGATTTCATCCCAACCATAGATCTCATCCCTGAGATAAAATCTGGACCATCCATTTTGTGTGAGCAGATTCCCTCCATTCTATATATTTTCCTACCCGACACCCACATTCTGCCCATTTCAACCATCACACCTGCGTAGCACCTAACCTTTGCTTTAGGCGTGGCTGGACTGAGCTGGTGAGGCAGAGGGAAGGCAGTGATCACGGCGGCGGACAGCGGCGAGGTAGGCGGTCCTAAAAACCCGAAACTGTTTTAAAAACTCAGAATTTGAAACTTGACTTCCAACGTGTATCTTTGATTTCTATTAACCCTAATCGATTCTAGGGACTAATAGGAATCTCAAGAGCTTGTTTTCGTAAGCTGAGAAGGCCTGAACGGAGGCTAAACGGCGACGGGAACCCGAATTCTGTGCATTGAGGTAAGCCTTCGATCCAGGCTTTGTTTGGTGATTTTAATTAGGTTGAACCCTTTATAGGATTGAGACGAGCATGTAGGAACAAACTAGAACGAAAATGGTTGTGAGTTGAAGAAATGGTGACCAGGTCAGATCGTGGGTCTGATCGACCCAGTTGTAGAGATACGGGTCGACCCGTCAGGAGGACATGAGTGATGACGTGGCACCCTGTCAGACTTGTTAGGTGACGTGGACCATTCTTCGGACGACACGTGTCACATGTCAGTGAACAGTCAGCACTGACATGTCAGTGACGTGGCCCAATCAGGGACTGCCACGTGTCACTGACATGTCAGTGACGTGGACCAGTACCGTGCTGACACATGGCACATGTCAGATCTGACACGTGGCCGGACAGATCAATGAGGTGGACCAATCGTGTGTTGACACATGGCACCTATCAGAGTCTGACATGTCAGACCTGACAGCTGTCAGCATGACGTCATGCTGACGTCAGCAGTGACGTCAGTAGAAACTGTTCCTGCGTTGACCAAGGCGTTGACCAGCGCGTGTGGGCGCGTGTGAACAGTAATTTTGGTGGGACCACCACCATTCTTTAGGTTTCGACGATCCGAATCCAATGGTGGTGGTTTCGGGTCGATCAGAGATCATTAAGTTGGTCAAAATAAGGTTTATTGCCTCAGGAAGCGCGTTCGGGCGGCTTTTCCGGGCCGGTTTCAGTCTAGGGTTTCATGGTTGAATGTTAGGGGTTTATATTGACCTTTACGTATACTTTGGACATGACAGGGATTGTACAATAGTACCAGGACGAGGGTATACGTTCGGTTTTCAGCAGGATTGTACTGTGAGTGGGCCCGATTTCTTTAAACCCTTGCATGCTTAAAAGTTTTCTGATTTACTTATATATTCACATGCTGGAATCATGAAACGGTTTTGTTGATCTTGAAATTATGGTATGGCACGTTTCATGGTATTTGGGTTTGAGACCCGTCTGATGAAACTTAAAGATCGGTTTGGATTTTATCTATGTATATATATGTTTTGCATGTGGATATCAATAAAATGTATTTTGTACTGCACTGTATAGATCCATTCTTATGATACTGTCTCCTCCGGATGTGGTACCCCGGAGTGGTCATAGCGCATTGCCTGCGAGGGGTCATTCGACGGAGGAACCGGACCATAAAATGACTCAGGAGCAGGATTGCTTATTTGACGTCAGGGACGTCGAACGTCTAGGACGCTAGGCATTTGAGATACCGTACCCGGACGGGGTTCGGGGATTGGACTCGGAATTGAGACCCGAGTGGCACGCGTAGCCTTGAGACTGTGACCTTATTAGACGTCAGGGACGTCAGACATCGGGGATGTCAGGATTGGAGTGTATAGTGCAGTGACTATCATTATGTTATGATTTATTACATGCCTTATGGTTCATATCATACGATTTATGGTTTTAAATTCTGATGCATGCATGTTTGGAAAACGGAGGGGTAAATTATATGTTTTACTTACTAAACAATTTTATAAACTTGCGTTTCGGCCCACTCACCCTTGATGTTTTGGTAACCCCTCCAGGTCGTGCTAATGAGGTAGAGGAGGAACCTGAGGCTGAGGCATAGATCTACTTCTGCGTACCTGAATCCCTGTTGGGTGATTTTACCCGCAGGTTTATGTTAGAGTCGTGCTCGCAACTTGTAGTTTTGGATTTCATCCCTTGTCTAACATCTGTTTATTTCGGATTTGATGTAAAACTTTAATTTGGTTTCTATGCATTTGAACGTTTAAGGTTAAAATTGGAACATTATTTTGGGTGTCATACGGGAGCAGGGCACGTCCCCATGTGGTCCCAGAGAGGATCGGGGCGGGTCCTGTCACTTCATATACTAGGACTCCTCGAATCCTATAAAATCCACAATTAGGTCTCATGCTCGAAATATCTTTCGTAAAACTCATAATTGGGTCACAGCCCAACTTATCTCACGTTTGACTATACTCTAAGTCAAACCTCAAATGAACTGGGTCATATTCCCGAAAGATATTTCCAAATCCGAAAATTGTTTCTCATTTCCAAAGAACTTTCAAATCATCCTTGACTTCATGCTAAGTCATGGTCTTTCAAGGGGGCTCGTGTCCGAATCTCGATTTCATGCATCCCCGTAAAATCCTCCAAAATTGTAAATTAATTCCTTGGTTTCACACATCTCTGTGAAATCTTCGGAATCACATAAAACACAAGCACGTAGTATACTTAGCCGAAGCCCAATCACATAAATCTCGAACTACATGTAATAACGCATTTTCCTCCAAAAATACCAAACAATTCATAGTCAAATCACATGCACTCATAGCATCTAAAATCATGTTCATAAACACATATAAAACATTTATGCATGCATCATATTCATAAAATAAAGTCCACTCACAGACCGTCCAAGCTGCGCCTCGATATACGTGCCATAATCCTCTCCGGGCTAATTCAACCTCTCCGGGTCATCCAGACCTGTTCAAATCATATCCAAATGATATTACTAACCTAGACAAGTCCTAATCAAGAACCCCTAATATTCCCGAAAAAATGAATGTGTGCCAGACACGCTTCCCTAGGCTTTAAACCTCAATTTGACCAACCTAACGATCTCCGATCTACTTGAAACCACCACCATTGGATTCGTATCGTCGAACTCTTTTAAATGGACCTAGTCCCACCTCGAAATGAATGTCCATGCGCCCCCACTCACGGGTCAAAGTGGCTGGTCAAGTTGATCAAAAAGTCAACGCTGAAGTCAGCGGTCAACGATCAAAGTCAACACTAACGTCAGCTGTAACGTCATCACTAACATCTGACATCTGACATGTGTCAGCTGACATGTCAGACCTGACATGATGACATCATCTAATGATGTCATCATCCCTGTCCTCTGTCTGGGTCGACCCATATCCCTGGTCGCGTAGACCCGCGACCCTAACCAACTCCAAAACCTCCATTTTCTATCTGTTTTTGATGCTGTTTGATCCTAAACGATCGTCTGGATCCCAAGAAGGGATCCCTAAACTCCAAACCATGAAATAAGGGCTAGAAATTACCTGGGTAAGCTCGAAGTCCATGGCCAAGCTTCCACCTTCTTGCCTGAGCTGCCCAGCCGTCCATTCTCTTCCGTTTCAATCCCTAGGCCATCGCAAGGACTCAATAGACACCACCCAATCATCAGAAAATATCCTCAATGTCCAAATCTAGAATTAGAATTTCAAAAGCTAAAATGGGTCTTCGGTTTTACCTTCTTCCATCGTGGTCTCCGCCGTCCCTCAGCCATCCGTCCATCTCAGCCTCTCACTCTCAGTCACTCAGTCATCACAGTAGGGATGGGATGGGGTGGTGGTGTGGGTTGGGTATTTGTGGGTTTCGGGTAGGAAGGATGGATGAAAGAGATAAAGGGGATGGGTGCATGTATGTGTGATGTCACTCATCCATTGGGCCTGGAAAAATATATGGGGCCCACACATAAGACAAAAGTCCACTTTGCCTCGTAAAATGTGCTACCATAAATAGTTCCCAAAATCTTCCATTAACCATATCTTTCTTGTCGAATGTCTGATTTCAACGTGTCACTTGTCTACGGACTCATATCGACTCGATCTATGTAATGGTCCTCGATCCTCGTGCATTGGACCTCCTGAGTCATTAGTCAACTTTTTACTGTCATCCAGGGCAAAATTGTAATTTTGTCTTGAACGTCCGATGATCCTAGACTAATCCCCAATTAGTCTCGCTAATCCTCAATTTGATTTTAATTAATCTCGAAAATTTGGGACGGGTCGTTACATCCGATATAGAATGTATCAACCTGCCCTCCTTAATGAAACTTCGCCCTCGTAATTTACACAATGCAAGTCAAAAGTACAACCTAATGGTTATTTTAATTCTTTTACGCCTCCACAACCATGAGATAAACTTTCTCATGTGATCCAATGGTTAATTATCTCTCTCAAGTAGTTCCTTAGCTTCTAACTTCAAAATTCTGATGTGACTTTCTAATTGAAACTCTACCAACTCATTGTTTGTTGTCCTCAAGCGAATCAAGGTCTTCCTGAATGGTTTTATAACGTAACATGTATGAAGATTTTTCTATTTCTCAAGTAACTAATCCAAGCACGTGTAACGAGGTAAAGGTTACTAAAATCAAGCTTATTGGTCTCTAGTACTCGGTCTTACGAGGTATAAAATTATCCTTCTAGTAACTTACGAACTCCCTGGGATTGTAAGGACTAACTTCGTCACAAAAGGTCACTTCTCAACTACTAAGAATAATCTACGAGCTCGTACCCTCTGATAACGGTCTAAGGTGCACTTCAGGTAGTAAAATAGTTAATTTCACCCAAGCTACAAGGTTCAGAAGTAATTGAGTACATTACTATACTAGAACTTGTCTAATTGTACTCAAATTTAGAAGTAGAGCAAACAAGATCGTTAGGTTTCCAATTGTCAAATCGCGAGAGTGCAACTTCCTTTATAGTTCCTCGGATTTCTACTAAAAGTCATCATGACTAGATAGTCCTCTAACCAAGAGGCATCAAATACCATGAAAATTTCTCTTAACTATTAAGTCCAAAACTAGAGTAAAATTCTAACCAACCACATCTTGAAATACAACATAACTCTCGGGAAGGGAACAAGTGACATAACAACATAATAGTTCTTATCTCGCAACCTAGTGTAATTCAGAAGGTGGAAGTACCGACCAACTTCGTTTAATCCAATTCACGGTAAAAATCCTTCTAATTTGTAACCTTAAGGTTCGATTTACTCTCCAGATGATTACTAAGAACTGAGGCCCAGTTGGTTGTAATCTCGGGCTTGAGGCCTCGTTGACTGTATTATTTGGCTTAAGGCCCCGTTGGCTGTGAAATTGGGCTTAAGTCCCCGCTGAGTTATGGTTGCGGCCTTAGGGCCCAGTTATTCGTGATATTGGGCGAGAGACCCAGTTGATTGTGAAATCGGGCTTGAGTCCCAGTTCAGTTTATGAAATGAGAATTCGAGCATGAGACCCTGTTGAACTATGGATTTAGGCCGAGGCCTGTGAAAGTGAATTTGAATCGGATTCGAGGAATCCTATTGAGATGAATCAGGTATGAGACCCAATTGAAATGTGTTTTGAGAAAGAAAGTATTTGAAATGAATTATACCCTCCATATGATTTATATGGTCTCCTTCAAACGTCGACCTGGAGAGTCACGATCCACAGACCAAAATGGGTATCCTATAGGGATCCCGTTCTAGGAGTGGAAGTTATGATGTGGTCCCGGACCAGATTCCGGAGAGATGTTGGGACTAGATCCGGAGATAGAGCTCAAACTAGATCTAGAGATAGAACCTCCAGATGGAGAATTCATGGGGGAAGACTCGGAGTGAGACCCCGAGTAGTGTGCATACTAGTATAGAGATGAAATCGTGACATATATCAGGGATGTGTTCCCTAGGGGCTGTGTGCCCCAAGTTGGCATCTTCTCGAAAGTGCCGCAGATGGGTTATACGTATGTCGATACATATGAGATTTACGGAAAGTGATTTGGGGCGGAGACCCCGTATTTGATATTTTGGAAATGGTTTGGGGTGGAGACCCCGTATTCTATGTTTTGGTATTTCACTGAGAATGGTTTTGGGCTGAGACCCACTTCTAATTTGTAACCTTAAGGTTCGATTTACTCTCCAGGTGATTACTAAGAACTGAAGTCTTGTTCTCGAGTTCCATATAAAACATGATACGTCCTAGTTTCGGTCCCTACAATTTAGAATTATAAAAAGTTTTCTAATGCTATAGGGATGTCAGGCCACTACCCAAGTGATGTTAGGCAATCTTTAGGAATGAAATTATCTGTAAAAGAGCTTAACCAATTTCGGGAAGAAATTTAAGTGATGAAGTGTAATCCCACAACCTAACAAAAGAATGCTAATTCAAATTTCCCGATGGCCGGCTGCCTATACTAATCAAGAATGGTAAATATCAAACTTACACGGGGTAGCAAAGATTCATTGGCAACGCCCAAACTACGCATCAAATTAAACACGTAATTTGAGTGCTATACAATTTAAACCTTTTTTGGGTCGATGTAGTATTGGTAAATAGGGATCGTTCTTAATTGGAGAAATTAGGGAACATTAATAATGTGTAAGTGAGAAAGAATAATGAATAAATTATTGAATTAAAGAATAAAATAATAAAACAATCAAAGAATTAAATAATCAAATAATCAATAAATTAAAAAATAGATGAATAAGAGAATAAAGAATTAAAGAATTAAAGAATAAAATAATAAAAGAATAAAGAATTAAAAGAATAAAAGAATAAAAGAATAAGAGAATAAATAATTAAAAGAATAAAAGATTAAAAGAATAAAGAATTAAAAATGGGGGTTTTGAAGAGATTTGTAATCATACAAACAAGTAAAAACATAAATAAACTAATCTTACTTCTACTCTAATTTATGTACAAGTGACCTTCTTAAAACACAAATCTTACCAACACTCTAATAATTGCAAATATTAAAACAATCACGAAATTTTACCTTAATCGTCTTAATTACCTTCATACATTTTTCAATATTATAAATGTATCGACAACGACTGACATTTACAATATGATTTACCTTTTGTTTTTTACTGAATGCGCCGACAGCGATCAACATTAAGTCTCCTCAATTTTACTCTAAGTGCACCGACAGCGGATAAAACACTTAACATCAAATTGAAGTATGAAGCACTAAAATGTATAAAATAACTAAGATTCATAAAGTAAGACACATGGAGATTGCATTAAACACTAACAAATATTAGCAAGAAAATACCACACATATATTGAACTATAATCAAAACCAATAACAAAAATAAGAGTTTAAGTAAATGGAGAGCAATTGTTACACTTTCAAGGTGGATGAAAACAATGGATTGTTATTCACACGGTTCTCCGACAGCGGATGGAACCTTATGAAGATGGAGGAAATAAACTCGGGAAATATGGACTCAAACTCTAAACTTTGTATTGGAAATATTTTGTCAAAGTTTCTCTTAAGGAAAGCTCAAATGTGTGCCTCAAAGAAGTGACCTTCAACAAGTGAAATGAAACCCTATTTATAGGAAGAAAAAGCTACCAAAAATAAATAAAAAAATACAATAAAAAATGTTGAATAGTGGAATGATGAATAATGAAGATTTGTGATGATTTTAGGGGTGGTTTTAGCTGTAAAGTGGCTGAAAAGTTGCATAATTTGGGGCAAGTTGCTGTTCAAAAGAGTGGGTTGAAGCTGAGCTCAGAATCAGCAGTGTCTTGCTGAAAATCATACTCAATATTCGGCAGGTAGTGGCTGATAGGAGAAGGAAGAGTTCGGCAGGCGCGCGCTGCATTGGACCTCCTGTTTCGGGACGCGCGTGCCGAGAAGGTGTGAAGCACTTCGGTACCGGGCTGCAGGCTAGCACAGCTTGGGCTGGAAGCTGTTGCGGATTGGGCCGGGAGTTTTGGGCGGGTTCCTTGGGCCTGCAAGCAGCTGGGCTGGTTTTATTTAATGATTTTTCTGGGCTTGCTTCAATATAAATTGGGCTGAATTATTTAAATTGGGCCTACAAATGAAAAATAAATAAATTAATTCATATAATTCAACCGAATTTCGTGCATAAGTTTTTCGTTATAATTCCGATTGGGACGATTCTTTCGCCAAAGCGCTCCAAATTACAAGCTTTATTTATTTAAACAAAAATATCACAAAAAAAATTATTTTATCTAATTATTTATTAGTTTAATATTAAAAGTCAAGTATAAAGGGTATAAAATAATATAAAATAATGCTTATTTGAGGACCTATCATTCATCCACTTACTTACTGAGTGAAAGTCCCTTAGTACAAATAATTAACTAAATAATTGAAGGAAATGATTTGATTCTTTCCATACAAAGATCTTTACCAACCAAGACATCATCTTGGTCAGTGATTCCAAATATTACTTCAGAAGTCCAACTTAATAACCTTGCCGAAAGTTAACAATCAATCGTAGAACTTGTAACTTCTCGCAAGCTCCAACTCACAACGCACGTTGACCATGAATATCATGAATATCATGAGCAACAACCTTCGCTTTCCCTTTATTCTTCCAAGTTACTCTTTTTGGCATCTCTTTATAAATATCTTCAACAACAACCTTGGATTTCCCTTTATTCTTCCTTATTAGTCATGCTTTTTAGACAGGTGATTGAGAAACTAGTTCGTAATGGATAGGTTCTTCATAAACTGGTTCGTCATGGGCACGCTCTTGAGTAACTCAATCTTGAGTAACCTGTTCATCAAGGAAATGTTCTTGAGTAAGTGTCTTTTGAGTAATCAGTTCATCAATGACAATATCTTGAAAAATAGGCACTTCTTCATGTATGATTGACCCAAATTCTATAGTAGCATGCACCTCTTGAATACTAACACCCTCCATGCATGTTTGCAGCATACACTTAGTGTCTTATCCTTTCTCTTCGATTACCTTTAACTAATTCCAACAGCTGATGATTTTTCCTAATTTTAAAAAACTACCCTCCTCCTTTAAGTAGAATTTCACCTTTATCAACATCAAGTCTCTAACATATTGTTGGCTCTTCACCAGCCCATTTAACTCCAGCAATAATAAGTAGTCCCAAGAGCCCCAATCAGGTCAAGCCATGGACCCACCCTCATATGTCCACTTTGTTTTTGTGTTTTGAGAACTCTCCACCTTGTGGTAACCCAACAGACGCCACATCATCTACTCCACTTAAACCACAAAACCAAATTCAATCCAATATAAATACCTAGTCACCACCATGTTACACCAATTTCCTTAGTCAAGTCACATCCGTGCCATACCCTAAACAAACCCTAAACTTTAACCTTAAGCTTAACAAAATTCACACCACATCATCAAAGCTAAAACACATTTTAAAGTCTCTTTCCCTAAAACACAACCATCAAACACCACTTTACACCAAACTAAAGTAAAAAATAAGTAAAGTCTATAGAAAATGTTAAGGACATCAAAACACAACCTAAAGTCTCATTAGCCCAAAACTTTAAAAGCCTTTTCCAGCATTTTCAGAGAGAAATACACACTCCACTATGGCCAGATACTACACCACAACAAAGTGCCCCACTGACAATTTGAACATTATTCAATTCACATCCACACCATTGCCTGACAAAGTTTAAGCTTTGACAAATCAGTGAACAATTACTATTCAATTACTATCTCTATATCAATAAAACACGAAAGCAAGGTCATAGACCCACCCAAAAATACGTACTTCTGGTTTTGAACTTATCATAATTAGGTTGCACTCCATCAAGTTCTCGACGAACCATCATCCAACTCTGACCTCTTTTAGTTTGCCTTCATGTCCGATTGAAAATACTGAAAGCCCCACGAACGTCCCGCGCCCGTCTTCTAAATTTCCCCCAAATTCTTCTAAACCATAGCAAACTAGATTTTCCCCTAATTTGAATTCCTCTCAAGCACTCGATTTTGATAATCCACCTCACTTTACCCGTCCTCTATTAATGGGTCCCCCTTTTGTCACACTATTGCCATGTCTAGAGACAAATACACACTCCGCTATGGCCAGATACTACACCACAACAAAGTGCCCCACTGACAATTTCAACATTATTCAATTCACATCCACACCATTGCCTGACAAAGTTTAAGCTTTGACAAATCAGTGAACAATTACTATTCAATTACTATCTCTATATCAATAAAACACGAAAGCAAGGTCATAGACCAACCCAAAAATACGTACTTCTGGTTTTGAACTTATCATAATTAGGTTGCACTCCATCAAGTTCTCGATGAACCATCATCCAACTCTGACCTCTTTTAGTTTGCCTTCATGTCCGATTGAAAATACTGAAAGCCCCACGAACGTCCCGCGCCCGTCTTCTAAATTTCCCCCACATTCTTCGAAACCATAGCAAACTAGATTTCCCCCTAATTTGAATTCCTCTCAAGCACTCGATTTTGATATCCACCTCACTTTACCCGTCCTCTATTAATGGGTCCCCCTTTTGTCACACTATTGCCATGTCTGCAAAATTAGATCAAAATACCCTTCCCATAAACATTGTCAATGAGGCCATCAATTATATATATGGTGCAATGTTTTTAACGTTCCTACAGTTTCTAGTGCAAAGTGAGTCAAATTGCGATTCTTTATATATTTTGAGACTGGTGGCGTGTTCCCAGTACATTTCAAGTAATAAGCCTTTTCTGATGTAATGATCTTGGGGTGGAAGATTACATTATAAGCCATTTATTTTGACCTCGCTCTTTGCTGGAGTCGAAAACGAGATCTCCCACTTAATTTATAAAGAAGAATTTCACTAGATTACACTAAGTACGTGGCAAGACTGCTTGTCGATATTTTGATATTGTAATGAGAAAGCCGAAGAAACAACTGACTGGGGGAGATTAAGTTGATTAATTGAGGATGGTACTGGTTACATAGTTATTATTTACTTGTTACTAGTTACATGGTTAATAATTGAGGACAGTACTGGTTAGTTAACTGAGGACAGTAGTTACTAGTTACATAGTTAGTAATGAATTGCATTGGATAATGAGATATCCGATCTAATCCAAGTTACCCAATTACTAACCCTTTGTCTCCTAAATCATCCTTCGTCTCACTCAGAGGAAATCCAAAAGCTTTTCCATCTTAGTTACTTAATTTCTTATTATATAGTTATATACATGGCAGGATATTTGCCTTCCTAGACTTCTGAAGAGGCCCCAAGTCTTGTTGGGCTTCCCCATGTTGTTGCTGGGATGTTAAACGATATAATAATCTATCCAAGGCTTCCTTCATCCACCAATGCTGGCAAACTTCTCTTGCTTCCGAAACACACATCTACAAATAATGGAATTAAAACAATTTGAGAAAACAAAAACAAAAAATATATATGTTCCACTTAAAAATGTACCACTTGCTTTGCTTGTGTTGATAATTAATAAGTCTATACCCAAATTCTTTGCCTGAGGTTCTTCTCTGGCCAGAATTCTAACTGCTCCTCAACGCGCAACGGGAACATGTAACCTTCATAGTAAGAGTCATGGCTTTTGCTCTTGAAGCTCCATTTACCCAACTCACACTGCTCAAAATGCAACAACAAAAATCATCAATACATTAATTGCACATTCATCTCTCTATTTCAATATTAATGCAAACAAATAATGGATATGTTTTAGCTGTAAGAAGATTTGATGTTTTATCCAATCAAATCGAATCCAATTCTCGAATCCAATTCTACTCACCAAACAAGCTCATTGATGTTTTATCCAATCAAATCGAATCCAATTCTCGAATCCAATTCTACTCACCAAACAAGCTCATGTTATAAAGGAAGATTACAGTAGTGACATACCCCAATGACTCCTCGTACCCCTGCTTCCTCTAGCGTCTCCCGGGAGGCCGCCCCTTCCTTGGATTCATCTAGCTCCCACCCTCCCTGTTGTGAATCGATTCAAAATTTTGTGTGTATGACATTAGTTATGCAACAATTCTATCCATATAATTAAATTTCATCAACTAAATGAATTTGGGTGGTTACCTTTGGAAACAGCATCCCTTTGCCTTTTTGTGAAGTTATGACAAGAACTTCAACTTCTTGTGGATCATCCTTTGAGGGAGCTTGCTTATTGGAAGCTTTATATCTGTATGGAATACACCTGCAACAGTACTAACCAAAATTCCATAAATATATAACTCACGACTATAATAATTCTTCTAATTACCAATACTCATTTACTCATGTTTTCATTTCATTTCACAAATCACAATTTACAGAGAGAGAGAGAGAGAGAGAGAGAGACTGACCCTACAACTTGGCGACGACCTTTGGTGTAACGCTGCAAGTGTCTCCCAGTGCGAGAAACCAAAGCAGCAACCATATTTTCTTGAGGAACCAAAGCTACCATGTTTTTGCTTCAGATGGAATCTTGGAACGACTTGGAATATGGAACCAGAACTAAACCCACCCACCACTCTTTTATAAACAAAAAACAATACAAAGCAAGAAAATCCTTGGAAATCGAAACCATGTATTATATTTGGTATTTACATTATTAATGCTGACCACAAGTAAATATATTTATGATTCACATATATATATATAAAAGGAAAAAAAAAAATGAATCATTTGAAAAATTGATTGAGGATCCTCATTAGCATGTGTTCTGCTAGCTATCAACAAATTGACAGCTGAACCACCCGGTATCACTCTGCATATTTGCCCAATTATTATAAGTATAGTTGCTTTATCTATACTTATACCTTATTAATATCACCATAATACTTCCGTTTATAAATAAAATGATGATATTTATATACCACACTTTACATTTGTTAAATAATTCATATACATAAATTATAATTGGAATTATTTAACTACTAATTAAATCATCATTTCAAAATTATTTGTACAAAAATTTAACTAAATTGAAGATTATTTAGTTATTTATATGTTCAGTGACTGGGCTCAAGCTTGGGCGAGAAGGGCTATAGTCATTTCCACCCAAGCTTGTTTTCTTACATATTTATGGGCTAGCCCATTCTAATATAGTTCATTTTAGTTTTATTTGTAGTCCAATTTGAAGTTTAAAAAACAAAAAACTGCATCAGTCCAACCCCAATATTAATATGTTTATAGCCCATTTTAGTTTTATTATGTAGCCAATTTCAGTTTCATTTGTAACCCAATTTGAAGTTTTTAAAAATAAAACCAAAAAAAAAGTTGTAGGAGTCCATTTCAATTTTATACATATTGAAGTTAGTAATGGGAGCTTCTCCCATAGGCACACCGCAGCCAGAAGCAAAAAAAGTTTCATCCATATTTCTTTTTTCTTCTTTGACAGGATTCGTCCCAACTGAATTTTGATAACCGTGCTCCGTCTTGCTCCCATCTGACAAGTCAACTGAAGTCCCGAAACTACCCTTCAGCACCTGTCAGATAAAGGATAACTGCACTGATTTCCGCTCATGCCTCCTCCTCTCGATCAGCCCCGAACGTCGTGTCACGACCTGGAGAGTCATCAAAAACAGGAAAGGTGTGAGTGGACAAAAATAATATCATTTAAAACACATTTATCAAAATACATCATTTACCCTCCAATTTATCAAACCATGCATGCATAGAATCAACATATGAAAAACATCACCGGCTTTCTAGCCAAATCTCGTGAAAACATCAAATCCCGGCTCTCAAGCCCAAATGTCATTTAAATCATTTTATAAAACCATTTTACCATACAATAAAGCATATAATTCGGGAATTACACATCCGAGGATCCTCTGAGAATTACACATCTAGAGTCGTCATCCATGCTGGGAATTACACATCCAGCCATGCTAGGAATTACACATCTGGTGAGTCCCGAGACCTATCCAACGGTCCTTCCGGAAAATCCAAACAAGGTCCCGAACAAAAAGTCAACTTTCAGCCCTTATAATCAGGGGTCAAAATCGTCATTTCCTTCAAATTTTCCAATTTTTCATTTTTTGAATTTTCGAGTCGTCGCATTCTTCTTCAAATCCATCTCACCATTTTGTTCTCACTTATTTTCATCAAAAAATTTTGGGTTGTACCCATTTTCTTCTTCTTCTTCACTCATATCGTGGAGTTTATTCAAAATTTAGTATATAAATTTAGGTCATTCAAAATTTAGGTTCAGGAACTGTCACTGTATATGTCTAAACTAAATGAATGGCTCACCATGTGAATATTTATTGTTACCAATACCACTGATTTTCTTTTATAGATATGAATGTATAAAGAACTTCTAAAGTTGTTGATATTTTTTGTACGTATGATCTTAAAGTGATCATTTAGAAGTTGAACGATTTCAATTATAATATATATATATATATATATAAATATTATCCATATATCAAAAGAGAAGTATAATGAAGTATTGCTCAGGTGTGATGGGAAGTATATTGTCCTAATTAAAATTGTTTAATCATCAATTTTCATTAACAGTTTAATTAAAGAAAAATTTCATTAAAAAAATTAGATTTCACTTAGTTATCTATATATATATCAACTAAATAAAAATTCTAACGATAATTATTTTGAAACACTCACTGTTAATCCTAATACAATATATATGAAATAATTATATAATTTTTAATTTGACATAATAAATAAGAAATGAACTGCTTCGAGTGATGACTTTTATTATAGAATTCAGTTTCTCAATCACAAATTATTAAATCGAAATTCAATGGTTCCCATTCAATATTTTTTTTTTCCTTTAGTTTACTATTAAGTGTTTGTCTTTCAAAATAATCATGGGCCTCCGCAGTCAACGTGACCTAGAGATCCAAAATTGCAGCCAGATATTATTAAATCGAAATTCAATAGTTCCCCTTCAATATTTTTTTTTTAGTTTACTATAAAGTGTTTCTCTTTTAAAATAATCTCTACCCTTGTTTTGGTGTCTACCTCACTCTCATTCACATGAATTATCCAAATTAGAATATAAAGGAAAATTTGAAAAATAGTTGCTATTACTAACGCTTTCTTCTTTTCTTTTAATAATGAAATTTCTGTTTTAGGTATTTTATATAATAAAATGGCCATGGAATTGAGATTATTATTTATTTGAAGGTGACCAATTATTTGATAAGGAAATGAAGAAAACCTAGCACCGCGACTACGCTGTGTGAGTGAGTCAGGAACACATACTCGAATGCATGCGACACTCCATGAAAAAGAAATTAGTGGTCCCACTACGTACAATTATTAATTGCAATCACGGATTGAAAAATCACCGGAATCGACGATATATCGAGCGATATATCGTGATTTCCGGCAGGCGGTAGCTAAGAAGGGGGTGAAGGTTTTTCTTCTCCCAATATCGGAGATATCGTCCAATATTGAACAATATCGACGATTTCGGTCGATATTGACCGAAATTCCCGATATTGGTTCGGCAGTAAAGGGCCGAAATAAAAAAAATTGAAAATCATAAACTCAATCGTAAATCACGGACTGAATAGAGAAGAATTCAAAAAGGATTCAACCAAAATGTCAATCGATCGAACCTCGAACCAGTCTCAGTCAACCATCTCTCATCTCGTCTCGTCCAGTCGTCAGTCGTCCGTCGCCCGACGCCATCAGCATCGCAGGTTTTTTGCTCGCTGGCCGGAATCGCTTGAACCTCCCTCGAAGTCACCCCTCACGCCGCCCTTGACCCTCACGATCGATTTCCCCAAAGTGTGAATCGATCGAGAATCCGTGGATATTTGTTGAGTAAAGAGGAATTGAAACGAAACACTCTTTCGTTTCCTTTCATTTAATAACCTTTTTTTTATTTACATATATTATTTAATTATTTGTCAAATTAAATTATATCATTTATTATTTACTTTTTTTATAATAAATATAAAAAATAGATTAAGCCCAAATATATTATTTATATTTGTAGTTTTTTATAAATTAAATTATATCATATATTATTTTATTATTATTATTATTATTTGTATTTTTATTATTATTATTTACTTTTTTTAACCCCAAATATCAAAAATAGATTAAGCCTTAAACCTTTTTTTTTTCAAAATTCAAAATATATCATATATCATTTATTATTACTTTTTATATATATAAATTAAATTATATCATATATTATTTTTTTTATTTTTTATTATTTGTATTTTTATTATTATTATTTACTTTTTTTCCCCTAATATCAAAAATAGATTAAGCCTTAAACTTTTTTTTCAAAATTCAAAATTTATTATTAGGTAAATAATATGGCTTAATTCATATATTTGGTAATATATTTGGTAATCATTTATTAATAATAAATTTATCATTTATTACTAAAATATATTTTAGTAATGTATGTTTTAATATAAAATATGGATCAATTCATATATTTGGTAATATTTGTGTTAATTTAGAATATATGTTTTAAAATTATGAATATATGTGTTTTTGTTCCTTAATTATGAATATGTATTAAAAAAAATTTTGAAGCCTTAAACATTTTTTTTTTCAAAATTCAAAATGCATTATTAGGTAAAATATGTTTTAGTAATGTATGTTTTAATATAAAATATGGGGTAATTCATATATTTGGTAATACTTTTTTTTAATTTTTAATATATGTTTTATTTTAGAATATATATTAAAATTATGAATATATGTGTTTTTGCTACTTAATTTTTTATTATCATCATCAAAGACTAACATAGAATATATGTTCTAATTGAAATAATTTTATTATTATTTGTATTTTTATTATTATGATTTGTTATTATCAAATTCTAATTATTTTTCATGTAACTTAGATTTCATAAAATGGCTAGTGGAAGTGCAAGTGAAAGTGAAAGCCGCTCAAGACCTGTACGAGTTGACTCAGCATGGAAATATATCATTACAATTCCTGGAAATAAAAACGGTGACATATGTTCGTTCTGTCAACATCAGTTCCAGAGTTGAGGCATAACGCGATTAAAGTTTCATCTAGCAGGTTTCGATCCAGAAAAAAATGTTCAAAAATGCAAAGATGTACCTAAAGCTATTAGGGATGAGGTCAGAGCATGGATCAAAAGTAAAGATACTGCTAAACAGAATAAAAATATGATTGGTGAGAACATACAAGCTGGGTTAAGAGGAGATCCACTGGACACTCAACAGAGCATTCAGATTAATGATAGCGATGATGAAGAGGATGATGATGGATTCACTTATCCACCAGATTTGCATAGATATGAAAGAGCAGCATATCGCTTTGCTGTAAATGCATCGAGGGATGAGGCACGGCGAAGTGTTGACACTTGTGGAGTTGGTACCATGTGTGGTGCTCAAGGAGGCAGTAGCAGTCGTCAACAACCTCATCAGATGTGTCGATCACAAAGTTTGCGTGATCCATTTTTAATTCCTCCAGAACCAAAACTCTACAAAACCACACGAAGTCATCAGAAGACTGTAAAATCGATATGGAAAGGGATGAAAGAGAAGTTGGGTCGATACATAAGCAAATTTTTTATATATGAAGGTGTGGCTCCAAATAAAGCCAACTCTCATCATTTTAAGAATATGATTATTGAAACCCAACGAGCAGGTATTTAATAAATTTATTTCTGATATATGTTTTATTTAGCTTATGAAATAGCATTAGATGCTAACTTATGTTTTGGTTTGCAGGTGAAGGCGTGTCCACTCCTTCTCCATATGAAGTGAAAAATAAATATCTTCCTATGGATTATGAAGATATGACGATGTATGTGGAGCAACAAAAGCGACACTGGGAAACTTATGGATGTACCACAATATGTGATGGTTGGACCGGTCCAACGAAGTTATCCATAATTAACTTCATGGTATATAGTAAGGGTTCAACTGTATTTCTCAAGTCAGTTGATTCTTCCAAATTCCATAAAAACTATTTTTACATACATAATTTGTTGAAGGAAGTTGTTCAGGAGGTTGGAGTATAAAATGTTGTACAGATTGTTACTGATAATGGGTCGAACTTCAAGAATGTTGGAAAAGAACTGATGAAGACGTATCTGATCTATTGGACTCATTGTGTAGCCCATTGTATCGACCTAATATTTGAAAGTATTGGGAAGAATGAGATAATGGCGCTCATCATAAAAAATTCTAGGCAGGTAACTAACTACATTTATAATCATCTATGGTTACTAGCTCAGATGCATGAATTCTGTCAAGGAGACTTGGTTCGTCCTGGTGCAACAAGGTTCGCAATCAACTATATTTGTATAAACAGTATAGTTAAGCATAAAGTGGGCCTTCGAAGATTGTTTACCAGTGATCAATGGCATGGTAGCCCACTGAGTAGAAAAGTGGAAGGCAAGATGGTTGAGGCTCATATTCTCGACCAAAGATTTTGGGAGTCCTTGGAGATGATGCAGTCAATATATGAACCTTTATACTGCATCCTTCGAATTGTTGATACAGAGGTAGTCCCAAAAATGTCACTCCTATATGATATGTTCAATCGAATTAAAGAAAAGATAACCCGTCTTAAAGGAAATAAGTGGGTCCTCAAAATCATACAGGAGTGATGGGAAAAAACATTAGTGCATCCCTTACATGTCGCTGGTATATTTCTATATTATTTCACTTGTTAATATTTTATTTTATTTTTGTTTACTAAGAAAATTTCATTCATGATTTGCAATTTATTACTTGAATCCTCGATATCAATATCAAGCAGGTGTTGAGCATGACTCCTACCTCGTCCAATCAGTTCAACAAGTATTCCTCAAACTGAATCCAAATGGACAATTGGGTTTACAAAATTTTGGAATAGACTTAAGTTCACTACCATATATGAACCTTGATATTTTGAAATATGTACATCTATGACATGATATTAACACATTTCTTAATGTAGTTGATCAACTTAGGGATGGTCGAAAAACATTTCGTTCACCTATGGCTGTACAATCACGAACGACAATGCCCCCATGTATATGCTTGCATTTAACTTGATATTGTATGAATTAGCACTTTATAATGCCTCTTACATTAAACTTGATATTGACAGCGGAGTTGTGGGAATTATATGGCCAAGCTTCTCCAGTCTTGCAAAAAATTGCAGTTCATATATTATCACAGACGGCTTCATCTTCGGCATGTGAGAGAAATTGGAGTACATTTGCTTTAATTCATACAAAGCAAAGAAATCATCTCACATATTAAAAGCTAGAACAACTTTTTTTCTGTTATTTAACATGAAACTCAAGTTAAGAGATGAAGAAGCTTAATGTAGCAAAGTTGTGGAAGAAGACTACGTTGACCTTTTGGAAATTGCTGGTCAACACGTGGAAGGTAATGAAGCTGATCCACTTCAAGTATGGATTATGCCAACTCACTTGGATGATGATAGAGGAAGGCCTGACCCTCGCGTAGCCCATCTTGCTAGTGAACACGGTGTTAATGTCGATAGAGTGTTATCTGAGGAAGTGGGGAGTGAGGAAGTTAGAAGTGAGCAAGAGATGTCTTCATGGGAGAGATCAATGCTTGGTTCTACCGCTGGACGTGACTTGAGAGCTGATGCTACTAGTAAGGGACTACATCAAAATAAATCTACAGATGATGATGATGATGATGATGGAGGAAATGATGTTGAGACAAACAATGAAGACAAGGATGATGGAGGGGATGATGATGGGGGAAATGAACATGTATCAGAAACATATGCACCCTTGAGCCCATTTACTAGAGAGGCGGATTTCACTCATGCCACTTAAGATTATAATCATGGTTGTAGAGAAGGAGGAGTAGGAATCGGTGGTGTTGGGAAAGATTACACTCGGACACGCAACATATATGAAGGTTATGGAAACCCATCTTCTGAGAATTCCATGGCAATTAGTTTTAAGTCAATGAGTTTGGGTACCGATCCTAGTAACAACTCAAATGATACATATGCTTATGGTCCATATAGTTACCACCAGTTAGACAACCATCTCCCTCAAATGCCACATGGTTATGGAGGCTATGAAGATCATCATCTCAATGAAGATTATGGAGAAATTAGTTGGGTAAATCCTAACTACCCCATCTATGAAGGAAAAGTAGGTCATTCAAAGGAGGTATACAAATACTATGTCCAACAATACATTTTTGTTCGATCAAGTAGCATCACTTGGCAAAACTTTTGTGTTTTGGTAGATGAAGACCAATCTAATTTTCAAGCTGGTAGACACTCTACTTGTTTTTTATGAAGTTCAATGTGTAAAGTATTTGGTGTGCAATATTATCAATAGAATTATGTTTTAATTTAAGTTTATCTTTAAGATTTTATACTATTAGTTATCGGCAGATTTATATTCCATCATATGATTCATCATATATTTATTATATCAAGGTCATTTTACAGTTTTTATTAGTCCTATATAACCATTATTGGGTACTTAAGTTTTTCCCAAAGTTTCATTCCAAATTTCTGTCATTTGGACCTAATTTCTGTCATTTTTGTTGACCGTAAACGATATTGATATTTGAGGAGAGATATCCGTAAATTTGAGTAGCGATATATCGGTCGATATCGATATTTCAATCCTTGATTGCAATGTCCTCAAATTTCCTCTCCCACTTCACTTTATTTAAAGTCATCACAACAACTATTGATAATAAGAAAATTCATATATTATAAAACATTTGTATTTTTATTCGTATATAAATTTTATGTGTATTAATGTGTATTTATAAATATAGTCTTATTAATATTGTTCAATTAAAAATTATATTTCTAATATAATAATACTAAGGAAACCATATTTTATAGACCACATTTGTAATAAACACATTAATAATAACCAACCTTACTTTTATTGGTAGGTCCTACTTATTTTAGTGTTTGTTTACAAATTCGATCATGTAGATAGTTGAATTCTTTTCGTATTATTAAATATTATATGCATTAGAAATGTGGTTTACAAAAAAATTTAATTACATCGTCTCAATCTTTAGCATTATTATTGGATGAGATACTTCAAATTAATAAGGAATTTCGAATATATTACAAATTAAGTGATGCACTAAAAACAATGACAATGTAATGCCCCGGACTTCGATTAATTTGTAATTTCGAAAATTCAGTGCAAAATGACCGTTTTGCCCCTAATCAAGGGTGAAATGTTGATCGGGACGTCACGAGTCCGTAGAAAGGCAGCACGTCGAAATCGAACGTTCGATGGGAAAGTTGTGAGTCACGGAAACAAATCGGAACTATTCACATAAACCAAAACGAGTGTACATTTGTCACTTTTTAATTGGTCCAAAATATTTGAGTGGACCAATGGATGAGTGACAAGTGTCACTCATCCCCGCCCATTCTCCCATGCCTTTGGATTCATGTATCTTCTCTCTCCCTCATTTGTTCTCTGTGTAACCCGAAAGCCAAACCTCCCAAAACACAAACAAACACACCCAAACCCACTCCATTATACCATCATCTTATGTGCTTAAGCTGTGAGTGAGAGATTTTTTGGACCCAAATTGTACAACCATTTTCTGAGGCTTGTTGATCGATTTGGATGACTCTAACACGTTCCTAGGTTCACTACAAACTCGTAGGTGTGAATTTCGAGGACAGGGGCGGTCGGAGACGACGAGAAACAGAGCTGGAAGTTTGAAGTTTACTGTTCATTGTTGGATGGTACTTGCTAGCTTGGTTTTTCGTGATTTTGAACCCATAGATCTTCTCTAGGATCAAACAGAATCGAAACTGGTGTAGAAATAGGGAAGATAAAATCAGGTCAGGTCGCGAGTCTGGGCAACCCGTTACAGTGGAATCGGGTTAACCCGTCGTGAGGTTGAAGATGATGACGTCAGTAGGGTGATGTCATCATCTATCAGGTTGTTAGGCCATGTGGCCAATAGGAGTCTGACACGTGGCAACCTGTTAGAGTCCAGTCAACATTGACGTGTTAGACACATGGACCATTCAACGCGTGACACGTCGCACATGTCAAATCAAACAGGTGTCAGACCTGTCAGGTGACGTCAGCGTTGACCGGTGATCATGACTTCAGGGTTGACTTTTTTACTAGCATTGACCAGAACTTTAATCCATGCGTGGGGGCGCGTGGGTATGTATTTCGAGGTGAGACCAGTTCCATTTGAAAGGTTTCGACGATCCGGATCTAGTAGTGGTGGTTTTGGGTCGATCGAAGATCGTTTGATAGATCATTTAACGGTTTAAAACCTCGCGATGTGCGTTCGGGATGCTTTCCCGGTATCGAAATTTTTGGGAGTTTTGTGTATAAACTTGTAGAGTCCGTTAGTCACCTTTAAATGTGCTTTGGACAGGCCCGAAGAATGTGGTTTCAGCTTCAGGGGAGTTGTAGCGCAGTTCGCTAGCGCAGCAAGGACCGTGTGTGAGTGGACCTTTGGTTTATAAATGATATGCATCCATAAATGTTTACCTACTTATTTATATGATATGAACTAGATTAATTTGGTGGATTTTAAATGTTGGTTATGGAATATTTTACGTGACACTATGTTTTGGGTTTGAGACTAGTCTGGATATTATGTTGACTTGTTTTGAGAATTAAACAATGGTTTTTGGAAATGGCTTTAACAAGATTTCACTGGTTTTTCCTATTACACTGTACATACCACCCTTATGGATTATTGTCTCCTCCAGACGACCTGGTACCCTGGAGCAGTCACGGCGCATTTCCTGAGAGGGGGTCGCTCTACGTGAAAAATCGTAGAAAGGCTCAGGATCAAGATTGCTATAGGTGGACATACCCCGGGCAATGATCCGGGAATTACCCAGACACTGGTGGACCCAGGGGAGTACTCGGAATTGAGACCCCGGGTGGCACGCGTAACCTTAGGACCATGACATTATTGGACACCTGGGATGTCGGGGATAGGTTACACAGTGTATTAGTATTAGTTTTATTATTACTATGAGTAGTATTACCTTGATTTATTCCGCTTTATGATTTGACTTGAACGCGTCCATGTTTGGAAAACGAAACGGAGGGTCTAAATATTATTATTGTTTAAAAATTAGTTTTATAACTTGATTATTCTTTGTCCACTCACCCTTTAAACGTTTTCTTGACCCTCCAGGCCGTGACACCGAGGCGAGCGCTGATCTAGAGGCTGAGGCATAGATAATTGTGTTGCACACCTGTACACCCGTTTTGTAACGACCCGTCCCAAATTCCATGATTAGATTAGTGACTAATCACGATTAGTGAGGCTAATCCGTGATTAGTAGAGCGAAATCGGACGAACGATGCGAAATGACCGTTTTGCCCCTGGTGGTGGCAAAACCTTGACTTTTCAATCGGGCGGTCAAATGGACTTTGACCGATGAACGTGACGTAGTTCGTGATGTCACGAGTTCATAGACAGGTGGCACGTTCAATTCCGACGTTCGGGGAGGAAGTTATGACGTTCGGAAGGTTAGGGGCATTTTGGTAATTTTGGATAAAAGGGGTCAAATGTTGACTTTTTAACCGGGAGGTCCGATGGCCGAGGGCCGAAGACCGTTACGAAGATAAGGACGATACGAATCCGTAGACAGGCGGCACGTCGAATTCGGACGTTCGACGGCGAAGTTACGGTTCACGGAAGTTCCTAGTTACTATTCACGACGGCACGTTTTACGAGACAAAAAGCGCAGTTTCATCTCTAGTGGGCCCAGATATTTAATGGAGGCCCAATGGATGAGTGACACTTGTCACCCATCCACTGGCCAACCTCACCCACTCATGCACCAAACCATTTAACCGTGCATCCATTTTTCCATTTTTCCTCCAACCATTTTCCCGATCCCATTCCTCTCATCTGTGCGACCCAAACATCCAACCCTCACCCTATGATCATGACAGAGAGACCAGAGGGGGAGAGGAGGACCAGTGAAGCGTGGTGGCCGGCCAGGACGAAGCCACCGTGCGCGGTGGAGACTCAAACTCGAACGGTTACCCGGTTAGGCCCAAATCTCCCATTTTGTCGATTTTTACATTATGGATAGTTTTGGTTCATTAGGGAATGTTTGTTAGATTGTTTAGGGTGTATAGAGATGATTTTGAACGGGGGTTGACGGCTGTGAAGCCTGGGGACGGAATTGGAAAACAGGGGCCGTGGGGGGTGAATTTTTAGGGATCGATTTAGGGGGTTTTAGGTTGTTTTGTTAATTGGGTTAGATAGGAAACTTGAAAATAGGAATTTAGAAATTGGAATGGAAGAAATCGGACCGAAAATGAGGGAGAAGGAGGCCTGGACCGGTTACGCCGGTCCAGTTGCAGGGGTTGGACCGGACCGGCCCGCCCGGACCGGTTCGATCGAAGGAAGAAGATGCACTGTAGCGGCGCGTGAGGCCCACGCGCAGCCACTTTAGGCGGCGCGTACGGGCACGTGGGGGGGAATTTGGGGAAGGTTCCAACATACGAAATCTTCTATTCGATGTAACGAAGATTTTGGGACTGGTTTCGTGTCGATCGGACACCGTCTCGATATGTTTCGGGGCATCAGAAGGTTTAGGTTCGGGATTAAAAATAGTTAAAAATACGGGAAAATTACGGGGCTTTGGTAGGAGGTTAATTAAGTAGTTAGTAACCTTCTATTACGATTTGGACAGGTTTGGGAGTCCCGGTGATGGTGATCGGCTCGGGGAGTCATATGGCACGCAAATCGAGGCGGCAGCTCGGACGGTCTGTGAGTGGACCTTGTTTTCTAAATTGGTGCATGCATAAATGTTTATTATATGTTTTATTACTTGTGTGATGATGCCATGGGTGCATTTGTATGTGGTTACGTATAAGCACGGATTTCGAGGTTTCGGCCTTATACGGTGCTTATACGGGTCTGTATTTCTTTATTGACTTAAATGATTTGGTTTTGGATTTCTAAAAGGATAAACTCGGGTATGAGACCCATTTGGTTTTGTCTCGGGCATATGATACTATTTACGACCTTCGGGTCTAAATCGTGGTCGCGACAGGTGCTATGTGCACGACGATCGACGATACGACACTCGCCTCCGGATTGGGATGTGTTCCCTCCGGAGAGGTCACGATGCACGATTCGTGGTCGGGCAGCCTGGAGAGGCTCGATTTCGGAGTGCTGACGGTTCGGGATAGCGATCGGTGAGGAGTGCACCATGATCTTGCGATGGTCGCGTCGGTTGATTCGTTCACGGCGACATACCAGGATTGAGGGCGGTCCTGGATGGATGGTTGCATGCATCACTATGATCGGAGTCGTGACTGACCCTTAGATATCGGGCACGGTGCCCAGTTGAGTCATATGTTCGGGCACGAGACCCAGTTACTTTATGGTTTATGATTTCGGGTCAGGGACCCTACGTGGATTTCCAAGTTCATGACGGTTTATGGGAACCGGCATGAACTCTGGAAAGGTCATTGTGGTTCATGACGGTTTATGGGAACCGGCATGAACCTTTGTCAGGTCATTCTGGTTCATGACGGTTTATGGGGACCGGCATGAACCCTGGTTATGTTATTACGGTACATGACGGTTTATGGGAACCCACATGTTACCTGATTATGGATATTATGGATCATGACGGTTCAGGGGAACCTGTCATGAATGTTTATGTTATGTATATATATGTTCGTCTACCTTCCTTTACTTCTATTATCTCCTCCGGGGAGGGTCGTTGGCCTAGTTGGACCCCGGAGTAGTCACGGAGCACCGACTGAGTGGAGTCACCCCCCAGTTGGGTTCCTTACTCTCAGGAAGGCTATGATTACTATTACCTCGGGTAGGGTCAGTGGTCTGCGGACATTGATCTTGACTTTGAGAAGACTCGGATTGAGACCTGGGTAGCACGCGCGTAGCTTTGGAAACCGTGACAGGGTTGGTTGTGTGACTTATATATATGTATGTGATGTATATATGATATATGATATGTGGTGTGTACATGTGTGCACAGGATTTGAGCAGTGGCTCGTGTACTTGGTTTCTTTATGGTTTGGGGCCGAGTCCCTTATGGATTTGGGCAGTGGCCCGTATGGTCGTTTTCATTGTGGTCCTTTCGACCTTGGTTTATATCTACTTTGGGCTTAGTCCCACATATGATTTGTTTTGGATAAATGGTTTTCGAATGCATGCATGCTTTTTAGTGGAGGGTACAAATGTCTTCCTTATTAAATGTTTTTATAAACTCTTGTTTTGTCCACTCACAGTTTTTAATGTTTTGACTGCCCTTCAGGTTGACATCGGATGTGGACTGTAGCAGAGACCGAGATATCACATGCCTCCTCCGGATCCTGGCGTATTCTGATAGCCCGAGAGGGCAAGGGTCGGAAATATCCCTTGTCTGACACTTCGTGTCAGACGGGAGCAGGGTCATCCCGCACTAATCCCGGGGGGATTGGGATGGGTCCTGTCACGTTTGGGTAGGTAGACACCTTTTTGTAGACTAACATATGTGCTCACTTCGGTGTAAAGTAATTATCCCCGGTTTGACCATGTAGAACTTGAACTGGTTTTATTTGTAAAATGTTAATCCTGTAAAGGGTATTTTTGGTACTTTGGGGTTGTTGTCAGACGGGAGTAGAGCACATCCCAGGATGGTCATCGGGGGATAGGGATGGGTCCTATCAGACAAGATCCATGTGAGTTCCTATTGAGCTATTGAGCCATGTTTACTTAGCACAATTGGGTTGGGTTCTGTGTAACTTGAGCCAAAGTTTGTCCCAAGCCCATAACATCTTTCGAACACTCTCTAATTTCACTCTCGCACCATTATTCTTCTTTGTTAGTTATCTCTATTTCATGACACCTTTCAAATGCTCACTGATCTCTCTCTCTCTCTTTCTCTCCCCACCCCTTTCACACCTTCATGAAACATAGAGAACACTACCACCCACGTCGCTCCCTTAACTCCAATTAGGACCAGCCTCACCACCTCACTCAAACCGCACCCCCCCCCCCCTCCCCGACAATCGCAACGAGCTCATCCCCCCCCCCCCCCCTCTCCGACAATCGCAACGAGCTCATCCCTACTTTCCCTTATCGTCGAGATACCTCGTAGAGTAGGATAGGAGCCATGTACCCATAAACCCTTGGAAGAGTCGCTCGTAACTCCGATCAACACAAGCCTCACAAGTCAACACATCTTGGCAAAATGAGCCCAACCATGCGCCTTTCCAGCGTTACCATGCACCGTGGAGTGAGAATCAAAGAGAAAATGGTAGTAGACTAACCCCTCATATGAGTTTTTCGAGCAATCCAGAAAACCTCAGCTCACAATTTGAAGGTCGTTTGACTCCTTAGATCACCTAGCTGAACTTTAAACCTTTTCATATTAGATTTGACAAGGTTTTGGCCGAGACTGTTGTTAGGTGAGTTCATCAATTGTTATGGCGAGTTCCATGCACACTTTGATTTATTGATGTAAAATTAATATCTAAACACTACTATCCTTAAATTTTCAGAGATCGATTGGGTTGATTTGGGGCTGTAACTTGTGACTTGTTTCGAGGCCATTGGAGTTTGGATAGAAATTAGGTTTCTCCAACGATCTTGTACATATTCTGACAAACTTGAGGCTTCTCATATGGAATTGAGTTTAATGAGGAAGATTTATGGACCCTAGATTTAAATATAAGTAGATTACCGTGGTCAAAATTAGAGTTCATGACGAACTCCAGTGAGTTTTCCAAAATCCTCCCACCGTCGACAATGACTACGGTGGCAACCAAGATGTCTTCTTCGGTGAGAAGTCTAGCCATCAGTGACAGTGGGATGGCTGATGTGGCAGCCACGAGGAGCCATGTGTTTCCATGTGGAGCCACGTGGCAGCATAATCCACTACACAGTCAACTGTCAAGTCAAATTGACGTTGTCAAAAATTGGTAGAATATATTAACAATGTGAGCCTATTCTATTACATACTAGCAACGTTATAACATAGTTCAAACACAATTAAATTGGATGGAATAATAATTATAAATAGATTTGGTAATAATCATTTTACCAATAATATGAATATATTTTCTATTAAAATAAAACAAAACTTAATTAATTTTCAATTTGGCTGACATCCAATTCAGAACAGTGGAAGTGGAACCATGTCGACATGTTTTTCGTTTTCGTTTTCCTTTTTTCTCCATCGCAAGTTCACAACTGCTTTTTTGGCAAAGTTGTAAATACCCAACCCTTTCTTTCCCTTCATTAATTCCTTTTCGTTTTTGGTTATCTTACTTATCTGATGGACACTGATGAGGACTGGGGCCAGCATCAGCATGTGAACCCCTAGAAGTAGAAGTCACGCTACTAGTTTTTTTTTTTTTTTTTTTAGATGCTTTAAATAAAGCATTCAAAACTATTCTGGGTGGCCAACCTTCAATTGAAACAAATGCTTTGTTTTTTCTTCCCCAATTGAAGGAGTCACGCCACTCACCTCTAGGCTTGTGTAAAAGCGCCCTTCCTCACGCCCACATATGAAGACAATTACAGGTCTTTCTTATTGTTTTTATATAGACTCTTAATTTTGATCATCATTCTCCTCTACTATAACATAAACATAATTATAAAATATAAAATAAATATAAATCTTATAAAAAATAATACTTGTATTCAACTCTTTTGATATCTCCTCTTACCATCTTTCTGATGTACCGAAATATTGTTATATATGTATTATAATTGAATCTCTTCAACTCCAAATAATTTTTGAAGAGTATTTGCACACAAAAATCAACCAAATTAGTAATCTATTAGTCATTCATATATATCAACTAAATGAACGGTTCGTCATAAAAATCTTTAAGTATTACTATCGTTATTGATTTATTTGACATGTATGAATGGCTAAACGACCATTATTTAGCCTTGTTAATTTTTTACAGAAACAATCTTAAACTGATAATTCAAATAATGACGGTTTTTCGATTATGATATATACACAAAGATAATTTCAAAAATTGAAAAAGTGGTAAAATTCAATTATTATTATTATTATTATTATATTATAATATAAGTGAATTTCTAATATTATGTACTAGTACAATGAATTTACCTACAAACATAGAAATTAATTAATGTGAATGGTATGAAGGATCCTTAGTTATATGGTGCATGTCACATGATGCCGGCATGGGGCTTAATTTTTATAACCGATTGCTTTTGCAACTTTTTTAAGGGTGGATCCAGTTCGTTATCGTTTATGAGTTATTCAGTTTAAGTATTCTGCGAGATGTCTCTAATCTAAACAATTGTGTTTAATTATGTTATGGTTGACATTAAACTTAATTGGAACTCTAATCAAACTATTAATCATATAAATTATCATTCATAATACAAAACTGAATGAGTAATTAATGTTACTTATAAATGTCCACTCTTTCCGCTGGATGAGGCACGCATGGTACTAATCAAGCATCCTCCAACACTCAAGTTAATAATTTATATTTTTAGTTTTAATATTGAGTAAAATTATACATTATGAACTCGTTTGGTGAGTAAATATCTTTGCATTATAAGCGGAGGATAAAGATAGAAAAATAATTTATCTTATCCAATCAGCTTAAAATAATAAGATCAGAAACTAATCTTATATTAAGTCTCACTTACCCAACATGACTATATATATATATATTATGATATGTTTTAGTTAATTAAAGGTTTATTAGTAAGTGAGGATTATTATATAATTGTAGGCATTTATATATTTTGGAATCCTTAGACGATTTGGAAATATAATTTCAAGCTTCACAATGGACACATATATCATTATCATTATATATGATTTATAAAAATTCTAGTCATATTTTGATATAAAAGTATATAGTTCGTATTATTATTTTTTAGCTAATGATTTTTTTCAATTCTTAAAACTTTACACTTGCCTGTTTTGTTTTAACACTTCAATCATAATGTATTTTGGACATGCAACGATTTAAAACTGAGAACTCGTCGAGGGCAACAATGATTGTAGTGACTTAGTAGCATGATAAAAATTCTAGTCTGTTTTTCCCATCTCGTTGATGGTGCGATTTGGGATGTCTAGTCCAACGTTTTGTCTGCAGGTTTGCTCCTTGCGGTGGTTTCTTCTCTCCTAGCTTGATTTGCTGCGGTGGTTCTCTTCTCCGTTGGTTTGCTTGCTGCGGTGGTGGGTGCTCTATGGTGACTCTCCTCCCTAATGGTTGTTTGCTTCCACCTCTTAGCTTTTCTAATCAAATGGACGGTCTTTGGGTTCGATGGTGGGTGCTCTGTTGTAACGACCCGTCCCGAATATCAAAATTAAATATTAATTCATTATGGATTTTGACAAGGACCCACCCCGATTATCGCCTCGATAATCGGGAAGCATCCTGCTCCCGTCTGACAATCGAATCCAAAAGACCGGAAAACTAAATAATATTACATCACACCCATTGTCAGACCAGGGAGATTAAATAGATACATCCGACTGGACGTCAAGTCCACAGTTTCACAGAGCATAATATTACAAAACAGGTTAAAGAACAAATCCTACTCTGTGAACTAACTACTCCGCAACGGAAAACTTCACGCCTCCGTCTCAGCCTCGGCGCTTGCCCCCGCACTTGTACCACGACATGGATGGGAATTTAAAACAACAAAGTGTGAGTGGACCGAAACATAAGTTTTACAGGAAAAACAGTTTTCCGAAATTGGGTTCGCCCTCCAGTTTTGTAACACACATGCATAACCAAAAATTCAAAAATCGCGTATTAGACCTTTGAAAACTCTTTTTCCGAAACACATGAAAAACGTTACAGAGAATCGTCATAACTCATGTAAAACCATTTAATATTACCAGATTCCAGAAACCGTCATTTTGAAACATCAATTGCACAAATCAAGTAAAAGTGTATCAATAGTCATAATTGTGCCGTTGGATCCATCCGAGTCTTTAAACTCAATATTAGGCCTTCCCGGGATATCAACGTGTCAGGACCCACCCCGGTTTCACCCCGAAACCCGAGGTAAATCCCGCTCCCGTCTGACTCCCCAACACAACACCTAAGGAACACTTACTCGAACCCAGTCAAACGCAGGAGTAATTACAAAATATTCCAAAATCCTTATCGTTTACAGAGCATAGCACTACATGACAAGAAAACTAAAAACCGAGAAAGTACACGCACACAGAAGCCTTAAAACTCTTCTAGGATCCCTCACGTCACTTCTATGCCTCAGACTCTGCCTCGACGTCAAGACCCCGCGCTAGCTCCACAACCTGGAGGGCAATTAAAACAGAAAATGTGAGTGGACCAAAAAGTACAAAAGTTCAAAAACCATTTTATAAGAAAACCGAGTTAAACCCTCCGTTTTGAAACCACATGCATAACCAACAGTTATAAACACATTTATAAAATAATCATTATAAACATCATAAGAAACAGAAACACTATAAAATACCATAAGAAACCACACACGAGTATCAGAAAACTGTTTCATAAACCATAACCACCAAATCATCATTTTCCCGATCAAACCTGCTGGACCTATCCGAGTCTTTAAACTCCCGAGTCTTTAAACTCAATCCAGGCCTTAATCATATCCGAGTCTTTAAACTCCCGAGTCTTTAAACTCAAGGCCTACGGGGGAAAATCAATATATATCCGAGTCTTTAAACTCCCGAGTCTTTAAACTCAATCCGGGTCTTTAAACCCAATCCGGCCGGTCCCCCGTCACATATATCCGGGTCTTTAAACCCAATATCCAGATCCAGCAAATCCAATCCCAAAACCATTTGAAAACCATTTACCAATCCATATCCAAACCCGAATCCGAAATCACTGGTCTGATGCCCTTCCGGCGTTCAGAACCGTCATTCCGAACCCAAATCCGGAAAATATCTATGTTCATACCGAAACCACATGTAATCACAAATCATATTTCATAACTCATTTATCAGTATTAGAAAACCTTTATCGGTGGAAATCCCCAAATGTGGCATCAAAATTCGAAAACCAACATTTTCTCGAAAACCGTGCCAAAACCGTTTTTTCTCGTAAAACGTGTAATAATGCAAAACCCATCAAACATATTCAATAATCATGATTAAAACCATAAAAAAATTATAGAAAACAGTTATGCATGTTCGAGTTTAGAGAAAGGGGTCCACTCACAATACTGAGCCCTACTCGCGTCCCGAACGTCCAGCCCGTTCCTCGGCTTCCTCGGGAAATCCCGATCCTGTCAAACACCGTCAAATTACGTCACTAATACATCTACGAACACTCACTTAAATTCCCTCAAAAATCTCCGGACCAAAGACTTAAAACCCCGGAACCCTACACATTCACCCTCGCGGAACTATACTCAAAAGACTTCCGATTTACCCGAAACCAACTCCATTGAACTCACCACCACTCCTAGACCAAAAGTCATGTTGACCGTTTTCCCCATCGCCGCCGCACGCGCCCCCACGCGCCGCCCAAAGTGGCTGCGCGTGGCCCTCACGCGCTGCTACAGTACCACCTCCTTCCTCGAGCAAACCGGGTTCAGTACAGTGGTCTGCACTCAGACCGGCGTACCTGGTTCTTCCTCCTCCATCCACCAAAACGGTTCCTTTCTTCACCAACAGCATCGTCCAGGCCAACCCTATCGGTTCCCCAACTCCATTCACCTCGACACTGTCCCAATCCCCTCGACTGAACTCAAAACCAGACAGCCCGTCGACCCCTGTTTCACGACTCCTCCACTCCAGCCACCTCCCGTCACGGTGGTGATACCAGACTCACCCCACAACCTCACTGATCCACGTCCAACACCCCTAACCCTTCAACTCACCCCAGAAGTCCACGACTTTGGGTTCGAAGGTCACGGTCGAAACAGGGTAACAGAAACTCCTCTTCGCCTGAGCTCCGCCGTGTACGCCCCCGTCACGGCGACCACCCAAATCGACACCTAGGACCTCCCTGATCACTACCCTAACCTCCAATCCTCTCGACTCTCAGCCCAAGGTCACGACTTTCCAAATGAAGTTTACGGGAAAAACAGAGTAAAGAGATCTCACCTTCGATTGCAGCTCCGCCGTGCGCACTGCCGCCTTCCACGGTGGTCGCTGGATTCCTTGCAGTCTCCTCAGCCTCCCCTGGCCTCGATTTGCCTCGCCTCACGGCGTAGCCACCACCTCAACCTCACAGCTCCCTGTTTCTCCCCAAAATTCCTCCACACCTCCGCCGTGCCGCCGTGCACAATTGCACCTCCAATTCACGGCCACCAGCTCCGCCTTGCCTCACTAACACACTCACAATTCCCTAACCACTCACCCTTGCACTCAGATCGATCAACTGATCCCAACTCTCACCCTCTGTTCTCTGTATTTCGAAGGACTGCACGGTTGCACCCCAATTATTTGGGACCGTGAACACACAGGATTCCACCAGAATCCTCTACACACATGCCATGTGTCACCATCCACTCCACACACTCCCACATGGCCTAATCCCAGCCGTCCATTCTTTTATCTGTGCACAGATCCCAATGTGCCACAATGACCAAAATACCCTTCTTTTTAACACATTTTTACGGTTTTACCGAAACTTCCTAGACCCGTAACTCTAGCCTCGTAAGTCCGATGAACACGTGCCGCCTGTCATCGAACTCAGGACGACAAGAACTATCTAACCATCCTAGGTCAACCTACCAAAACCCAATTATTCAAAAAGTCAACTTTTCCCCCCTAATTACGATTATGCCCTCAATCTTCCGAACATCACAACTTCCTCCTCGGATGTCGGAATCAGGCGTGCCACCTGCCTACGAATTCGTAACGTCCTCAACTACGTCCTGGTCACTGGTCAACTCCCATTTGACCACCCGAAATAAAAGTCAACATTTCTGCCCACCCCAGGGGCAAAATCGTCATTCTAGGTTCCCGGACCCCTCGGGACCACCTAACCCTTGATTAACCTTACTAATCACCCCTTAATCACTCTAGAAATCCCGGTCCTCGGGACGGGTTGTTACAATCTACCCACCTAAAAAGAATTTCGTCCCCGAAATTCCACAGCTAGTTCCCGACCCCTAGGGTCTCCTACCCGGAATCAACAACAGATCAACAACAACTTCTCCTAGGTTTTCTGTCTATCATCTCCACCTTGGGTATTTCACTCCAACCCCAGCTACTGTCACCACAGCCAACCCTAGCTTGTAACAACTACATGGTGTACGCAAGGGGAAACTCTATGAACAGAAAACAAAGGTATTATACAATACCTCATTTCACAATACGCGACAGAAATCATAGAGTACATCCTCGTATACCACCACCCATCTCCCTCGGCTACTATTCCGGCCACGGTCGAACTAACTCCACAAAGTCCTAAAGGCAAACTCTAGCTTGTGGGTTCTCTCCTTCCACAGTCTCCAATCGATCAGTTATAGTCACTCCTTTCCTATACCTTCCGTCACCCTCCTACGGAACTTACTGTACACTCCTAGTCCTCTAGGCGAACTCCTAGACTCTACCCTAGGATCCAACAACCAAACCAACAGGACAACCAAAAGTAAAACAAGTACCTGTCTCCGTATCTGGTATCGACTGACCCTCCTGCTGAGTCATCGAGAACACCCGGGCCTGAGATCCTGACGCTCTACCACGACCCCTCGAACTACTCGTGGCTGTGCCACCACCTCCTCTAGTGCCCGCTGTCCCTGGTGCTGTACTCTGTCCGGACTCCGCTACTCCTCTGCCTACACCACCTTCCTGTGGCAACAGTGGACACTCACGTCGAAAATGACCTCGCTCCCCGCAGTAGAAACACACATTCCAGCCTGGTCCACTACTCAGTCTCCCTGTAGACGCTACCGACGTCGCACTCGCTTGCGGAGTCGGCGGTACTCGATAACCCCAAAATCCTGAACTCTGGGCACTACCAGGTCTACCAAAACGATCATCGCCCGACGAGGACGATCCACCGAAGTTACCTCTTTTCGGTGTCCGCTGGCTCGAAGCTCCAGGAATAGAAGGTTCCCGGCGTCGCACCGGCAAACTAGCCTCAACTCGCACCGCAGCGTCCGACAAATCTCGGAGGGTAGCAAAAGATCCAGCCGTCACTACGGCTCGAATCTCACCGCGCAAGCCCAACTCAAACCTACGGCACTTCTCGGCTTCAGTGGCCACAAAAGCAGGAGCAAACCGAGACAACATCTGAAACTTCTGTTCATACTCTGCCACGGTCATATTCCCCTGCTGGAGCTGCAGAAACTCCGCCTCCTTGGCATCCCGGAAAGAACGAGGATAATACTGCTCCAGAAACCGTTCCCTAAACGTCTCCCAGGTCACACTGTGGACATCCCAACCTGACAACTCGAGGGTATACCACCACTCGTACGCCGCACCATCTAGTAAAAAGGTAGCCAACAATACTCGCTCCTCCAGCGGACAATGCATCACCGCAAAAATGCGCTCCAGTCTAGTAATCCACCTCTGGGCTTCCTCAGGATCAGCCCCACCACTAAAAGTAGTAGCCCCGAGCCGCTGGGCTCGCTCAATCGTAGCACTCTCCGTCTCTCTGGCTACTTCTTCAGGTTGTGGAGAGGGTCTACGTCTCGGAGGCATCGTCAACCGCACGCTGAAAGAGGCATAGAAGTAGTCAAACAACTGAAACACAACCTCACAAACCAACAAACCCCACAAACTCGACAAACCTATGCTCTGATACCAATTGTCAGGACCCACCCCGGTTTCACCCCGAAACCCGAGGTAAATCCCGCTCCCGTCTGACTCCCCAACACAACACCTAAGGAACACTTACTCGAACCCAGTCAAACGCAGGAGTAATTACAAAATATTCCAAAATCCTTATCGTTTACAGAGCATAGCACTACATGACAAGAAAACTAAAAACCGAGAAAGTACACGCACACAGAAGCCTTAAAACTCTTCTAGGATCCCTCACGTCACTTCTATGCCTCAGACTCTGCCTCGACGTCAAGACCCCGCGCTAGCTCCACAACCTGGAGGGCAATTAAAACAGAAAATGTGAGTGGACCAAAAAGTACAAAAGTTCAAAAACCATTTTATAAGAAAACCGAGTTAAACCCTCCGTTTTGAAACCACATGCATAACCAACAGTTATAAACACATTTATAAAATAATCATTATAAACATCATAAGAAACAGAAACACTATAAAATACCATAAGAAACCACACACGAGTATCAGAAAACTGTTTCATAAACCATAACCACCAAATCATCATTTTCCCGATCAAACCTGCTGGACCTATCCGAGTCTTTAAACTCCCGAGTCTTTAAACTCAATCCAGGCCTTAATCATATCCGAGTCTTTAAACTCCCGAGTCTTTAAACTCAAGGCCTACGGGGGAAAATCAATATATATCCGAGTCTTTAAACTCCCGAGTCTTTAAACTCAATCCGGGTCTTTAAACCCAATCCGGCCGGTCCCCCGTCACATATATCCGGGTCTTTAAACCCAATATCCAGATCCAGCAAATCCAATCCCAAAACCATTTGAAAACCATTTACCAATCCATATCCAAACCCGAATCCGAAATCACTGGTCTGATGCCCTTCCGGCGTTCAGAACCGTCATTCCGAACCCAAATCCGGAAAATATCTATGTTCATACCGAAACCACATGTAATCACAAATCATATTTCATAACTCATTTATCAGTATTAGAAAACCTTTATCGGTGGAAATCCCCAAATGTGGCATCAAAATTCGAAAACCAACATTTTCTCGAAAACCGTGCCAAAACCGTTTTTTCTCGTAAAACGTGTAATAATGCAAAACCCATCAAACATATTCAATAATCATGATTAAAACCATAAAACAATTATAGAAAACAGTTATGCATGTTCGAGTTTAGAGAAAGGGGTCCACTCACAATACTGAGCCCTACTCGCGTCCCGAACGTCCAGCCCGTTCCTCGGCTTCCTCGGGAAATCCCGATCCTGTCAAACACCGTCAAATTACGTCACTAATACATCTACGAACACTCACTTAAATTCCCTCAAAAATCTCCGGACCAAAGACTTAAAACCCCGGAACCCTACACATTCACCCTCGCGGAACTATACTCAAAAGACTTCCGATTTACCCGAAACCAACTCCATTGAACTCACCACCACTCCTAGACCAAAAGTCATGTTGACCGTTTTCCCCATCGCCGCCGCACGCGCCCCCACGCGCCGCCCAAAGTGGCTGCGCGTCCCCAACTCCCTGTAACATGCATAATCATATCCAGATACTTCATCAAAACATCATTCATGCATAAGCAAAAACTGCAACCTCGAAATGCGTGAAATACGATGAATATCTCGAAAAGCGTGGAAATACATAAAATCGGAATATCATATCACCATCATAAAATCGGAATATCATATCACCATCATAAAATCATATGTAAAACCATAAGATAAATAAGTATAATTGTCATGCATGCCCAGTTTAGAAATCAAAAAGTCCACTCACGGTTTTAGGACGCGTCAATCGCGTCCCGCGCGCTCCTCCGTAGCTTCGGAAGTGTCCGGGCCTGTAAAAACGTACAAGAGGGTTACAAACATCCTCAAATAGCTCGTATGATTTTTCCCTAATTTTCCCGGATTTTTCGGCGAAATTAAACTTAGAGACTTAACCTTCCGGACTCCCGAAATTATCCCGAACGACTCCCGAACAACTCGAATCCTAAAGGTAAAATGTTAATTAGAATGAAAGGAAAAAATTCCATGTTGACCGTGATCAGAGTTAACATCGCACGCGCCGTCACGCGCCGTCCAAAGTGGCTGCGCGTGAAGGCCACGCGCCAAGCTACAGTGTCTTCGTCCTTACCCGGATAGACTGATAAACGGGTCTATTACCCGCGACTCAACCCGACCAGTTCAATCTCAATTCTCAATCAATTCTTCTCGTTTTCAATCCTATTACCTTCTCTAATCCATTAATTTTAGGTCCGTGTTGATGACTAACCTCGACTAACACCAGAATGACCCAACTCAAGCTCAAACATTCGATCAAGTCGACGTCTAGAACTCACCATACACGGTTCCATTTCCAAATTAATTTCACCAGTAGCTTAAGGGGACTTATACGAACACAATGGTACAAGCAATTAGAGTCGCTGTTACCTGGAAGTCGTCGACCTCAGCACTGGTTTTCCTTTGAAACTGAGACTCAGGTTCCCGACCAACCAGTCCACCTCCTCCTTCGATTTTTGCACGGTTGTGCTCGTAGTGACCCCAGAAGTCTAACACGGCCCTTGGTTTCGCTCAACACGCCTCAGGAATTGAATTCGATTTTTCCCTCCAACTGGTTCATCTCTGAACTGGAACTTGGGTTCCTGGGCAAAACGGGCTCCAATCTCCACAACTCTAGCACCGTCGTGTTCCTGTCACTCCCAGAAGTCTCTCAATGTGTTTAGATTTGTCTCTCAACCCGTAGAAGTCGAATTCAGAGTTTCCCCCCCCCCCCCCTCCCCCAAAAAAACCCGAAACTATTTTCTCACTGTTTCTCTCAACCACAGCCCTCACACTGATGCCCAAATGACCCAACTGAGTCCTCTCCTCACTCTCTTACTCTGTCAATCGATTCAAACGGCCAGCAACCCGTGGGAGACCAACTGAGGTTTTCTGAAAATGTCTCCCACGCACACATAAGCCATAGCCATTTCTTTAACCCAGCCCGTGTGTAACGACCCGCCCCAAATTCCATGATTAGATTAGTGACTAATCACGATTAGTGAGGCTAATCCGTGATTAGTCGAGCGAAATCGGACGAACGATGCGAAATGACCGTTTTGCCCCTGGTGGTGGCAAAACGTTGACTTTTTAATCGGGCGGTCAAATGGACTTTGACCGATGACCGTTGTGTAGTTTGTGACGTCACGAGTTCATAGACAGGTGGCACGTTCAATTCCGACGTTCGGGTAGGAAGTTATGACGTTCGGAAGTTTAGGGGCATTTTGGTAATTTGGGTGAATAAGAGGTCAAAAGTTGACTTTTTGACCGGGAGGTCCGATGGCCGAGGGCCAAAGACCGTTACGTAGATAAGGACGATACGAATCCGTAGACAGGCGGCACGTCGAATTCGGACGTTCGACGGCGAAGTTACGGTTCACGGAAGTTCCCGGTTACTATTCACGATGGCACGTTTTACGAGAAAATAAAGTGCAGTTCATCTCTAGTGGACCCAGATATTTAATGGAGTCCCAATGGATGAGTGACACTTGTCACCCATCCACTGGCCAACCTCACCCACTCATGCACCAAACCATTCACCCGTGCATCCATTTTCCATTTTTCCTCCAACCATTACCCGATCCCATTTCCAAATCCAACCTAAACCCTTGAGCCTGAGGCTCATTCCTGAGAGACCAGAGAGTGACAAGAGGACTGAGGAAGGTGGTGGCCGGCCAAGGGCACGCCGCCGTGGACGGTATCGGTTTTAACCAATTTCAATCCATTTTTCATTTCTGTTGTTATGGGTCGATTTGAATGATTAGGATGGATTACTTAGGTTGCTAGGGGGTGATTAGTAAGGTTTTGGTGGTTGTGGACGGCTGGGAAGCCATGGGGAGAAAAGGAGAAGTTTGAACCGTGAGGTTCAAACTTGGACCGTGTGATGTTGTGGGTTGTGATGGGTTTCGTTAATTGGAATAGATAGGAAACACAAAAATAGGAATTTAGGAATTGGAATGGAAGAAAACGGATGAAAAATGAGGGAGAAGGAGGCCTGGACCGGTTACGCCGGTCGTAATCGGTCCAGTTGCAGGGGTTGGACCGGACCGGCCGGCCCGGATCGGTTCGATCGAAGGAAAAAGATGCACTGTAGCGGCGCGTGAAGCCCACGCGCAGCCACTTCAGGCGGCGCGTGAGGGTGCGTGGTAGGGAATCTGGGGAAGGTTCCAACATACGAAATCATCTATTCGATGTAACGAACATTTTGGGATTGGTTTCGTGTCGATCGGACACCGTCTCGATATGTTTCTGGGCATCGGAAGGGTTAGGTTCGGGATTAAAAATAGTTAAAAATACGGGAAAATTACGGGGCTTTAGTGGGAGGTTAATTAAGTAGTTAGTAACCTTCTATTACGATTTGGACAGGTTTGGGAGTCCCGGTGACGGTGATCGGCTCGGGAAGCCGTATGGCACGCAAATCGAGGCGGCAGCTCGGACGGTCTGTGAGTGGACCTTGTTTTCTAAATTGGTGCATGCATAAATGTTTATTATATGTTTTGAATGCTTGTTTGTAATGCCATGGGTGCATTTGTATGTGGTTACGTATAAGCACGTATTTCGAGGTTTCGGCCTTATACGGTGCTTATACGGGTCTGTATTTCTTTATTGATTTAAATGATTTGATTTTGGATTTCTAAATGGATAAACTCGGGTATGAGACCCATTTGGTTTTGTCTCGGGCATATGACGCTATTTACGACCTGCGGGTCTAAATTGTGGTCGCGGCGGGTGCTATGTGCACGGCGATCAACGATATGACGCTCGCCTCCGGATTGGGATGTGTTCCTTCCGGAGAGGTCACGATGCACGATTCGTGGTCGGGCAGCCTAGGGAGGCTCGACTTCAGAGTGCTGACGGTTCAGGATATCGATCGGTGATGAGTGCACCATGATCTTGTGGTGGTCGCGTCGGTTGATTCGTTCACGGCGACATACCAGGATTGAGAGCGGTTCTGGATGGATGGTTGCACGCATCACTATGATCGGAGTCGTGACTGACCCTTAGATATCGGGCACGATGCCCAGTTGAGTCATATGTTCGGGCACGAGACCCAGTTACTTATTGGTTTATGATTTCGGGTCAGGGACCCTACATGGATTTCCAAGTTCATGACGGTTTACGGGAACCGGCATGAACTCTGGAATGGTCATTGCGGTTCATGACGGTTTATGGGAACCGGCATGAACCTTTGTCAGGTCATTCTGGTTCTTGACGGTTTATGGGGACCGGCATGAACCCTGGTTATGTTATTACGGTACATGACGGTTTATGGGAACCGGCATGTTACCTGATTATGGATATTAGGGATCATGACGGTTCAGGGGAACCGGTCATGAATGTTTATGTTATGTATATATATGTTCATCTACCTTCCTTTACATGTTCTACTATCTACTCCGGGGAGGGTCGTTGGCCTGGGTGGACCCCGGAGTAGTCACGGAGCACCGACTGAGTGGAGTCACCCCCCAGTTGGGTTCCTTACTCTCAGGAAGGCTATGATTACTATTACCTCGGGTAGGGTCAGTGGTCTGCGGACATTGATCTTGACTTTGAGAAGACTCGGATTGAGACCTGGGTAGCACGCGCGTAGCTTTGGAAACCGTGACAGGGTTGGTTGTGTGATATATATATATGTATGTGATGTATATATGATATATGATATGTGGTGTGCACAGGTGTGCACAGGATTTGAGCAGTGGCTCGTGTACTTGGTTTCTTTATGGTTTGGGGCCGAGTCCCGTATGGATTTGGGCAGTGGCCCGTATGGTCATTTTCATTGTGGTCCTTTCGACCTTGATTTATTTCTGCTTTGGGCTTAGTCACACATATGGTTTGTTTTGGATAAATGGTTTTCGAATGCATGCATGCTTTTTAGTGGAGGGTACAAATGTCTTCGTTAAAATGTTTTTATAAACTTTTGTTTTGTCCACTCACAGTTTTTAATGTTTTGACTGCCCTTCAGGTTGACATCGGATGTGGACTGTAGCAGAGACCGAGATATCACATGCCTCCTCCGGATCCTGGCGTACTCTGATAGCCCGGGAGGGCAAAGGTCGGAAATATCCCTTGTCTGAAACTTCGTGTCAGACGGGAGCAGGGTCATCCCGCACTAATCCCGGGGGGATTGGGATGGGTCCTGTCAACGTGGTATCAGAGCATAGTATTGCTCGTAGGATGCTTATCAGAGCATGGTTGCTCATGTTACTCTGAATTCCAGAGCGTTTTTTTGCGTACTACTCCTTACGCCGGTCGAGGATGTGATATCTCAATGGGCTACAGTTCGTGATCAACTTGATAGTTGGGGTGCCGATACGATAGTTACTAGGACTGTATCGTGGAATGTATTGGTTCGGCACTAGATGCCGGGGTTGCCATAGTTCTGTCGTGGATGACAGTGTGGGACCATACAAAGGGATAAACGTATTCTTATAGATTGGGATAGTGAGACGGTTAGTTGGGATCGTCTTCACGATGTCGTAGGATCAATTCCGATGACTGGTTAGGAATAGTGACAATCGGATGGTCGGATATTGTTGAGTTCGATGATCGGATATTGGTGAGTTAGATGGATTTACTGCTGTGAGCAGCCGGATTTTGGGAATCCTAGTTAATTGACGGTAGGATTGGATTGACGTCCTTACGATGTCAAGACTGCGGAATCGGTCAGATTGTTGATTTTACTACTTTTCGTAGTTGGGTTCTGAGGAACTCTAGGTGTGATCGTGGAACCCTACCGTATGCGTATGGTTCGGAAATGGAAGTTGACGAGTGGTTTGACTTGGACGACTATTCGGATTTGGATTCGTTAGTCGGTCTAGTCAGGTCAGCTTGTGTTGGGACTGCACTTCGCAGTCGGGGTTGTACGTATCGGTTAGACCGAGTTGGTTGTCGTGCTACTTCAGTTGTGGGTTGGTGTAACTAAGGTCATGGGTGACCTGGTAGACGACATTTGGGTTAGTCGGAGTACGGCTGGTTAGTGATTGGTGGGACAAGGTATCAAGGTTGGTACTTGTCGATGGAATCCCTGAGTGGGAGACGAAATGGTTAGTACGAACGGTTGATTCCGTTGGATGCAGAGTCTTGATAGTGATGTCTAGTAGTGAGGTCTGCACGAGTGTGTGGCAGGCACTACTACCGAGAGTGGTTGTAGTTACGATTGTTAGGAATCGGGGACGTTCAGGGGGCGTTTCCTTTTCTCGTATGAGTTGTTAGGGTTACTGTACCCGGAGTTGTTGGGTACGATGGAGGCAGAGTTTCTCCTATTCGAGCAGAGGTACGGGATCGTCGTTCAGTATGAGCGGAGATCTAGGGTTGTCAGTTTTGCACCTGGTGTGCTAGCGTCAGTACTGATGCTAGTGAGGATGTTTGTGTGCTGGTGCTGACAGGTGATAGTGATGGTGCTGGTACTAGTGCTAGTGCTGGTGCTGGTGATTGCGACGACGATGAGTTACGAGTCGGGATGTGACTCCGACGTGATGGGCTTATGATTGGTATCTGTGGTTTGGGAGTGAATCACAGATAGTGATGGACTGGATAGGATCCAACGGTAGTTGAGACGTGAGGATCGAGTACTGTCATGGGGGACTAGCGACCAGTTGGTTAGTGTTGGCCAGAGTTGATCCGAATTTGTTAGATATGGTGGTTTGCAGAGATTTGACTGCAGATCAGAGCAGGTGTCTGTTGTGACTCTCTAGTCGAGAGGTATATATACGGTCGTAAATGGGCATGTGTCCGTAAATAGTCAAAAAGGGGGACACGTAGATGATGTCCAAGTATGTTGTTTCCAATCTGGATGGAACTTCGGAATCGCGAGAGGTTGTAATTGAGGTGACACGTGGAATGCAGGTTTTCCGTATTGGTATTGGGTGTTTCGAAGTCGTTTTGGGTGACTTCTCAGGTTCTACCATAATTGATGGTGGTAGATGAGGTAGATGTTATTGATGTTGTTGGTTGCCACTAGTACACTGATCGTGTATTGGTTGGTGGACCCGTGATTGTCTTGGGCCATCAGGAGGAGATGGGTATATCGAAGTTAGGTGACTGAGATTTCTCATTTTCTACTTGGTGGCAGACAATGTTGGATTACGTGGCGTGGTGAGTGCAGCAAGTTTTGGTTGCATTCACGTAGGATGAGTTTTGTTGTCATCGTGTTGGATCTGGATCATGATTTGGATATCCAGATAGGTGGAGAGTTTATTACTCTTACCTGGATGTTGAGTGAAGCATGATGGGACTGAACTTCTTTTCGAGGTAAATCCCATATGGCTTACTACTCGCCTGAGTAGTTGTCCGATGAGTAGTTTTCCGACGTGGTCGGATATGGTCAGCCTTAGGGATGTGCGGATATTGTGATTGGCTTCCCTATGAAGTCAATCGATGGTATTGGAGCAATCGGTTGAGCAGACAACCGATAGGTTCATGATTGATACGTCTCGGTAGACGAGAACGATATTTCGAGTTTTGGAATCAGATTTCTGGATGACGATTCAGGATTTGATTTTGGAACTTGAAAGAGGATTTCTGTATTTGGGTTTTGGAATCGGATTCTGGGTGACGATTCAGGATTTGATTCTAGAGCTTGACTGTAGATTTTCCTTTTATGGATTTGGGTTCGGAATGGTTATTCCTAATACTAGTCTACGAAATGATGATTTCGGATTCGAATTTGGACATGATTATGGATATGATTTCTGGATTTGGATTCGGGATTTCTTACGAAATTGCGGATTCAGACTCGGATTTGGAAATAAATAATGGGTCGGAGTTTCAATTTGTCTAATACTGGATTGGATAAATGCACTCCATTGTAGAAACGTGATTGGCTATGACCTAGGTGGTTGTAGTCTGATTGATGGGTAGATGTACGTACCTTGTACGTTGTTCAAGGTACGATACTAGGCAGACTTGTCGTGCCTGGTGACGGTATATAGGAGATACCGGTGGTGCGTTGGAGAGCGTATTGGTAGTCGGCTTAGTTCCGATACCATTGGATTAGTCGGGGTCGTGAACTGGACATTGGATACTGTGCATTGGGTCATAGTAGTTATGATGGGCCTGGTTACACACAGGTCGAGTGTTTTGTTGGTATGAATATACTCTGGTTGAGTGAGTTGGTGGTTAGTATAACCACAAGGGAGTATAGTGTTAGTTTTCGACTGACGACTATCAAGTGGTGATGGACTGTCGGAGGTGTCAGCGTGGATCGTTGAGTGAGGTCTGATGACTCCCAGTGGGAGCAGACGTCAGGATATATTAGTGATTTAGTAAGGAACCGTCGAGTTGTTGTGTCAACGAAATGGTAGATCTGGCGAGTGGTGTCAGTTCGGAGCGTACGACTTCTGTCATTCGACGTGGTCGAATGTAGTTGATACGACGTGAGTATTAGTCGTACGTCTGGTTGCAGACGAGTATCATTCTGGTTAGTGGGGGTACTAGTGTACACGTGTCAGGAGATCGAATTATTTCCGCGAGGTGGATGTGGAATCAAGCTAGTTGGAGTTTCGAGAACGAAACAAATTAAGGAGGGAAGAACGGTTAGATTAGGTCGGTTGGAATTTCGAGGACAAAATTAATTAAGGAGGGAAGGTTGTAACGACCCGCCCCAAATTCATGATTAGATTAGTGACTAATCACGATTAGTGAGGCTAATTCGTGATTAGTAGAGCGAAATCGGACGAACGATGCGAAATGACCGTTTTGCCCCTAGTGGTGGCAAAACGTTGACTTTTTAATCGGGCGGTCAAATGGACTTTGACCGATGATTGTGGCGTATTTCCTGACGTCACGAGTTCATAGACAAGTGGCACGTTCAATTCCGACGTTCGGGGAGGAAGTTATGACGTTCGGAAGTTTATGGGCATTTTGGTAATTTGGGTTAATAGAAGGTCAAAAGTTGACTTTTTGACCGGGAGGTCCGATGGCCGAGGGCCAAAGACCGTTACGTAGATAAGGATGATACGAATCCGTAGACAGGCGGCACGTCAAATTCGGACGTTCGACGGCGAAGTTACGGTTCACGGAAGTTCCTAATTACTATTCATGATGGCACGTTTTACGAGACAAAAAGTGCAGTTCGTCTCTAGTGGGCCCAGATATTTAATGGAGGCCCAATGGATGAGTGACACTTGTCACCCATCCACTGGACAACCTCACCCTATGCACCAAACCATTCACCCGTGCATCCATTTTCCATTTTTCCTCCAACCATTACCCGATCCCATTTCCAAATCCAACCTAAACCCTTGAGCCTGAGGCTCATTCCTGAGGGACCAGAGAGTGACAAGAGGACTGAGGAAGGTGGTGGCCGGCCAAGGGCACGCCGCCGTGGACGGTGGAGCCGTGAAGCCCGAAAGGTATCGGTTTTAACCGATTTCAATCCATTTTTCATTTATGTTGTTATGGGTCGATTTGAATGATTAGGATGGATTATTTAGGTTGCTAGGGGGTGATTAGTGAGGTTTTGGTGGTTGTGGACGGCTGGGAAGCCATGGGGAGAAAAGGAGAAGTTTGAACCGTGAGGTTCAAACTTGGACCGTGTGATGTTGTGGGTTGTGATGGGTTTCGTTAATTGGAATAGATAGGAAACACAAAAATAGGAATTTAGGAATTGGAATGGAAGAAAACGGATGAAAAATGAGGGAGAAGGAGGCCTGGACCGATTACGCCGGTCCAGTTGCAGGGGTTGGACCGGACTGGCCGTCCCGGACCGGTTCGATCGAAGGAAGAAGATGCACTGTAGCGGCGCGTGAAGCCCACGCGCAGCCACTTCAGGCGGCGCGTGAGGGCGCGTGACAGGGAATCTGGGGAAGGTTCCAACATATGAAATCATCTATTCGATGTAACGAACATTTTGGGACTGGTTTCGTGTCGATCGGACACCGTCTCGATATGTTTCGGGGCATCGGAAGGGTTAGGTTCGGGATTAAAAATAGTTAAAAATACGGGAAAATTACGGGGCTGTAGTGGGAGGTTAATTAAGTAGTTAGTAACCTTCTATTACGATTTGGACAGGTTTGGGAGTCCCGGTGACGGTGATCGGCTCGGGGAGCCGTATGGCACGCAAATCGAGGCGGTAGCTCGGACGGTCTGTGGGTGGACCTTGTTTTCTAAATTGGTGCATGCATAAATGTTTATTATATGTTTTAAATGCTTGTTTGTAATGCCATGGGTGCATTTGTATGTGGTTACGTATAAGCACGTATTTCGAGGTTTCGGTCTTATACGGTGCTTATACGGGTATGTATTTCTTTATTGATTTAAATGATTTGATTTTGGATTTCTAAATGGATAAACTCGGGTATGAGACCCATTTGGTTTTGTCTCGGGCATATGACGCTATTTACGACCTTCGGGTCTAAATTGTGGTCGCGGCGGGTGCTATGTGCACGGCGATCAACGATATGACGCTCGCCTCCGGATTGGCATGTGTTCCTTCCGGAGAGGTCACGATGCACGATTCGTGGTCGGGCAGCCTGGGGAGGCTCGACTTCGGAGTGCTGACGGTTCAGGATATCAATCGGTGATGAGTGCACCATGATCTTATGGTGGTCGCGTCGGTTGATTCGTTCACGGCGACATACGAGGATTGAGAGCGGTCCTGGATAGATGGTTGCACGCATCACTATGATTGGAGTCGTGACTGACCCTTAGATATCGGGCACGATGCCCAGTTGAGTCATATGTTTGGGCACGAGACCCAGTTACTTATTGGTTTATGATTTTGGGTCAGGGACCCTACATGGATTTCCAAGTTCATGACGGTTTACGGGAACCGGCATGAACTCTGGAAAGGTCATTGTGGTTCATGACGGTTTATGGGAACCGGCATGAACCTTTGTCAGGTCATTCTGGTTCTTGACGGTTTATGGGGACCGGCATGAACCCTGGTTATGTTATTACGGTACATGACGGTTTATGGGAACCGGCATGTTACCTGATTATAGATATTATGGATCACGACGGTTCAGGGGAACCAGTCATGAATGTTTATGTTATGTATATATATGTTCATCTACCTTCCTTTACATGTTCTACTATCTCCTCCAGGGAGGGTCGTTGGCCTGGGTGGACCCCGGAGTAGTCACGGAGTACCGACTGAGTGGAGTCACCCCCAGTTGGGTTCCTTACTCTCAGGAAGGCTATGATTACTATTACCTCGGGTAGGGTCAGTGGTCTGCGGACATTGATCTTGACTTTGAGAAGACTCGGATTGAGACCTGGGTAGCACGCGCGTAGCTTTGGAAACCGTGACAGGGTTGGTTGTGTGATATATATATATATGTATGTGATGTATATATGATATATGATATGTGGTATGCACAGGTGTGCACAGGATCTGAGCAGTGGCTCGTGTACTTGGTTTCTTTATGGTTTGGGGCCGAGTCCCGTATGGATTTGGGCAGTTGCCCGTATGGTCGTTTTCATTGTGGTCCTTTCGACCTTGATTTATATCTGCTTTGGGCTTAGTCCCACATATGGTTTGTTTTGGATAAATGGTTTTCGAATGCATGCATGCTTTTTAGTGGAGGGTACAAATGTCTTCGTTAAAATGTTTTTATAAACTTTTCTTTTGTCCACTCACAGTTTTTAATGTTTTGACTGCCCTTCAGGTTGACATCGGATGTGGACTGTAGCAGAGACCGAGATATCACATGCCTCCTCCGGATCCTGGCGTACTCTGATAGCCCGGGAGGGCAAAGGTCGGAAATATCCCTTGTCTGACACTTCGTGTCAGACGGGAGCAGGGTCATCCCGCACTAATCCCGGGGGGATTGGGATGGGTCCTGTCACCGTGCTTGTGTGGCCTCAGTCCGTTCACCCATGTCCCCCACTGCCTCAATCAACTTAAACAATGCACCTGATCATTCCACTAGGCCATAAACAATTGCACGCACAAGACACCACGGCCGTGCACTCTGTTTTCCACGGTGGTGAACAGTACCCCGTGTAAATAGACCAAAATGCCCCTCAGGGCAAAATTACCAAAATGCCCTCCAACTTCCGTGACCCGTAACTCGGTCGTCCGACGTCTGTTTCACGCGTGCCGCTTGTCGTTGTACTCGGGACCTCGAGACGAACCTAACGGTCTTCGAGTCATATGGATATCAATTTTCAAACAAAAAGTCAACTTTTTCCCTCATAACGTCCAAATTACGATAATGCCCCTGAACTTCCGAACATCATAACTTTCACCCTGTTCGTCCGAATCGAACGTGCCACCTGTCTATGAACTCGTGACATCCCGAACTACGTCATGGTCATCATTCCACGTCCGTTCGACCCTCCAATCAAAAAGTCAACAATTTGACCATGCAAATCATAGGGGTAAAAACGTCATTTTATTCAATATTTTATAATATTACATTCTCAGAATGTCCGAGGCGTTACAGATTTAGTATGACAAATCGGGGATTAGATGATAGAATTCGGACGGATGGTGTAAAATGACCGTTTTGCACCTGGAATTGGGCAAAATATTGACTTTTAACCAGGGAAGTCGAACATACGAGGACCGATGACCGTGACGTAGATCGAGAAGTCACGAGTGTGTAGATAGGCGGCACGTTGAAATCAAACGTCGAACGGAGAAGTTATGGTCATGGAACCGAGATCGGTTAAACTTACCTCCCGAGATTCGATTAAAATAATAATAATGTATTAAGTGACTGATGTGTGACAAGTGGACCCTTAGATGAGTGACAAGTCCTATGGCCCAAATTCCACAAAAGGGGGATCTTGTCATATTGGTTGGTTTATATATATATATATATATATATATATATATATATATTTCACTCATCTCACAACCCTCACCGTCCATCATCTTTTCTTCTCATCATTTCCTCTTATCCTCACCCTTCATTATCATCATCAGTTTATCTTCATCTTCAGCACCAAATATCAACTTCATCATCTCATTTGCTCATTAAACCATGAAGAACAAAAACCCCCCCAAACCATCCAAACACTCACAACATACCAACCTTGCCTAAACCGTTGCTGGACTGGACGTAGAATGAGGCTAGGAGGCTAGTGAGGATGACGAGGAGGAGTTCACAGCCGTTCACGACAGAGGTAGGCCGGAAAATCGGAAACCCAGTTTTTGGCCGAAAATGGAAAACAAGGTGTGTTGATTGATTGGGTTGATTCTATTGTGTTCTAGGGATTAGTACGAGCTCGTGGCTGGTGGTTTCGAAGGCATTGGTGGCCTGAGATGGCTGGAAACTGAGAGGAACTTCACAGCCACTGTGCATCGTGAAACAGGTAATTTGTGGATCGATTTTTATGTTGTTGATTAGATAGATACGTTAATGGGGATTAGACGATCAGATAGGAAGAAACGTGGAGGATTTTGGCAGCCGAAGTTGGGAGAACCAGCCAGGTCGGTTCGCTGGTTCGATTGAACCAAAAAACAAGGTGAACCGGGTTCACACGAGGTTGACGATGACATAGTTCATGGCACGTGACTTTTACGCACAGTACTTTTGGGAGGCACGTGAGCCCGATTCTCGAGACAATATCAACATATAATTTTATCCTTTCAATGTAATAAACATTTTGGGACAGGTTTCGAATCGATCAGACAATGTTTCGGGGTAGTTTTGAGTGTTCGAAAGTTTAGGGTCAAGTTTAAATACATCTAAAAATCCTGAAAAATTGAGGGATTTGATGTTAGCCTATTTGAGGTAGTTAGTGACTTTCACGGGTAATTTGGATAGGTCCGGAAGTTTCGGAGATGGTGATTTAGCCAGGGATGCTTATGGCACGCATATTGAGGCAACAGCTAGGACGATCTGTGAGTGGACTTTGTTTTCTAAACTATGATGCATGCATAATTGTTTTATATGTTTTACATATGTGATTTCTATGATGATGGTTGTGGTATTGGTGATTTACATATTTGCACGTAGTTCGATGTGATTTTCGTATTTGCACGTATTTTGAAGTTTACAATTTTATACTATGTTTATACGTGCTTGTATTTCAATAACGGATTGTTGAATTGATTTCAGATTTGGAAATATGGAACCGGGCTTGAGACCCATTTGATTTACGAACTATCGGACTTGGAGTCCATTTGATTTAATGAGGCATTGGGCTGGAGGCCCAGTTGGTTTGTGAAATGGAATCTCGGGCTGAGTCCCTTGAATTTGGAAATTGAATTTGTGGAAACGTTTTTATGAAGTTATACTTCGGGCACAAGACTCATTTGTGAATTATGCTGGTTTTATGGAAATCCTGGGCATAGGCCTATTTGGAATGTTTTAAAAGGACTTATGAAATATTTTTCATATACCATTATTATATTTATATATTGTCTCCTCCAGTCGTCTGGGACACTGGAGTAGTCACGGCGCATTGCTTGCGAGGGGTCACTACACAGAGCGATCGGACCGTATAGTGACTCAGGAGCAGGATTGCTAGACGTCTGAGACGTCAAACATCTAGGATGTCAGAGATTGACTCGAGTTGAGACCCCGGGCAGCACGCGTAGCTTGGAACGTGACATGACGTCTGGGACGCCAGACATATGGGATGCCGAGGATTGGTATATAACGGTATTTGGTTGAATTGTGATTTATGGATTTATTGGATTTATGAAATGGTACTTCAATGTTGGTGGTTTTAGGCAAAGGCCCTAATGATTTAAGGAATGAAATGACTTTGGTTTTATAATTTTTTTTTATTATATTTGATTTGATTGGGATAACTGGTTTTCGAATGCATGCATGCTTTTTAGTGAAGGGAATAAATTTCTTCGTATGAAATGTGTTTTATTAAACTATTTATTTTCGTCAACTCATAACTTTTAATGGTTTTTAATGCCCTTCAGGTTGATTGCGGATGCGGGCTGTAGCAAAGACTAAGACATCACACTCCTCCACCAATCCTGGCGCACTCTGGAAGCCCCGAACGAGCTGAGGTTTGAGTTATCCCTTGTCTGACACTTCGTGTCAAATGAGAGCATGGCACATCCCGTGTTAATTCCAGGGGGATTTGGGATGGGTCGTGTCAGCTTGGTATCAGAGCACGGTTTGCTCTTGTAGTACGCGTAGATCGAGGATGTGATGTCTCTACGTGGTTAGCCTGTTATCAACCTGGTCGTTAGGGTAATCGTACGAGAGTTAATGGAAATGAATTGTGGATAGTTTCGATTCGGCATTTGGTGCCTGATTATGCCATAGTTATGTCGTGGTTTGGCAGTGTGGGACCCTACTGAGGGATGAACGTAACAGTGCTTTAGAGTTTTGACTTGGGACGGTTATGTCAGCTCGTCTATCATGATATTGTAGGATTGGATATGACGATAGTGTGGAGTTATGACCATTAGATAGTCAGGTCATGTTGAGTTGGGAATTGTGTTGCTGAGAGTAGTCGGGTTTGAGAAACCCTAGTGTATGATGTATGGTTTGGAAATGTGAGTCGGCGAGTGGTTTGACTTTGGCGACTTCTCGGAGTCGAGATTGTTGGACCGGTTATATTGGATGTTGTGTTGTTCTCTACAGCTGAGGTCATGGATGACCTAATGGACGACTCTGGTTGAGTCTACTGGAGTCTAATTGAGGCTACAAAAATGTATTGGTCTGACACTAAGTAAAATGATGGAATCCGATTCGTGAGTACCATTATGAGATGATATTTAGGGTCTCGGGGTAGACCGATTAGTAGTGTTGACGCTGGGATACGGAGCCTCTCTATCGATGCCTGGTGGTTGGGTCTGCACAAGATTGTGGCAGGTACTACCATCGAGGATGGATGTAGTTATGGTGGTTGAGAATCGGGGGACGTTCAAGGAACATTCATTTTTTTGTATGAATTGTCAGGGTGATTGTACCCAGAGTTGGTGAGTTGAGGAAGGCAGAGTTCCTCCAACCTAAGCAGAGATTGTGGATTCTAGCTTGGTATGAGCTGAGATTTAGTTTGGGCCTAATTCGCATGTTGTGTGCCAGTGATTACGATGACAATAGGAGACGATGAGCCACGTATTGAGGATGTGACTCAATTTTGATGTGCTTGTGTTCGGTGTTGATCTGATGATGGTGATTCGTCAGTCAGTGTTAAGTCTTGGGAATTGTGTTGAGATGACAGATATGATAGAGATGGACTGGATGGGATCCAGTAGTGGATAAGATGTGTTGGGACTCTAACCCAACCGTGGTTGAGATAACTGATGTAATTGAGATGACTAAGTGGTGATTGGATGAAACGGTATAAACGGATAGGCGAGTTGGGGTACCAAGTTAGCTTGGTACGGATACGTGGTTGATGTCCGAATGAGTTGGTTCTAGCATGGTTGGAACTTCGGAATCAAGAGAAGTTGTGATCGAGACGATGAGAGGAGTGCTTGATTCAACATTGGTGATGGATATTCTGAAGTCACTGAGGGTGACTTCTCATTTTCTGCCCATGGTAGATAATGTATGTTGTCACCAGTACGTTAATCGTGTATTGGTTGGTGGAACCGTGATTGGTTTTGGGTCATCAAGATGAGTTGGGCATTCCGAAGTTGGTGAATGAGATTTCTCATTTTCTGCTTGGTGGCAGACAATGTAGGGTTACATGGTGTGGTGAGTGCAGTGAGATTGTGCTTGCACTCACGAGGGATGAATTTTGATGTCATTGTCTTAGATCATTCTTGATTTTCCCTAGGTGGGATGATAAGGATCGATATGAGGTAATTGGAGAAAACCTATAATGACAGGACCCGTCCCAATCCCACTGGGACCACCCGGGGACGTGACCCGCTCCCGTCTGACAATGACTCTAAACATACCAAAAGTACCCCTAAATAAAAACCGAAGACTCACATAGATAGATAACGTACAAACACAGTGTTTAAAGTGATACTGTCAGACAAGGGAAAGTAAAATACAACATGTGAGCACACTAGTCAGAGTACATTTATTCGGTGCTCAACCTACCCACAAGTGGGTGTACAGGTGCACAGCTAGGCAAACTAAACCTCTGCCTCCTCCTCCGGATCCTCCTCCTCTATTGCCGTGTCAGGGTCTGGAGGGGTCAGTAAAACAAGGGTGAGTGGGCCAAAAATAACAGTTTAGAAATCAATTTAATAATAAAATAATCATAAGGTTTTACCCCTCCGTTTTCCAAATCTTGCATGCAGTGAAAACATAATATTACAATGAAATCATAACAAATGAACCACAATAATAATCGTAAGGTGAAACTAACATATCAGTGCACTGTAAAACCCAACCCAAATGATGTCACGGTTCTAAGGCTACGCGTTGCCACTCAGGGTCTCACACCCGAGACTCTCTAGGTACATCAGCTCCCGGTATCCCGGTCACTGCCCGAGGTATATGAACATGCCTTCCTGAGAGTAAGCAGCCCAACGGGGGTCAACTCCACTCAGTCAGAGCCCCGTGACTACTCCAGGGTCCACCCAGGCCAACGACCCTCCCTGGAGGAGACAATATACACAGGTAGGAAAGTACAGTACAATAACAGTATAGTTTACCCTATGTCCCCCGGACATCCCAAACAAAATCCACATATAATCCAGACGGGTCTCATGCCCAAAACATTGTAATAACATATATAAGCAGTTCATAAGACTCATCAGTGGAAATAGTAAAACAGTTTATGCATGCAAGCCTTTTATAAATCAAACAGCCCACTCACACTCGGTCCTTGCTGCTCAACGATCTCTATAAACCTGTATTATTATTCCTGAGGGTTACTTAAGGACTCTATAATATCAATACCAAGACCCTTGAACAGATCCGCCTCAAAAACGCATCCCGGGCACTAGTCCCGGTGCTTCAAACCCCATTTTGGCTAACATAACGATCTCCGATCGACACGAAACCACGTCCATTGGATCCGTATCGTCGAAACCTTGAAAATGGTACCGGCCCCACCAAAATCACTGTTCACACGCGCCCCCACGCGCCTGGTCAACGCGTGGGTCAACGCTGCTACAGTACTGTTGACGTCAGCATGACGTCATCACTGACACTTGTCAGGTGACACGTGGCACGTTCTGATTGGTCCCTGGTCTGACAACATCTGACAGGATGACGTCATCATGACGTCAGAAGTGACGTCAGCATGATGACGTCATCAGTGCTACAGTACCGGGTCGACCCGTTTGACTAGAACCGGGTCGCCGGCGACCCACAGTTTGACCCGATTCCACCGCACGATTCCGGCCACCATTTTCGACGGGGTTGATCCCTATGGGATCGTCTAGGTCTGTCCTATGGTTCTGTGACCTCAAAATAAGAAGAAAGTGGGAAGAAACTCACCAGAATGTCTCTGAAACTCACGGTCACGGTCCGGTCGTCGTCCTCGGTGATCCACGGCGTCTCCGTCGTCCAACCCGGTCCCAAACGACTCGTCTCCCACCCTAGGACATGTCTATCACCTAACAATCAATTTCTAATCATTAAAAACGGTCGGGTCGAACAGGGAATGAAAACGGGCTTGTCGGGTTTTGGGTCTTACCGCCGCCGTCACGCCGCCGTAGCCCTCGCCGTCGTCCAGTTAAGCTCCTAGGATCCCCACGGTGCAGACTGGAGCTCCTCCCGCGTCGAGGTGAGGTGGTTATCGAGGTTTGCTTCTTGGACCCGTTTCCTTGAGGTTTTCGGGTCTGAGTTTGCACGGCGGTTTCGGGGCTGGGAAGTGGGGTGGTGGCTGCCGGTGATGCTCGGTGATGGTTAGTGGATGTTGGTGATGCAGCTGGTGATCGGGTGGTGGTGTGAGAGGCGTGGGTTTGTGTGTTTGGATGGAGAGAAAATGGGAAGAATGCACGGGTTTGTGAGGGGATGAATGTGTGTGTTTGTGTGTTTGAGTGAAACGGACAGACAGAGATCGTGCATGAACAAGGAAAATCAGAAGAAATGAAGGGCCAAGATTCATTTGAGCAGCAGATCCAAGGGCTAGGAACAATTGGAGGGAAAATAATTAATATAAAAATGTGCTAAATAGTGTAAGTTGCTTTATTGGAATAGTAAGGCTTGGATGGGTGACACTTGTCACCAATCCATCAGTTTGATTTAAATATTAGGTTAACACAGATTCCCGTAATAAATTAATATTTTATTCCGTTGTTCTCGGTTCGTAAATTCCGCTAAAACGCTTCCTTGACCATAACTTCTTCATACGAACTCCGATTTCGGCGTGCCGCCTGTCTACGGATTCGTGACGTCCCGATCTACGTCATAGTCATGGGTCAAAGTCCAAATTATTTCCCGAGAAAAAGTCAAAGTTTTCCCCCCAAGGGTAAAACAGTCTTTTTACATTAAAATATTATTATTCTCGGTTCGGGTCGTTACAACCTACCCTCCTTACAGAAATTTCGTCCTCGAAATTTACTCAAACAAGTATGGGTACTGCCCTCTCATCAATTCCTCGGGTTCCCATGTCCCTTCCTCCACCTCGTGGTTCCGCCATAGTACTTTAACCAAAGAAATCGTCTTGTTCCTTAAGACCTTTTCCTTCCTATCCAGAATCTGCACTGGCCGTTCCTCGAAACTCAAATCTGTCATCAGTTCCAGTGGTTGCTCTGGCAGTGCATGAGAGTCATCCCGAAGATACTTCCGTAGCATCGATACATGAAATACGTCATGTACTCGGGAAAGCTCCGAAGGTAGTGCTAAACGGTAAGCCACCGGACCAATCCTCTCAACAATCTCATATGGTCCGATATAACGAGGACTCAATCTCCCACGTCGTCCAAATCGAAGAATCCCTTTCCACGGCGATAACTTTAAAAAGACAAAGTCACCAACCTCGAACTCTAAATCTCGGATCCGTCGGTCTGCATAGCTTTTCTGACGATCCTGGGCCGCCTTCAATCTCTCCCGAATAACCCGAACTGTCTCCTGGGTCATATCTATCAGATCCGGCCCCACTGCGGTTCTTTCTCCGATCTCCATCCAGCATACCGGTGTTCTGCACTGTCGACCATACAGTGCCTCATAGGGTGCCATCCCTATACTCGCATGGTAGCTGTTATTGTAGGCAAACTCCATCAATGGCAATCGATCAGCCCACGAATCCTAGAATTGCAATACAAAAGCTCTCATCATGTCTTCGAGAGTCTGTATCGTCCTTTCAGATTGCCCGTCGGTCTGAGGATGGAATGCCGTACTGAAATGCAATTTCGTACCTAAGGCAGTTTGCAGACTCCTCCAAAATCTGGATGTGAAACGCGGATCCCGATCCGACACGATCGACTCTGGGGTACCGTGTAGTCGGATGATCTCATTAATGAATAGCTGGGCCAAACGGTTTAGCTTGTACGTCTCACGTACAGGCAGAAAATGTGCTGATTTAGTCAACCGGTCCACTATTACCCAGACTCCATCAACTCCACTCCTTGTCTTCGGTAACTTGAAGACAAAGTCCATTGTAATATGATCCCACTTCCATTGTGGAATTGGAAGTGGCTGCATAGCCCCATACGGACGCTTCCGTTCTGCTTTGACCTGCTGACAGATCAAACATTTGCTGACAAACTCAGCTATCTCCCTCTTCATCCCTGGCCACCAATAATAGTCCCGGAGGGTACGGTACATCTTTGTCCCTCCTGGATGCATAGCATAGGCCGAACTATGGGCCTCGTCTAAAATCTCTCTCCTCAACTCTGGTACCGCAGGTACACACAATCTCCCAAGCTTTACTAATGCTCCATCGCCCCTGACGGAGAAATCTTGTCTCTGTCCGGATTCAACCTCGTTCCTGTAATCACAAAGTATCTGGTCCTGTAGTTGAGCCTCGATGATCCTGTCGACCAACACGGGTCGCACATGAAAGCTAGCCAACAAAGCTCCCTGATCGTCCATCCCTAACATAACTCCGTTCTTCCGGAGTTCCACTAGCAAAGGAAGATACACCAATCTCAAATGCGCAACTGATCCCGCCGACTTCCAGCTAAGTGCATCAGCTACAACATTTTCCTTGCCAGGATGGTACTCGATGGTACAATCATAATCCTTAAACAACTCCAACCATCTCCGCTGTCTCATGTTGAGTTCCTTCTGAGTGAACAAATGTTTAAGACTCTGGTGATCGGTGAATATTCCGCATGTCACACCGAACAAATGATGTCTCCAGATCTTTAGAGCATGAACCACCGCTGCCAATTCCAAATCATGAGTAGGGTAGTTCAACTCGTGCGTCTTCAGCTGCCGGGATGCGTAAGCAATCACTTTTCCATTCTGCATCAATACACAACCCAAACCCTGCAGCGATGCATCACTATATACCACGAACTCTCCACTGCTGTCCGGTAATGCAAGGACAGGTGCAGTGGTTAATCGGAACTTTAATTCCTGAAAACTCTGTTCACACTGATCGTCCCATACAAACTTCACCCCTTTCCGGGTTAACCGAGTCAATGGTGCGGCAATCTGGGAGAAACCCGCTACGAATCTCCGATAGTAGCCTGCTAACCCAACAAAACTTCGCACTTCCGTCACCGTGGTCGGTCTTGGCCAATTTGTCACAGCCTCCGTTTTCTGAGGATCCACACTTATCCCCTCGGGTGATATAATGTGACCTAAGAATCCAATACTATTTAGCATACAGCTGCTCCTGTCGTAGTTTACCCAATACCCTTCGTAAGTGCTCCTCATGAGCCCTGACACTCTTGGAATACACCAAGATGTCGTCAATAAACACTATCACAAATTTATCCAGGTATGCTCGAAAAACTCGATTCATCAAGTCCATGAATGCCGCTGGTGCATTCGTCAATCCAAAGGGCATCACCAAGAACTCATAATGCCCATACCTCGTTCGAAAAGCTGTTTTCTGAACATCCCCCTCGGCTATTCTCAGTTGATGGTATCCTGACCTCAGATCTATCTTGGAGAAATATCGCGCTCCTCGTAACTGATCGAACAAATCATCGATCCTGGGTAAGGGATACTGATTCCTTACCGTAGCCTTGTTCAACTGCCGATAATCCACACACAACCGTAAACTACCCTCCTTCTTTTTCACAAATAAGACCGGCGCTCCCCATGGTGATGTACTGGGTCGGATAAACCCTAGATCCACCAATTCCTGTAATTGGATTTTCAATTCTCGTAGCTCCGCCGGTGCCATACGATACGGTGCTTGTGAAATCGGTCGAGTCCCGGGGAGTAACTCGATCGTAAAGTCGATCTCCCTGGGTGGTGGTAATCCAGGTAAATCTCCTGGAAAGACATCAGGAAATTCCCGCACAATCGGAATATCCTCAATACGCAAAGATTCATCCGTAGACTCTACCACATAAGCAAGATAACCCTGACACCCCTTCTGTAAGAGTTTAGTAGTTGTGAGTGCAGATATTACCTTGGGTGATGCGTCTCCACACTCTCCCTGAAATATCACTTCCGGTAATCCTGGACCTCTCAAAGTCAACCGCATGTTACCACAGTCGATGAGTGAATTGTACTCCGACAACCAATCAACTCCAAGTATCACATCGAAATCGTGAACATTCATCAGGATTAAGTCTGCCGGAAATTCGACTCCCTCAATCTCCACAGGACAAGCTCGTATCTCCTGGTTTACCCGGTAAGTCACACCCATCGGTGTCCCCACTCCCATCTCGTGCTCAAGTGCGGTCACCTCACGGCCCAACAGACTCGCACAACGTGGTGAAATAAAAGAATGAGTTGCCCCCGAATCCATCAATGCACGAACAACCATGCCATAAATATGTACAGTACCTGTCAACACTCCCGGAATGGATCTGGTCTGCTGCTGGGTAACAGTATAAACACGAGCCATAGACTCTGCAGGTCGTCCCCGTCCTCTAGCCCTTCGATCACGGCCACGCACAACACCGCGTGTCCGGCTGCTGTCAGTCTGGGATGCTGTGCTCTGTGCTGGCGCAGTACTACCGCGAATCAGTGGACACTCAGAAGCATAATGCCCCGGCTCCCCACAAGCGAAGCATGTGACCTCCCTAGGTCGACCCGAGTATCCTCCCGGTGAGATGCTCATCGGTGAGTAAGACCGCTGCCAAGCTCCAGAACGCTGTCCAGACCTCTGAGGACTTCTGAACTGACCAGAACTTCCTCGGCTGCCAGAAGACGAAGATCCACCAGAATGTCCTCCCTTCGAGCCACGACGGCCCGAAAATCCCAAGTGTGGGCGATCACGTCGCCGAGTCTCCCCCTCAGCTCGCTGACGAGCCAGGATACTGTTCTCAACCCTGGTCGCCGCATCAGTCAGATCCCTCATGGAAGCAAAAGGTGTTGCAGTCACCATCGCCTGAATCTCAGGTCGCAAGCCCCACTCAAATCTGTGACATCGGTCTGCCTCGGTGATCACGAAGTTCTCAGCAAAGCGAGACAACATCAGGAAGGTCTCCTCGTACTCTGCTACAGTCTGATCCCCCTACCGGAGTTGCAGAAACTCCGCCTCACGGGCGTTGCGGAACGACCGTGGATAGAACTGGTTGAGAAACCGCTCTCGGAAGGTCTCCCATGGAATGGTGTGAACAGTCCAGCCGGCCAAAACAAGGTTGTGCCACCATCGATAGGCGCTCCCATCCAGTAGGAAAGTCGCCAGAACGACACGCTCCTCCGGAGGACAGTGCATGACCTCGAAAATCCTCTCCCAGCGGTCAATCCACTGGTGTGCTTCCTCAGGGTCGGTTCCCCCACTGAAGTGCGTATCACCCAGGCGCTGAGCCCGCTCAATGCTCGCAGTGTCTCCATTTCCTCCATTGCCCTCGTCCACACGCGCACGGGGTTCACGTCGGGGAGGCATATCCAACTGTGAAGAGGCAAACAGGTTAAAAGACATCGAAAGCGACCATGTACAAAGTACAAACCGCTAACCTAGTACTCTGACTACTAATCCTAATGCTCTGATACCAAACTGACAGGACCCGTCCCAATCCCACTGGGACCACCCGGGGACGTGACCCGCTCCCGTCTGACAATGACTCTAAACATACCAAAAGTACCCCTAAATAAAAACCGAAGACTCACATAGATAGATAACGTACAAACACAGTGTTTAAAGTGATACTGTCAGACAAGGGAAAGTAAAATACAACATGTGAGCACACTAGTCAGAGTACATTTATTCGGTGCTCAACCTACCCACAAGTGGGTGTACAGGTGCACAGCTAGGCAAACTAAACCTCTGCCTCCTCCTCCGGATCCTCCTCCTCTATTGCCGTGTCAGGGTCTGGAGGGGTCAGTAAAACAAGGGTGAGTGGGCCAAAAATAACAGTTTAGAAATCAATTTAATAATAAAATAATCATAAGGTTTTACCCCTCCGTTTTCCAAATCTTGCATGCAGTGAAAACATAATATTACAATGAAATCATAACAAATGAACCACAATAATAATCGTAAGGTGAAACTAACATATCAGTGCACTGTAAAACCCAACCCAAATGATGTCACGGTTCTAAGGCTACGCGTTGCCACTCAGGGTCTCACACCCGAGACTCTCTAGGTACATCAGCTCCCGGTATCCCGGTCACTGCCCGAGGTATATGAACATGCCTTCCTGAGAGTAAGCAGCCCAACGGGGGTCAACTCCACTCAGTCAGAGCCCCGTGACTACTCCAGGGTCCACCCAGGCCAACGACCCTCCCTGGAGGAGACAATATACACAGGTAGGAAAGTACAGTACAATAACAGTATAGTTTACCCTATGTCCCCCGGACATCCCAAACAAAATCCACATATAATCCAGACGGGTCTCATGCCCAAAACATTGTAATAACATATATAAGCAGTTCATAAGACTCATCAGTGGAAATAGTAAAACAGTTTATGCATGCAAGCCTTTTATAAATCAAACAGCCCACTCACACTCGGTCCTTGCTGCTCAACGATCTCTATAAACCTGTATTATTATTCCTGAGGGTTACTTAAGGACTCTATAATATCAATACCAAGACCCTTGAACAGATCCGCCTCAAAAACGCATCCCGGGCACTAGTCCCGGTGCTTCAAACCCCATTTTGGCTAACATAACGATCTCCGATCGACACGAAACCACGTCCATTGGATCCGTATCGTCGAAACCTTGAAAATGGTACCGGCCCCACCAAAATCACTGTTCACACGCGCCCCCACGCGCCTGGTCAACGCGTGGGTCAACGCTGCTACAGTACTGCTGACGTCAGCAGTGACGTCATGCTGACGTCAGCATGACGTCATCACTGACACTTGTCAGGTGACACGTGGCATGTTCTGATTGGTCCCTGGTCTGACAACATCTGACAGGATGACGTCATCATGACGTCAGAAGTGACGTCAGCATGATGACGTCATCAGTGCTACAGTACCGGGTCGACCCGTTTGACTGGAACCGGGTCGCCGGCGACCCACGGTTTGACCCGATTCCACCGCACGATTCCGGCCACCATTTTCGACGGGGTTGATCCCTATGGGATCGTCTAGGTCTGTCCTATGGTTCTGTGACCTCAAAATAAGAAGAAAGTGGGAAGAAACTCACCAGAATGTCTCTGAAACTCACGGTCACGGTCCGGTCGTCGTCCTCGGTGATCCACGGCGTCTCCGTCGTCCAACCCGGTCCCAAACGACTCGTCTCCCACCCTAGGACATGTCTATCACCTAACAATCAATTTCTAATCATTAAAAACGGTCGGGTCGAATAGGGAATGAAAACGGGCTTGTCGGGTTTTGGGTCTTACCGCCGCCGTCACGCCGCCGTAGCCCTCGCCGTCGTCCAGTTAAGCTCCTAGGATCCCCACGGTGCAGACTGGAGCTCCTCCCGCGTCGAGGTGAGGTGGTTATCGAGGTTTGCTTCTTGGACCTGTTTCCTTGAGGTTTTCGGGTCTGAGTTTGCACGGCGGTTTCGGGGCTGGGAAGTGGGGTGGTGGCTGCCGGTGATGCTCGGTGATGGTTAGTGGATGTTGGTGATGCAGCTGGTGATCGGGTGGTGGTGTGAGAGGCGTGGGTTTGTGTGTTTGGATGGAGAGAAAATGGGAAGAATGCACGGGTTTGTGAGGGGATGAATGTGTGTGTTTGTGTGTTTGAGTGAAACGGACAGACAGAGATCGTGCATGAACAAGGAAAATCAGAAGAAATGAAGGGCCAAGATTCATTTGAGCAGCAGATCCAAGGGCTAGGAACAATTGGAGGGAAAATAATTAATATAAAAATGTGCTAAATAGTGTAAGTTGCTTTATTGGAATAGTAAGGCTTGGATGGGTGACACTTGTCACCAATCCATCGGTTTGATTTAAATATTAGGTTGACACGGATTCCCGTAATAAATTAATATTTTATTCCGTTGTTCTCGGTTCGTAAATTCCGCTAAAACGCTTCCTTGACCATAACTTCTTCATACGAACTCCGATTTCGGCGTGCCGCCTGTCTACGGATTCGTGACGTCCCGATCTACGTCATAGTCATGGGTCAAAGTCCAAATTATTTCCCGAGAAAAAGTCAAAGTTTTCCCCCCAAGGGTAAAATAGTCTTTTTACATTAAAATATTATTATTCTCGGTTCGGGTCGTTACATATAATCTAGACGTGTCTCGTCTTTTGACTGATTTGTTTAGATGTGGAAAATGGTTGAAGAGTGATGTGACTGTCGAAGGATTCAAAGAAGGTGTAAGACCCTATGATTTGAAATCTGGTTGTTAGCTGAGAGTGATCATGTGTGGATCCTAGGTGGATCAGGATCGTGATATTGATGATCAGGTGATGTTGTGATGGATCTGGATCGTGATATTGTTGATCATGTTATGTTGTGGATCAGGATCACATGGATCGTGATGTCGTGCCGTGTTGGCAGACCCCGACTCACTGATTATGCTAAGTTTGGAACAAAGGAGAATCGTATTGTGTGACAATTGAAAAATCCTTGGAATAATTGGTGAGATGGCAAGACAGAGGTGGGATATGTGAAGAGAGTATACGATCTGTCTTGGATATGTGGATGAGTATGGATATTGGATTCACTCATTCAGGCCGGAAGTGTCAGTGACTGTCGGGTGGAGGCTATCTTCGTAAGTAAGGTGTATTATTGGGATTGAATTCCTTTCGAAGTCGATCTGGTATGTTATGGTAATCGGATGAGCGGGTATCCGGTAGGATCGAAAGTGGTACGTCTCGATAAACGTGGGTGAGATTGGATACTCATTGTGCATTAATGGGTACGTCTTGTGGACGTGATTCAGATTGGTACGTATTGGATGATGCGACTGGGAGTAGATGTTTAGATGCTGGCAGGTGACTTGGAGACTCGAAATGGACACGGAATTGGAGTGTATGGTCTGTCTCATACGGGATTTGACATATAGATTCCAAAATTGAAGCGTGATTTGCTACGAGATATGTAGTGGGCTTGTTGGTGGATGAATGTACGTACTGGGTATGTGGTGCGAGGATCAATACTGGACAGGCCTAAGTGGTTCCCGGTGACGATATATATGATGTACCAGTGGTATATTGGTGGACATGTTGGTAGTCGACTTAGTTCTGATATCATTGGATTGGTTGAGAACGTGAATTGGACATTCGATACTGTGTGTTGGGCCAGAGTGATTTTGATGGGTTCAGTGATTGTATGAGCAGGTGCTCAGGGCCGTGGTTGGCTAGTGGAACCCTAGAGTTGAGATGTGTATCACTACTGGACAGGTATTCAATGATGTCCAGTTACACACTGATCGAGTGAAATTCATTTCATCGTTATGGGGATCATATCGAGCTAATTTTAATGTATATTGAAATTTAAGGTAAGAAATCTTTACTGCAAGTTACCAGGTGAGTGAGACGTGGATTGTGTATCCATAGGCGAAATAAGTTGGTGGTTAAGGTAACCACGGGTTACTTGGCGGGAAATGACTGCTCAGTGACTCTCACTACAGTCAATGTGGATTGATGAGGGAGATTTGGTACGAGGTACCTTGGTACAACTCTAGAGTGAGTCGGGGCTGTGTTAGGACTCGAATGGTGACCATGAAGTCGTGAGTACCAGCTGAGTACGACGTCATGGGACGTGTAATGTTGACATGGTAAAATTCAGGAAATGCGGAGAAATTGTGAGATTTGATAACTCTCGGTGTGGGAGGAATGTCGGATCGATTAACGATTGTCAAGTGGAGAAAGGTTGGGAAGTGTCAGTGTAAGGACAGATTGTCAAGTGCTTATTTCTGAGTGGGGAAATTATGGTCAATTTTGTTACCATGCATTACTTCTGAGGAATCAATGTGTGGTCAATTTGTATACTTGTACTTACACCTGAGGGTGTACACATGGTTATACTAAATGTGAGCCTGAACGTGAAGCCTGAATATGAGGCAGGATTATATCTCCAAAATTTGGATGTGGAATTGGATTAGTAAATTTCGAGGACAAAATTTGTTAAAGGGGGAATGTTGTAACGACCCATCCCGAATATCGGGATTAAATATTAATTCATTATGGATTTAGTATGACTAATCGGGGATTAGTTGAGAGAATTTGAACGGACGGTGTAAAATGACCGTTTTGCCCTGAAATTGGGCAAAATGTTGACTTTTGACTCGGTGAGTCAAACATACAAGGATCGATAACCGTGACGTAGATTGGGATGTCACGAGTTCGTAGACACGCGACACGTCGAAATCGGACGTCGAACGAAGAAGTTATGGTCACGGAACCGAGATCGGTTAACCTTACGTCCCGAGATTCAATTAAAATAATAATAATATATTAAGTGACTGATGTGTGAATAGTGGACCCTTGGACGAGTGCCTAGTTTCACTCATCCCATGGCCCAAATTCCACAAAAGGGGGATCTTGTCCTATTGGTTAGTTTATATATATATATATATTATTTCACTCATCTCTCATCTCACAACCCTCACTGTCCATCATCTTTTCTTCTCATCATTTCTTCTCATCCTCACCCTTCATTATCATGATCAGTTTATCTTCATCTCCAGCACCTTTCCTCCTTAAACCGTGAAGAACAAACCCCACCCCCCCCCCCCCCCCCCCCCCCCACCCCCAAAACCATCCAAACACTCACAACATACCAACTTTGCCTAAACCGTTGCTGGACTAGACGCAGAATGAGGCTAGGAGGCTAGTGAGGACGACGGGGAGGTAGGCCGTTCTCGATGGAGGTAGGCCGAAAAACCGGAAACCTAGTTTTTGGCTGAAAATGGAAAACAAGGTGTGTTGATTGATTGGGTCGATTCTATTGTGTTCTAGGGATTAGTACGAGCTCGTGGGTTGTGGTTTCGAAGGAATTGGTGGCCTGAGATGGCTGGAAACGGAGAGGAACTTCACGGCCACTATGCATCGTGAAATAGGTAATTTTTGGATCGATTTTTATGTTGTTGATTAGATAGAGACCTTAATAGGGATTAGACGATCAGTTAGGAAGAAACAGGGAGGATTTTGGGGGCCGGAGTTAGGAAAACCGGTCGGGTCGCTGGTTTGGTTGAACTGGAAAACCATGTGAACCGGGTTCACGCGAGGTTGACGATGACACTGTTCATGGCGCGTGGCTTTCATGCGCAGCGCCTTTAGGCAGCCCGTGAGGGCGCATGGGCCCGATTCTCAAGACAAGGTCAACATGTAATTTTATCCTTTCGATGTAACAAACATTTTGGGACAGATTTCGAATCGATCGGACACTATTTCGGGGTAGTTTGGAGTATCCGATTGGGGGATTAAATGTTAGCCTATTTGAGGTAGTTAGTGACTTTCGGGAATGATTTGAACAGGTCCGGAAGTTCCGGAGATGGTGTTTTAGCCAGGGAGGTTTATGGCAGGCTTATTGAGGCGGCAGCTAGCACGGTCTGTGAGTGGACTTTGTTTTCTAAACTATGATGCATGCATAACTGTTTTATATGTTTTACATAAGTGATTTCTATGATGATGATTGTGGTATTGGTGATTTCGTATTTGCACGTATTTTTCAGTTTAGAATTTTATACTAGCCCATTTGATTTACAAACTATCAGACTTGGAGTCCATTTGATTTAATGAGGCATCAAGCGAGAGGCCCATTTGGTTTACATGATCGGGCTTGGGGCCTAGTTGGTTTGTGAAATGGAATTTAGGGCTGAGTCCCTTGAATTTGGAAATTGGATTTGTGGAAATGTTTTATGAAGTTATACTTCGGGCACGAGACCCATTTGTGAATTATGATGGTTTTATGGAAATTCCGGGCATAGACCCATTTGAAAGGTTTTAAAAGGACTTATGAAATTTTTTCCATATACCATTCTTATATCTATGGATTGTCTCCTCCAGTCGTCTGAGACGCTGGAGTAGTCACGGCGTATTGCTTGCGAGGGGTCAATACACGGAGCGAACGGACCGTGTAGTGACTCAGGAACAGGATTACTAGACGTCTGGGACGTCAGACATATGGGATGTTAGAGATTGACTCGGGTTGAGACCCCAGGCAGCATGCGTAGCTTGGACCGTGACATGACGTCTGGGACGTCAAGCGTCTGGGACGGCAAGTATATGGGATGTCGAGGATTGGTATATAACGGTATTTGGTTGAATTGTGATTTATGGATTTATTGGATTTATGAAATGGTACTTATTTGTTGGTGGTTTTGGGCTAAGACCCTAATGATTTGAGGAAGGAAATGACTTCGGTTTTATAAATGGTTTTTATTATATTTGATTTGATTGAGATAACTAGTTTTCGAATGCATGCATACTGTTTAGTGAATGGCATAAATGTTTTCGTATGAAATGTGTTTTATTAAACTATTTATTTTCGTCCACTCACAGCTTTTAATGGTTTTTAATGTCATTCAGGTTGATCGCGGATGCGGGCTGTAGCAGAGACCGAGACATCACACTCCTCCACCGATCCTGGCTCGCTCTGGAAGCCCCGAACATGCTGAGGTTTGAGTTATCCATTGTCTGACACTTCGTGTCAGACGGTAGCATGGCACATCCCGCGTTAATCCCGCGGGGATTTGGGATAGGTCGTGTCATCTGCGGTGGCTCTCCTCCCCGCTGTTGGGTTGCTTTAGCTTGCTAGTTTTTCCCCTTGAGTGGAGGGTCTTGGGTGGAGGGTCTCCATTTTTCACTCCTCGAATAGATTATGGGAACGCTTTTTGTACGAGTGATATAGTCACTCTCATTTTCCGTTGATTTCTTCGGTTTCACCTTCAATTTCCTTGCTTCTGGTGGTTTAGGGCGACATGCGGCAAGTGGCAGGCTGGGTAATGGCAGCTTTCCATATTTTAGATCTAGATTTGCTTTTAGATTGTTAATTTTATGTTATTAGACGTATATGCACAAGAATTTAGTGTTACTTGTGTGTATTTTTATGTCCTATTTAAGTTTTTTTGTTTGTGGACTTTCATTATTTTGTAATATTTATTTATTAATATAATTCTTATTTGCTTGATGAAAAAAAAAAACACAGATTAACCACAATGGCGTCAAACATTCAAACTCTTATGTGGCTAACATGAATTACCTCTTGTACCCAAGATTTAATAGTGCCACTAATTACTACGGTTTAGCGGGATCCTTTGCATGTATTATGTAGATTCTCGTAAAAAGTGATATTAATACTTAATGTAATCTCCTCCGTATAAAGAAAGAAAAAAAAAAAAAAAAAAGCGATGCAGGCCTAATTGTTTTAACCCGGACAAGTGATTGGATTGTTGCAGAGCTGATCGAATGGGTTTGCTTAAATGCCTAATGTTTTTCACTCGAATAACTAATTTGATCATTGCGAGCTAAACGAACTGGGCGTGCTTTGGAAGAAGCAATTTGTTATCAAGCCGTGCTAATAGGAATAATGAAAATATCACTACATACTCAAACTTTCATATCCAAAACCAGTTTTCAAGAAACTACTCAAGTTTTAGCAAAAGAGAACGTTGAAAGGTTGGTTGAAAGGTTTGGGGGAGCTGCTTCCCGCCCGCGAGGAAAGAAAGAGCAACAAGCCCACATTGTAATATCAGCCACCATTACCAATAAGTAATATTAAAGTTTCCACTCAAGTTGTAAATTACACGCAATATTCACGATATAATTAGCAAATCATAATTCAATTTCATCAGCCTACTTTTGTGTGTCGAGCAACACATTTCTTAGATCTGTACAAAATTAGCAACCTAATTTTATTGGTGAAAAAACATCAACAACAAAACGCATTGCTCAACTAACGATCATTGCATTACTGGAGATATCTAACATGCCAACTCACCGCATAGAGGAACTAATCAGATGCATCAGAATCTTCATCAGATGTAACATCTGAGTCTTCTTCCTCTTCTTCATCATCTTCATTGACCCTAAACACTCTATTTGCAGTCATTTTGGATAGTGCTGCAGCTTTGCTTGCCCTCTGTGACCGAGCACTAACCGTACCAAGATTGTTAGGAAAAACAGAGGTGGTAGAACTATCTTCATCAGAAGATACATCTTCAAGCCTCACTCGTTTTCTGCGACGGGTTGGTTTAGTTGCACAAGTAGCTGGCGTTTGCGGCATTCCAACAGAACCATTGAAATCCAAGTGGAACTCGAGATCTAGCCTCCCTACAAAATTTATAAGTAGAGAACATATTTAACTTGGGTATAAATATGGCAGAATGACATTTCTTCTCACACTAATCTAACACACTATCTTATGCATATAGCAGTGGTTATTCGAGCCAATTAGCTTTAGGGAAAAGAAATTGAGGCTCCATTTGTTTTAGAATGGATTCGAATTTAGATTTCATAGTAAGGCTTTATGGATTACTGCTAGGATTTGAATAAGAAGAGAAGTGTACAAAGCAAATGGATTTCAAATGACTTGGTGTATAGTCATTTCAAATCCCTTTCTTTAGCACTACATCTAGTTATCCATTCAATCCAGTGTTTTCTAGTTTTTGTGGAAATTTGACCTTATCAAATCCCTCCCCTAAAACAAGCGAAGCCTAAGTTATTCTCAAACCGTCACCTGGCCCTTCATTCTAGATAGATCATAATCAGTTTTATACCTGCAGACGTTAGAAAGTTATAGAATTCTAGGCTGCATATATAAATCAGATAAACATCATGAATAAAGAGTCCTTTCCATGGTACTCCTAAGAATATGTTAAGGGTTTTACCAAATATAAGATTAGCTTGATCTTGTGCCATTGCCTGATCTGGATGTCTATCTAGTGCCTTGAGATGGTCAGCCATCTGCCTTATCTCCTTCACAATATCCTTCTCTGCCAATACAGATTCAGCCACAGGAATGAGAAGCCGCCTCATTAACCGGATTGCCTCTTGCTCTGATAACCGAAAGTGGAGCAAAACAAGTATTCTGCATAATGCTGACACATATGTCTTCTCTGCAGGAGTCTTCTTGGAAGGGAAGGTGACAACCTAAATAAAGAATAATTCCATGCATTCAATTAGATGCAGGATGCAAATTTCTGCATTGTAAGGCCAGCATCAAGCCTGGGGATTTGGGATATGTATGCAATATCCTAGGTGGTATAATACAACAATGACTCTGAAATCCAAGTCTCGTGACATGCTGCTAAAACAGATTTACAATATCCACAGCTCTATGATCAGCTTCTGAAACTCAGCTACTTCATTGTTTATTAGAGAGGGCACTGAGGTAAGAGTAATAACAAAGTGATGGCAAAAAGAGAGTAAAAACAATGACATTTGCTTACCAGAAACAATCTTATACACTCATTAAGTTCCATTACCACAATGATTAGATATAATTGCAAAAACAGTTTTCTCTCTGGTTATGTACCTTTTTAGTACTGGAATATAAGTGATAGGGGTACGATGATAGCCTAGAATAAAACTCAACACAAAAAGAATTCATCCCAAAGATTGGGCTAGCTAATTTTATTCCTTTATTTCCGTAAGACCTTGACTTCTTTCAATTCCTTTTCAAATAATGAGGATAGGTTTGAAAAACTAAAGAATATAGGTCCAGCCATGGACCCTGACCCTACTGAAGAGCAGACATATGCATAACTAGGATCCTAATCATAGCTTCAGAGTAGGCATAAAGACCGCATTCATGCATGTTGAAATATTAACTTCAAGCTGCTGGTCAACTTCAAGAAATAACTATTTGGTGAACGAATTGTTGGGTTACCTCGATGGCTATGCGTATGGCAAGCCCCTCCTCACCACCCTCGAGCTGAGGTTCTTCTATGACTTCAGGTAGTTCCCCAGTATCATTTCCATTCTCTTTCTCAATTTTATACAAGGGAGCCTGCATGATCTGCAGCATAAAACGTGACACTTGGACTGCACGCTTACGCATATTAGAAACAATGTGTGAAGAACCTCCACCAGTGCCATCAATACCCGGCCACATAGAACGCATGACTGGAATGAAAGCTTTGGAAATGCACTTCTGCATTTAAATAATCACAAAATATCAGGGTATTCGAATCAGCTCTAACATGTGGATATACAAGAGGCAACCTCATATTAGACAAACAAGCACTACTTGCCTTGTGACTAGCCGCAAGGGAAGGGTAATGCTCGAAGAAAACAGATAAGCACTGTTTCAACCTGGTGAACAAAGATACAGATGTACACTTGTTATTTTGATTACACTTGTAAACAAAGATACAGATTTAATAAAAACAAACCAGGTTACCTTTGCAAGTCTTTAGATTCATTGCTGAAGTACAAGGTAATGACCTTGGATAAAAGGAATGGATGTAAAGAAGCAGGGATACTTTGGTAGTTCTCACTTAGAAGAAGAAATTTTGCAAACCCCTCCCCAAGAGTACCTTGAACTGACTCATTCTCATCATTTGCTAACGAATTCTCCCATTCATCTTTAATAAGTCCAGCATACAAAAGATCAAGTAATTTGAGATTCAATATCCCATCTGTATCAGAAAATTTGAAAGGACTGGCAGTTATTTCATAATCTTGAAGTTGTGATGAAATGTCCTGGCCCATTACCCTATCCACTTCCTGAGGATTATGCCACATACCAAGATCAAATAATGCCTTACAAGCAATAATTCTAATTGGAGCAGGGCCCTTAATAAATGAAAGCTTTAACTGTTTTATAAGTCCCTGGCTTGGCTTCTTCTCTAACAATCCAAATATCCCCAAACACCTGACTGCAATCCTCTGGACTTCCAAGTGAGAATGTTTCGCCTGCAATTGAAAATCCAGATGTGGACGAGTATAAATTTATAAGGACATGCTTGGATGAGGAACTTCAAAGTACCAAGGACCTAGGCTAAATTAGTTAAAAATGAGGAACTTCAAACTATAAGGGCATTCAAAATGTTTAGATGCAATACAATTAGATGAGTTTGTAAGTAACATCTTGATAGGTGTTACTTTGGAAATCCCTTGTTTACGGGTTTTGTTAAGCTCGTGACGTGCATGTGCTCCCTTCTTAGTTACTTACAATCACCCTGTATAATTATTGGTAGTACACTTTTCAGTAATTATTAGTAGTACACTTCGAAATTCCTCATCCAAACATACCCTAAAAGTAACTCTATCAGACATGCTAACGCTTATTTTATTCAGCCTGTAGTCATTCTACAGTGAAAAAATATATGCATTACACTTCAATAAACAGCCGTCCTCCTATCTATTAAATTGGACGTTGAGGCAACTCAAAAGCCTTAGAATATAACCAGTCACTCCTAAAGATTTTAGAAATTCAAAAGAAACAAAAAAAACAGAAATTCTTTTTGGTTTTTTGAAGTTCCATGAAGAAGTTCATTACCCCTGGAAGCAATAACGATTGCAGTAGTTCAGCAGGTTCAATAACCCTCCCTTGAATCCAATGATATGATCTCGCATTCTCCAAGAAAAGGCCAAAAACGGCAAGGCAGTGCATCCACTGCATAAAATCCGCTGTTCTCTCCCTGCAAGGTCGACCAAGCTCCTCTACAACCCCAAGAACAACTTCTTCAAGTTCACCACTAGCAGCATGCACCTTTCTTGCTAAGCCAGAAACCGCTTCCGCCCAATCTCTATCACCACCAAGATTTATTCCATCACCAATAACAACCAAGTTTCCATACTCATCAACTTCATGGTCAAAAGGCTTATGCAGCAGCTCCAGAACAAATATACTAGCAACCTTTCTGTTTGTAGAATCTGAAAAATCAAGCATAGCACCAAGCAATAATAGTTGCCGACATGCAAAGCGATAATTTGGTCCTGAGTATATAAAGTTAAGGTTAGGATACAGTGTTTTATATGAATCAATGTTTTCGACCAAATGAAACCTACCCAGTTACACTTACCCGCATCAATGTGAGCTTTGACTAAATCTATATAATCAGATAATGTTGCTGGCAGAATTTTCTCAAGAAGGTCATTGTTGTCTGATGCTTCTGCCGCATATACCGCAGCTTCAGTGCCCATTGTGGAAGCAGCATCGGAGCCTTTTTCCTGTTCAAGCACAAGTTCTGAACCTTAGAGAATGAGGGTCAATTTTGCTCAGTATATGTAACTTAAGAACAAGATTTGAATACAATTATCTCCAATATAGTGGTCCAGACATGGTTATCGATTTTTCCACAGTGGGCTGGGCCACCTGCCACTGTCTCTCAAATTTTGTTATCCCATAACTCGTCTTATGCTTTCCCCACCATTCTATACGCCTTAAATCACAAATCATGAAAAAATTGCTGTATAATCTTACCATTGCTTCCATCTGCAGGTGCCTACATATCATCCTCCAATAAAGAGCCACCTCTGCTTCCATTAGTTGGATACTTGGTGTGAAACGTGATGAATCTTCTAACAGCAAATTGCATGCATGATTAAAAAAACAGATTAACCATACTATGCATGTGTATAACGAAATGGCAAAAATGATGACGGTAATTATAGCCAAATATCCAAACAACTTTTATTTGGCTATTTCCACAGGGACAGTACCTAAAAGGGAGAACAATTAAACACAGTTGAATCACGAGACCATAATGGTCTAACAGTGCTGACCACCTTTTCCTTTTAAATGTGAAATCCATGGAAGAGAATGATAGTATAAGTAATATTTTCCAGAGCTATGAAAAAACCAAGATGAATCAGTTGAAGTACCTAATCCCTCTAGCTACTCATATATTGAGACCCCAAAATTATTAGTTCAAGGAACTGGATATTTGGAAAAAGTTGATATGTCACAATAGATCAATTTAATTACAACTTGCAACTAGTACAGATCAATGAATGTTCTGCTAACATTTTTCCCTATACCCAAATGCAATCTTTTCTACAAATGGTCAGAACTAGAAGAATGTCCAAAGCTAATGTGCTATATTCAGAAAAAGCTTGGAAACCTTAAATCAAAAGAAAACAAACAAACAAAACAATTTAGTTCACTGGAACCCACCTGTTCAATGAAAGCCATGTTCACATGTTCATGAAGAATTGAACCCAGGTGCTCATAATGACATATTCAAAAGAAGTAAACTTTGTAGATATTTTAGTTCCGTAATATTTTAGGAGCACTATGATGTCCAACTTTGCATGAGTCAACGAAGTATTCAGCATAAAGAGTCTACAGGACAACAAAAAGAAAAAGGGAAAACGAAATTGAATGCACACATAAAAGTACCAAAAGCAAAAAGGTTTAGAACTGGATAACCTTCAGATCTTTCATCTGTAGAAAATATAAACTGCTGAATACTTTCACCATCACGTGCTTTAATTACTCCAGCTTTTAACAAAGCATCAGCCACAGACTCCCCAACAAATTCATAAGTTTCAACATCAAGATACTTGAGAAGTTCTATGGGGTCTCCTTTGCAGGACTTAATTAGCCATTCATCTTTCATTAATTTAAGACACTCATTTGAAACAGCAGCAGAACGATCAGCAAGTCCCCTCTGGAGAATTATTGCTCTCTGCTTGATACTACAAAAACAAGAAATTGAAAGTGAGAAAAAAATTATTAAAAATTAACAACAAAAACGACAGCACACCAAAACTAATGCTCTTTGAGTATTATGCCAGCTGACTAAATAGCAGGGGTGGTTAGTATATTAACACTTGATTTCATCTAAATTAGACACTGGTAAACATAATTGATACCGTCAATAAAGGCGAGAACAGAAATACAATTATCTGACTAACTGTAATCACCAATCATACAAGGGTTAAGAAAAAAGGAGTTACAAAATTTACCCCTTCATTTTAAAATTCAAATCTAGTTCATTTTATGTTAATAAATTTCTGTTCAAATTTCATAGTACTTCTCGATTTTTCATCATATGTCCAAATACTGCTGCAATAGGCTTAAGAAGGGGATAAGGTTACCTGAGACTTTGAAGAGGAAATTTACTAGCTAGGACACAGTATGCTGCTTTCCGCACTGATTCACTGACATCTAATGTACAATCAATGATTGCTTGTGCGGTTGCATTTGAAGGAGGCAAAGATAGCACTATTGTCTTCCGAACATCCTGAAAAAAGGCCAAAGTTGCATATCAAAGTAGTAAAGCTCCACAGAATTACAATGTACTATAACATTGAGAATAAGCTACTAACAGAATGGATATTCTTGGGAAAATAATAATATTACAAGCTATTGATTGGAAACCAGTATACAAACGTGTGAGTGTGGTAAATAGAACTCAAATATTTGTATACCCAAAATATACTAGAACAAGAAACAATTGTCAGAAAATAACAAGGACAGGATGCTGATAAGGGGACTCTACAAGAAGAAAAGAACATGGTTTGTATCCCCCTTTGGTACTATATATGTTTGAAATATGGATAGTTTTTATGAAGGCGTAAAATCAGAAAGGAGATTGACGGTCAATCTAACATCAGCAGTGAGCATATATGTATTTGGGCTAAAAGAAGCACTCACCACAGTTTGGTCTGCAGGAAGCATCTCAAGAAACAAATCAAGGATATCACTGTTCTCGCAATCACTTGCAAAACGTGAAAGAGCCCTAATTGCAAATGTACGAATTACAGGGACCTTGTCCCCTATACGCGACTTCATACAATCTATTACTTCATCCCAGAGCTCACTGCTCACTTCTGCATCATCTGGTAAGTGCAGGATGATCTACAAGAGTGAAATATTGATTCAAGCCAGGGAAGAGAGAAACTGTTGCAAAGTATGAAATTCATACAACCAATCAAACTTCAAAAGAAAGAATTTCATGAAAACTCAACGGTAAATAGTACAATGAAATCTTGAGACAACAATGAATTTAGTAATCAAATTTCACCATTTAAAATCAGATGAAATTCAATCTCTCGAGTACATAAATTAAACATTATTTACAGAACTCGATTATAGGCGTCAGTAGCTCAAAAGTGTAACATTATCCTTTCTCCGATAAAACCACAGTGAAGAAAAAAGCTCTACGAATTAATAATACCTTCAGCTCAAAGGCATCAATTAAAACGTTCCAAAAAGGTGTCCATATGTGGGTTCAAACAAAGAGATGCTAAAATGTAAAATTAATATACAGACCCGTTACGAGTTCCTATCCAGCACCCAAAACCAGCAACCCACTCCCCTCACCCCTTTCAATAGAACCACGATCTGAAATCAAATCCTTTGAACACGGCCAAACCGGATGTCAAAACAGGTCAAAAGCGTTTAAAGGAAATAAAAACAAAACCACGAATATATCAGCCATCCCCAAAATCCACATAGAAAGCCATCGAATAGCAGGACCTTCAAAATTATATCCTCTTCTTTCTAAAACCTAATTTTCTCAGTAACCAAACGAGAAACGACCATTCCAAATACAAAAATTACCAAAGCCCTAAAACCCAAAGCCCCCAATTGCCTCTCAATTTCTAAACTTGATTCAGTAACCAAAATAAAATCCTACCTCAGAAACCATCTGACAGGACCGGAACCTCGAGGTCTTGCTAGAGGCGGTGGACAGCCGCAAAAGGAACCTGAGAAAGTCTTCCAAAAAAGCGTCGCACTGAGAGGCTTGGCCGGACTCTCGGGCAGTGGCGAAGCCAGAGATGAATCGAACGATGCGTTCGGCGGAGGCCGTACGCCTCTGGAAGGCAAAGAGGGGAGTTAGAATTTTGCAAAAGGCGGACAAGAAGAGATGAGACGACGACGTTTTGGAGCGGAGGGCGGAGAGCTCCTTCAGCTTGCGGTTGTGGGTCGCGTTAGAAGTTCGAGCGACGTCTAGGATTTGAGCGATTTTGAGCTTTAATGATTTCTCTTCTTCTAGCGCCGCGTCGGCCATTGCTCTCTGCGAGTGGGCGACTCTGTGGAAATGGATCTGAAGATTGTTGGAATGTTCAAAGGTTCAAAATGATGCCATTTTTGAATTCGAGCGGGAGCCTTTTTCATCCGAAAGAGAAAACTTGGGCCCTTCCAACGCTCAACTTGGGCCTAATATTGTTCTTTTTTCGTTTCAAGGGCCTGTTATTGTTCGAGTGCGAGTATCTTTTTTGGCAACTATTATTGTTATTATTTTTTATCACCAATATTCGGCGTATTTTTTTAATTTGGTCTGAACCATACTCATATTTAGCCCTCGTTATTGGGCCGGGCCAGGTCGGGCTTATTAAATAATTTTTTAATTTACGGGCCTAGTTGGGCGGACTTACTTACATATATAAAACCCTTGGGCTTTATCGGGCCGGGCTTTTATCGGGCTTTTCGGGTCGGGCCTAATAAGCCTACTTGGGCTGGGCTTATGTGGGCTTTTACAATAAACTATTTATCAAATTTTAAAGTGACAAAAAAATATATGAATATGAAAAAAAATATTAATAATGAAAAAAAGATACACAAGGGTGCAAAAACGTGGTCTTGTTAAATTTTACCTTAAAACCCCTAACAAAACTGCTCAAGAGTGCCCAACTAGAGGGAAGAATGGGAAGTGAAAGTAAGCGTAAAAGGAAGAATGAGGTTGAGAGATAAGAGAGATTGTGTTGAGTGATGTGAGTTTGTGAGATACTGAGATATGAGTTTTGAACTTTGAGAGTTGGGAGAGAGAGATAATGCAGTTAGTGAGGAGAATCGGAACGTGGAAAGGGTTAATGTTGAGTGAAATTTATTTAAGTAGGTGCACATAGGGTTAGCTGGTTAGGGTTTGTATTGGGTGTTGGCTATTGAGTTTTCTAAAATAAATTAGGTGGACTTGGGGTTGAGATTCGGGTTTGGATTGAAATATTAATATTAAAAATGGGTTGGGTATTAATTCTTAAATAATAAGAATTTTATATATTCGGGCTTATGGGTCGGGTTTATACGGGCGGGTCGGGTTGTGCTTATCGGGTTTTATCGGGCTCGGGCCTGTCGGGTTTGAACACCATAAGCCCAAGCACAGCCCGCTAACTCTCGGGGCGGGCCGTCCCACGACCCATAGTGGGTCGGGCCGGGCTTTTATCCACCGGGACTATCGGGCCTCCATAAGCCCATGGATTTTTGGTCCAAATGGTGAGGGCTGCTCATATTTGAGTTCTCCATTATTGTTAGTTTGTCATTTTTGTAATCCACATTACCCAAAATCCTCTTTCAAAACTTTTTTCTCTTTTCCTAAATATTATTCTAACTTGAGTTGAAGGAGTTTACTGCAATATTTCTCATTATTTTTATTCGCTTTTAAGCGTATTTGGATAGTAAAAGATCATGTCTTTCTCAAATTCGCCCCATGGTCTACAGATCCTCCTAGACCATATGCAATAGATTCGATAGCGATGGTTGTTTCTTTTTGTGATGTTATAACGACCCAAAAATTTGAAAAATGTAATTATGGGAATTTTGTTTGTAAATTACATTTAACTTTGTGTGTATTAGATGTTAAATTTTGATTTTTCATTGGAGTACTTTTGAACAGTTTTCAAGGATCGTTACGTAGGTTTTGGAATTCTAAGTTCGTACACAGGCGACACGTTGAAATTGGAGTTCTGATAAGATCATTACGGGTTTAAAACATCACAGGATGTTCAGAAGTACGAAAAATAATTTACGAATTTGTTTGCGGAAAGTGATGAGTTTGAAGTCTTCGACTACACCATCATCTTCAATTCGACAACCAAAACAAACAAGGTAAGAAGAACGAAGGGAATGAAAGGAGAAAAAGAGAGAAAAACTTAAGAGAAAAGGAAGGAAGAAAAGGAAAAATGGAGGGAAAAGGAAGAACAAAACCAGAATAAGCCCAGACCCGAAAACTTGAAACACACACCATGATCCTTCAATTCGGCTTTCAATTTTTTGGACGTTAAACAAGTAAAACAATACTACCATCAAGTTCCTGGAGTCCTTACAATCCAAACAAGCCAACGTTTATAAGGATTTCAAGCGAGAACAAGCCATAACTGAATTTGAACTCACATACTTGTTTCTAGGTAGATTAGGAGTGGATTGGTTGAGTTAGAATAAAAATAATAATTTAAAATTCGATGAATTTGGAATGGGGTCGAGAATTTGGGTCAAAACCTAATGGTAGACTCACAGGTCAACCCAACAAGAAGTTGAAGGCGATGCTGACGTGGTATGCTAACGTGGATGCTGACCTGATGCCACATGTTGCCACGTGGCAGGTTGCGCCATCAACGTGTCAGCTATCAATAGACACGTGGGGCCATTCCACGGCCCACGATAGCGTATGTACCCATGTTGTTGATGTTCTGAATCCAATGGTGTAGGTTTCGTAGCAATAATACTCGTCTCGGGGTAATTTTGTGCATCTGAAGTGATAGTATTTATATGTAGGACTCGTATGTTACCCCGGGGTTTAGGGGATTTGGATACAAGGTATTGTACAATATTACTAACCCTCGATTGTTAGTTTTGACAGGCTAGAACAACTCTAGGGACTGCGAAGGAGCGTACAGCTCATACTTGAGCTGCTGGGATAAACTGCGAGTGAATATTTGTTTTATAAATTGTTATACATGCAGAGTTAAATGTTTTAAATATTTTACTGCATGAGATTGATTGCAATGGACTGATTAAATGATTTTAATGTGTTTTGATGATTTTATGGATTTAGAATATGTATTCAGGACATGGTTTCTAGATACGAATATTATGTTTTTTTATGGAAACATTGTTTTTTGGCTTATGACCGATTCAGAAACATTTTGACCTAGAATTTGAGTAAAGGATTTGTTTTAAAAGTAAAATTTTAGGCTTAAACCATGGACCGTTTTCACTGTTATTATGATGAGTTCTCAGACGGTCAAAGCTTATGACTTTTTCTAGATGACCGAAACTTGGAGTTATTGTTTCCCAGATAGCTGAAGCTACGATTTTTTCTCAAACAATTGATGCTCAGGGTAATTTCCCAGATGGCTGAAACTCGAGGTTTTTTTCCAAACAGTCGAAGCTCATGGTTGTTCTCAAGCAGCTGAAGCTAGGGGTTTTTTTAAAACGGCTGATGCTTGGGGGAGTTGAGGATTGGTTCTGATTGGTAATGGATGTATGTGTCCATGGTTTACAAGTGATTTTAGAAACGGGGATTTCAAGGAAATGTGGACCACGTGGATTTATACATATTTCATGATTTTGTGAGTCCACTGCTTATCAATTGTTTTATTTGAGATCCGGTTGTTTCTATTTTACCATATGCATGTTTTATAACTGAAGGGTAAATGATTGTCTTTCCTTAGAAATGTATTTTTAAATGATTATTTTTTCCACTCAAATTTTTAATGGTTTTGTTTTCTCCACCAAGCTGTTGCATAGAGATGGGGACTGATATTGAGACGGAGGCATGAGCGGGACATCAGTATCATTATTCCTTATATGACTTGTACAAAGGGTATTTTTGGAACTTTTGTTTAGCTGTCAGATGAGAGTAAGACCTTATATGGTTATCAAAGCATTTTCGAGTAAGGTATTTTCAATGTCTTCTAGGATTGTAGGTTTTGTTAGGGATTTGGTTGTATAAAGTCTTGGTTGCTAATATTGCATAACTTTAATGACGTAGATTGTTTTAGTTGTTTGAGCAGATTTTTGTTCATGATAGTATTGTTGTATTGGCATTTTGGTCTTATTACCATATCTTGATATAACGGTATAATTGTACTTTCTTCGTTATGAGCTGATATAATGAAAATATCATTTTGATTTAAATAGAAAATAAACAAAAATATATATTGGTAGGTGCATTATATTTTTTTATATCAATCTCGTTTAACGATGGATCAAAATACTAATGGGTATGGATACCCACATGTATTCTCTAAATGGACACAAATTAGATGGGGAAAAAATTACTCATCATCTATACTACAAGAAAAATTAGCTTAGGGCACCAATATCATGTGTCTTTTTTGACTCTATTAACATAAATATTAGCGTTTAAAATTAGTAGAAATGATGCAGCTACTATTACTTTTGCCTTTTGATCAAGGCCACTAATAAACTCATATGTGGCTAATTAAAGAAATCACAAATATAAATATTTTGTGATTTTCTATTGACAAACACATAGCCACAGTTATGTTATCGTGGCTATAGTGTCAACTAAGATTAATATCACACATTAGTGTAGAACAATGAAAAATATTTTCACTCATAAACTAACACTTTAGGCATCACGTGTAAAGATTGACTATTGAATAATTATCATATACATAAGCTGCAAGTGATTATTTGCCCTTATTTTTGTTTCACATGCATCATATTAAATATGAATAATAAAATATTATATCTTAACAAATTTATTTAATATATTTAAATTTTAAATCTACAGATACATAAATTATCCAAATACTATACCATTAACCAAAATCCAGCATGCCTATATACCAGAACTTGAGCAATCAAAATGAAATGATTACATAAACCATTTACATCTCCTCTAATTCATACCCTTAATAACACTGCATATTGTTTACAAAAACCACAAACATGTTCAATAATTCATACCATTCTACTCATCAATACCACAACCTACTCTTTACAAAAACAAAAAACATGTCTTCATACTGTTTTTTCGATAAATACCATCATCATATGCATAAGTAAAAACCAACAATGATTCCTAAGAAGACATTTGCAAAGGCTATTATACCTAACTAGAATTTTCGCTTTGACAAATTTCACGGAAAGCTTTAGCAACTTGTGAAGCTTCAGCAACTTGAAGGCGATTGGCCTTGCGACTCGGCTGTAGGCGCATGAGGCCGAGTCGCATGGAGCCTACGTGGCACATGGGGGCACGTGCCATATCGCCTTAGTTTCTTGTCAACTTATGTTTTGATGTAATCGATGTAACGAATATTTGGGTGCAGGTTTCAAGTCGATCAAACATCATCTCGGGATAGTTTGTTTGTCTGAAGTGTTTATGTTTATGTTTTAAGTACATATGATATCCCTAGTTTAGGGGATTTTAATATCAGATTCCTTCAAACATTAATGACCTCAATTATAATTTTCTAACAGGCTAGATAGCTCCCTGGACTTTAAAGGAACACACAATTCGGGATTGAACTGTTTAGACAGACAGTGAGTTGACAATTGTTTTATAAACTGTGATGCACACGTTGTTAAATGTTTTAAATGTTTTATTACATGAGTTTGATTTATAAGGGATAAAATGTTTATTTGATGATTTTTCGGATTTAGAATATTTATTCAGGATTGATTGGTTACTGGACACAGATTTTATGATTATCTTGTGGAAACAGTATTTTGGGTCGGGGCCTGGTCCGAAAATGTTTTTTGACTTGGTTTGAGTCAAGGATTTATGTAACAGCAAGTTTTCTTGATTTTATTTATGTTTTCCATGGTTAACCATCCTCGTGAGATATTGTTCAAGACGTCAATTTAGAATCCTAGAGAGGTCAAGGTATGACATTGCTTTGGAAGCACGTTCGCATGGATGTCATGGTTTAGTATCACTTAGATGTCGACAGTGCCCAGGAATACTACCCCGAGTTTTTCTGTTCCCGGGGATGCTAGCACACTCCGGATGTGAGCATGTTCCTAGGTTACCACCAAGATGTCGACTTTGTTCCTGGCGATTACTCGGATGATGGAGAGTACAGTTCTCGAGTTTGCCTATGTGTAGCGCTGATTGATCATCGTGACTGATGCCTTAGTATTTGAGGATTGGTTGCATTTGATTACTGTCAGGACCCGACCCTCATCTGTCAGGTCCCGACTCATCTAGCACGATATTGTCCGCTTTGGGCCTCCTTTCCCTTACCCTCACGGTTTTGTTTTCGGGAGCTCATGATGCAACTTCCCAGGGGGTCACCCATCATGGAATTGCACCAGCCTCAACTCGCTTAACTTTGGGGTTCCAATCCCCCCCAAAGCCACTGAGCTCCCAAAAGGCCTCATGCTAGATAGGTGACACGACCCATCCCAATCCCCCCGGGATTACCATGGAATGTGTCATGCTCCCGTTTGACAAGAGGTGTCAGACAAGGGATAACCTGTTGCCACTGCCCAACCGGGCTTCCAGAGTGCGTAAGGATCGATGGAGGAGGTGTGCGATGCTCAAGTCTCTGCTGCAGTCGCATCCGGAATCAACCTGAAGGGCATTAAAAACAAAAGCTGTGAGTGGACGAAAATAAACAAATCTGTTTAAAACATTTATAAGACATTTATGCCCCCCAGTAAAAGCATATGCATGCACCATAATTGAAAATCATATATCATATAATATGAACCATAAACATAATTTTAGCCACTGCACTATACGCTCCAATCCGTCATCCCTGATGTCTGACGTCCCTGACGTCAATAAGGTCACAATCATAAGGCTACGCGTGCCACTCGGGTCTCAATTTCCGAGTTCAATCCGTTCGGGTACAGCATCCCCGATGCTTAGCGTCATAGACGCTGGACGTACTAGACGTCCGTGACCTCTCCGGGGTACCTCATCCGGAGGAGACAATATAATATGGAAGGATCTATACAGTGCAGTACCAAATACATTTTATTGATATCCATATGCAAAACATATATATATACATAGATAAAATCCAAACCAATCTTTAAGTTTCATCAGATGGGTCTCAAGCCCAAATACTGTGAAACGTGCCATAACCATAATTTCAATATCATCAAAACCATTATAAGTCCAAATAGTTGATTTAAATCCAAAATCATTTATTCGATTCCATTTTAGGGTCCCCGACCCGAATCACATGTATAAATCAACTGGGGCCCTGGCCCGATTTCATAAGTTAACTGGCCCCTGGCCTGAATTCATAAGTCCACTGGGCCCCCGGCCCGAATTCACAAGTTAACTAGGCCCCTGGCCCGATTCACAAGTTAACTGGGCCCCTGGCCCGATTCATAAGTTAACTGGGCCCCTGGCCCGATTCATAAGTTAACTAGGTCCCTGGACCGATTCATAAGTTAACTGGGCCCCTGGCCCGATTTTACTTTATCAAGTCCGTAACCGTTTCATGAAATCATATCCAACCACATTTATGGAAATCGGTGCAAATCCAGAACACCTCGATTTACGTGCAAATACGTAAATCACCTCGAAATGCGTGAAATCATTTTAAATCCACTGATATCCAAAATAAATCATTTAATCACAATTATAAAAATAATGAAACAGTTATGCATGCATTGAATTTATAAAACCAATGTCCACTCACAGACCGTTTAACCGAGCGCCTCGATACTCGTGCCATAGGCCTTCCCGGGACACACCACTATCACCGGGACTCCCAATCCTGTCCAAATCACATTAGAGGATCACTAACCTCATCATTAACATCCTATTCAAGTCCCGTATTTTTCCCAAATTTTTAAGTATTTTAAAACTGGATTTAAAACCTTCGGACATCCCGAACAATATCGAAACGGGATCCGATCGACACGAAACCAACGCCAAAATGTTCGTTACATTGTATAGGATAAAAGTCATGTTGACCTCACCTTGAGATTCGTGCCCACGCGCCGTCACGTGCCGCCGTGAGTGGCTGCGCGTGAAAGCCACGCGCCTGCTACAGTGTTCCTTCTTCACCCGTTTGTCTGGTAAACGGGTTGAAAAACCCGCGATAGGACCCGGTTCAATCACACCCAATTCGACATCAATTCAATCCGTTCATGATCCTAAAACAATCATTAACCAAACAATTTCAGTTTTGTGACATCGATTAACATCAACCAATCCATAATCGTGTCACCAACCCGTGATCACCCAAAACAGGTTGATCACCAAAACTCCACAAATCCTCAACCATTGTCAAATTAACTTCACAGGAAGCTTATTAGGATTAAAACGAACCAATTCGAATGATTAATTAAACACGACGTTACCTCAATCACCACGACTCAAGCTTGGATTTTCCGGCCGTCCACCGCGTCCGTCCACGACCCTAGGAGCCTCAAAGCTTGCCACATTTGATCTGGATCGACTCGTTGAGGTTCCAGGAAGCTCAATCAATCATCAATTAGGCTTGGGCTGGCCTAAAACTAGAAGTTCGAATTTGAACTTCACAAAAACCAGTTTCGGGTTTTTGAACCTTCCTCCACCATTTTCACTCCATTTTTCCATCTCTCAATCTCAGAGAACCACTCTCGACTCACTCTCCATTCTTTTAATTCAATTTAGCCGTTAAAGGCGTCCCAAAGTAGCCCACAATCCACAGTGTAAAGCTCCCCTGCACTGACCCGAAACCATTAAAAATCAGTGCCCATGTCTTGTGAGTGATTGCTAGCACAATACATGTGCAATCACAATCCAAAGCTGCCCCAAATCAGTCATTTAATGGATAAACAATCCATGGGATCGATCGTACAAACATCCCACATCACGACCATTTCAATCAAACAGTGCCCCCGTGTGAAATTACAATTCTGCCCTTGTGCAGAAAATTACCAAAATGCCCCTCATGCATCCTGACCCGAAACTCGGTCATACGGACTCCGATTGATGCGTGCCGCCTGTCTACGGACTCAGAGCATCGAGACCTTCCTAACGGTCCTCGGTCCTCGGCCATCGGACCTCCCGATCGAAAAGTCAACATTTCCCCTTATATCGTCCAAATTACGAAAACGCCCTTGAACTTCCGTACGTCATAACTTTCACCACGGTCATCGGAATCGAACGTGCCACCTGTCTATGAACTCGTGACGTCCCGAACTACGTCACGGTCATCGGCCAAAGTCCATTTGACCATCCGAATTAAAAGTCAACGTTTTGCCCACGCCTAGGGGCAAAACGGTCATTTTGCACAATTCGTCCGAAATCACCCAACTAATCCCAGATTAGTAAATCACAATTAAATATTATTGAATCCCGATATTCGGGACGGGTCGTTACATAGGTGTGTGCCTACACCTTTAAGGCACACCACCATTCCCTTCCCAGACCATTCCCCCTCGCAGGAATGTGGGATTGTTCACTGTTCCCTCAAGGACACGGGTCTTACAATCCACCCCCCTTAGGGCCCAGCGTCCTCGCTGGCACACTTCCCGGTCGGGGTTTGGCTCTGATACCAATCTGTCAGGACCCGACCCTCATCTGTCAGGTCCCGACTCATCTAGCACGATATTGTCCGCTTTGGGCCTCCTTGCCCTTGCCCTCACGGTTTTGTTTTCGGGAGCTCATGGTGCAACTTCCCAGGGGGTCACCCATCATGGAATTGCACCAGCCTCAACTCGCTTAACTTTGGGGTTCCAATCCCCCCCAAAGCCACTGAGCTCCCAAAAGGCCTCATGCTAGATAGGTGTGTGCCTACACCTTTAAGACACACCACCATTCCCTTCCTAGACCATTCCCCCTCGCAGGAATGTGGGATTGTTCACCGTTCCCTCAAGGACACGGGTCTTATAATTACTGATATTTGTGTCCATATATTTTCACAATATTTGATAAACGGGAATTTCAGGGAAATGTGGGCCACGAACTTTTGATACATTTTATGATTTGTGGGTCTCACAGCTTATGATTTGATTTGAATTGAAATCCAGCTATTTATATTTTACCTTATGCATGTATGTTTTATATTTGGAAGGTAAAGGTTTTTTTTTTTTTCAAACCTTCAAAAGTGGTATATTGGTGATTGAGAGATAGATTTTATTGGTAGTCAAAATAGTGATGAAAAAATTATTAGGTGGTATGACAAGGGGTCACCCAGACACGAACTCAGGATTTGAATATAAGGTGGGCTAATTTTATTAGTATTATACTCTATCAAAATTCGATAGTACAATGAATTTTATTGATAAAAGTAAAATATATACCGATTAACTTTATCCTAAAAATTAATACTTATATACAAAAAAACTAAAAAAAAAATAATTTTATACAATACCATGTAATATAAGAGTACTAAACTTGTAGTCTATTAATTTTTTACATATTACATGAGTTTATTATCAAGTCGTTGTCAATATTATTAAAAAATACTCTTTTATTTGAAGAATATATTATACAATCTTTAAAAATATTATTTTTATCTTATTTAAGTGCATAACAAATTAATTGGTTGGACTATAAATATTAAAAATAAATTATTTTTTTCTTTTGGGTTAGTAATTTTGGGTGGGCTAAAGCCCACCTTAGCCCTTCATATTGGCACGTGCCTGGGTCACCGCAACATTAGCAGAGGGGTGAGAGAAGAGAACGATAAGGCAATGACAGAGGGGTATGAGAAGAGACGATAAGGTAATGGTTTTTTGTGTATTTTACTTTTTGAAGTTATTTATTTGGTATTCTAATTTAATTTTAAAATATATAATGAACATGATATTTATATATGAATAAATAGACACGTAATAAATTTTAAATTGAAGCATTATGAAGTAACGTAGTAATCCAGTATTACCTAATAATTTCCCATTGTTACGAAGTATGTTATAACATACTTATTGTTCGAATCTTGCTCGAGAACCAACCCATACCATACTCTCGCAACGCAACTATTAAGCATATAACTCATCATGTGGTGAAGGAATATAACCGAAAGCTAGCTAGCTTCTCATAGAATGGTCCGTGTGAGCATCCCAAATGCATGGTACGTAATATATCTTCAACTTGAAGTAGCTAGGGGCATCCTAGTATCTGTACCTTTGTTTCCAACATGCATGTCTGTTTGTCGTCAAGGGGAAAATGCCCAATAATTTTGAATGCTAAACTAAAAATTAAGAAAAAAAATTACAACTGAACCAATCCAAATCTTAAGTTTTCAATGATCTAGAAACACTCTTGATCAAATCCAACTGCAATTTTAACTTGATCAACCACATGCATTCAAGAGAAATAAAAGGGAGACCCATAAAATTCAGTTAGAGTTTAGACGAATTGGGGTTAATTAATGTGTAATTTGTGCACCAAAAATAATAACTAATGGGGGCAAAATTGGGTTTGGTGTGAGTCAGCTCCAACGCATTGTGCAAGTTGATGAGTTAAGGATGAAGGTGAACCAACCAGAAAATTCCCAGCATTCACAGCAGCTTTCATGGATTACTTCATAGCAGCTCCAAGGCATCAGAATAAATTGATTACTTCAAGCATTTTCCAAGCTTTTTCAGGTTAGTTGGTCAATCAATTAATGCGCTAACCGATCAATCTCCTTTATATATTTTTTTTCTCCTCATTTATGTTTAGGTGACCTTATCATGGATTCTGTTTCCCTATCACAGTTCAAATCGATTGTTGCCTTCTGAATGTATAGAAATTCCTACAATTTGGTTTAAAAATCTGTTTTTTTTTTTTTTCCCTCGGACAACTAGCGTATGTTCGGGTGTGGAAATTTACTTTACGAAGTTAAGAAACATGTATCTGAAAGAGATTATTATGGTTGAAATGTTGTGATTAAAAATAGGAGAAGATAATATGTTTTGTGAGAAATTGCAGAATTAAATAAAATAAAAAATTATGAGAATTTTGGTAAAAAAATCATCTCAATCGGAGTTGTAACGAGGAAGATAGAGAAAAAACCAGACCAACCACCAAAATAGCAAATCAATTTGGCGGGTGGTCACCGAATCAACAAGAAGTTAACCCATGAGTCATCTTCCTTTCGGTGCACATATACTGAACTCTTCTATCCTCTTTCAGCGCACATGTACGAATCACAAAACCAATAAGTATTTCAACGTGCGTGTGCAACTCGGACCTTCCTACTTCAGTACCCTTCCACCGCAACCCCTACTCTAGCAGCTTTTTTCCTTATTTTTGATGGGAAATTCCTTCTACAAAGACTTGATTTTGCATTCCTTTCTCTTTGTGGAAACCAATTCTCATTAGGACTTTATTTTCTAAACCTTCTTTTTAGGATTTCAATTGTGAATTCCTATTTATAAGAGAATTAATTTTCTATTCTCTTATAAAAAGAAGGCTAAGGCAAGGCCACTGTAAATTTCACCCATCAAAACTCTACAATTTCTACAACTTTAAGATAGTAGTAAGAGGAAGCTCTTGAGCTATTCTTGCAATAATCTTAGAGTACCCATTCACAATTCATCATAAATCATGATGCTTCCTAAGTTCATCATGACCTAAATCACTTTGTTTGGATGGGAGCATAACCAATTAAGAATATTTTATTCTTTTTTTTATAGTAATTTCACTTTTTCTTTCCCCGATTGAGTAATGTCTACTGTGCTTTATGTTATCAAATCACTAATCACTATTTTCTTAAAAAAATAAGTTGAGTCCTAGCAGAGATACTTAATAATGCTTCTTGTAGGAATTTCCATAAATTGCATAGTTAATACTTAATAGGACTAGAGTCATGTGCGTGGTTTATGCAGCTTTGTTCACTACTTTTCATAAATCTTATTGACTCAGTTCTTTTATGTAGATCAGTACCTTAGTCGGATTATGTTAATTAAAAGAATACGTCTATTATTCCTTAGCCGGAATATTAGTATAAATCAAGGGAAAATGCTGTCAACTTGGAAAGGGTAAGTTGGAATTAGCATGCATGCATAAAGGAATTAAATAGGATTAATTGTGGGGAGTTTGAAGTCCTAGTGTCCATCCACATATATTTCTTTCAACGTCTTTTGCGAGTTATTTTTTATTTTTATCATTTTTTTTTATTTACATACAACCTTGATTTTTCTTATTCAAATAAATAAAGGAATTAAATTGGCATAATTGGTAGTATAATTCGGTATCTATGGGATAATATTCTTTACTTTGAAATACTATTGATTGACATTTGTATAATTGTAAATTAGTGATCAACATTACTATATTACTATAATTTTAAAAGATGGATACATAATGATTTTTTTTTTCCAAAAATTAAATGAAACGTAAGTAAATATGATAACATAGGGAATTTAGAGCAAAATTTCTACTACATGCTACAAATTCAAGAACATAAATTGGCAAATAACTCTATTGACAATATATTGGACTAGATTTGATAGGCCTAACACCTCAAGCCTATGATCGCTAAAAGCCCAAGGCTTACTTACAACCTTAAGGAGCACATAGGCCGAAACCTACTATGCCAAACAACCCTAACAAGGGCCACTCACCATTTGACACATCAATAGATCTCTACCATCCATTCCTCCCAAACACGTCCATCCAAATGGGACACATTTTCCAAGAAATGTAACTAAATTCTACTATTCAAATTTACAACACAAATTACTATTTACCGCATATGCCTTATATATTGACCTAGACTTAAGCATATGAGTACTCTTAGGTTAGCACCACAACGGTGCTTACCACTAACTGACTGTCACGACCAGACCTTCTCCAATAGGATATTGTCCGCTTTGGGCACAACCCTCACGATTTTGTTCCTAGGAGCTCACGTGCAACTTACTAGTGGATCACCAATTTTGGGATTGCACCAGCTTCTACTTGCTTAACTTTGGAGTTCTCCAGAAATTCAAAGCCAGTGAGCTCCTAAAAGGCCTTCTGTTGGATAGATGCATGCCCACACATACAAGGCGCATTCCCTAGATCCCCCCGAGCGATGTGGGATTGCTAACCATGCCTCAAATGCACGGGTCTTCACAATCCACCCCCCTTGGGACCCAGCATCCTCGCTGGCACACTCAATTCCGGCCGGGGTTGGGCTCTGATACCAAATTGTCACGACCTGATCCATCTAGCAAGATATTGTCCGCTTTGGGCCCAGCCCTCACGGTTTTGTTCTTGGGAGCTCACGTGTAACTTCCCAATGGGTCACCCATCTTGGGATTGTACCAGCCCTTACTCGCTTAACTTTGGAGTTCCCTAGAAATTCAAAGCTAGTGAGCTCTCAAAAGGCCTCCTATTGGATATAGGAGCGCCCACAGATATAAAACGCATCCCCCAGATCCCCCCGGGTGATGTGGGATTGTTAACCATGCCTCCAAGGGTCCTCATACCAATGACCTATCTACCCTCTTTTACAAGCCATATAAGGGACACTTGGCTGAATGGAGTACCACCTCCAAGTTGGTACATTTTGTGCATCAATAGTTTAGCGTCGTCTGTGCGAATACTCAGTAAGTTTGCCCACTACTGCACCGAGTTAATAACCATTCTCCTAACCACTTTATAAACATCCAAGCTGACATAGGAGACAACGAAGTTACACGCAGACAAGGGAATAGGTTACCGAGGGACACTTTTCTTGGTGTAGCATGAGCACTAGAGAAGCTACAGTAGGATGTGGCCGAGATAAAGGCCACGAGACCTAGGCTGAGGTAAGATACCAAATGGTGAGTGAATAGTACACCGACATGGTGTCACAACTGAAAAACACTCAAGCTGAGGTAGTCTCTCCCTGCGCTCAAGAGGAGACCAGTGCGACTGAGTAGATAATGGACGATTGCGCTGAGTGCGTCGAGCTTGTACATTGCAAGACCGGGAAAGACAATACCCTCACTATAATCAAACCAACCGAGAAATAATCTCAGCTTGTAATTGTACAAGGAAAGGGCCAGACGGAGACTATGATCTATTGCGATGCCAAGGAAGGTCTGTGCAGAGGGTCACACCAAGACTGCAAACAGCTCAATCTAACCAAGCTTAGATTCCCTTGGGATGGTGTGACATCTCAACCAACAAGAGTAAAAACCAGTAGGATACCTTTTGAGACAAATATACGACAACCCCACTCATTGAGCAACCAACGCTATTAATGATCACGTAGGGATCGACTCGTCTCAAAAGGTTGTTAGCATAAGACGCTCCAACTGACCTATCTGCAACACCAACTGTGGAAGCCAACAAACCTATCTTATAATGACTCAAAACTTAAGGAAAAAAAAAGTAATTTTGGGAATTTTAAAAGGGATATGATGGTTTTGCCCATATTAGTCAAAAAGCAGACTTTTTTCTAGTAATACTGTTTGGACTTTTCGTTAGGATCATTGTGTAGGTTTCGAAGTCTTGAGTCCGTAAATAAGTAGCATGCCACAATCGGAGATAGGATGATTTTGTTACTGGTTTGAAATTTCTAGGGGTATTTTGGTAATTTTGACAATAGAGTTATTTTGGAAAATTGACAAAAGGAGATATTTTTCTATGATGGTGACAAGTATCATTATCCTTTTTTACCTCCCTTATCACCTTGCACCGACCTTGTGTGTGTATTATTTATGTGTGTGATTTGGTTGGACACAAGAAGAAAAAGGAAGAGAGAGGAAATCGATGGAAAAAGAAAGGGGAAAAATAGAGGAGGAAAACAAATAAAGATACATAAAATAGAGAGGAATTAAGAGAGAAGAAAAAATGAAAACGAGAGGGCAGGGAGAAGAAAACACGAAACTAAAAAAGCTGCAAAACCAAGCATCGGTTGTTTGAAGAGTTAGAAGCATTTGAGACTTCTTAGTTTGAGTGAAAAACCTTGAACGTTGGATGCTAGAAAGACTTCTTAGTTTGAGTGAAAAACCTTGAACGTTGGATGCTAGAAAAGCCTTAAACCAAGCTTGAAATTTTGCCAAAATTCTTGAGCATTGGGGGTGAAAATTCGAGTTGAGTTTTCTCTTTCTAACCCATAAATCTCTTCCCATGATTATTTAGATGAATGTTGACTCCTGAAACGTTGAAAGTGGGCGTGTAATGAAGATTTGGGAGCTGGGTCAACCGGTTGAATCGGAGACCCGATTTGTAGGAACCGAGTTAACTCGACTCAAGGTTGGGGATAACTACAGTGAGCGTGTGAGGCCCACTCGCAGAGAGAGTGTATTACACGTGGGGGCACGTGCCTTACTTTCTTAGATTGCAATCAATATGAATTTTAAAGTATTCGATGTTGCAAATATTTTGGCATAGGTTTCGAGTCGATCAGACATTATCTCGGGATAGTTTTGGGAGTAAAAAGCATTATGCTTAGATTTTTAATCAGTATTTAATTAAGAAATTATGGGACTTTAATGTAAGGTTATTTGATATGTTAGCGACCCTCGGTTATGTATGTTGACAGGCTAGATAGCTGCTAGGACTTTGGAGGGGCACACAGCTGGAGATTGAACCGCTTGAACAGTGTGTGAGTGGGTTTTATTTTTATAAATAATGCTGCATGCATAGTTGAATATGTTAATTGCTTTATTGCATGATTTTTGAGCCATAATTTGAATAATTATTTTGAAATGGTTATTTTTTTTATTTTCTAGATTTATTGATTGATTTCTAGACAAGGCTTTGCGATTGTTTCATGAAAATGGTGTTTTGAGCACATGCCTAGGTTTTGAAAATATTTTGACTTTGTTTTTAAGTTAAGGATTATGTTAAATGAGTTTGGTTAGTTTTGTGAACTGTTTTCTATGGTGGTCATCCTCGTATGATACTAGTACAGTCCAGATGATCCATGAGTGCAATTCCCGAACGATACTCGGATGGTTCGTAAGTCCAGTTCTCGGTGATACAATTACAGTCTAGATGGTTCATAGGGCAGTTCCCAGATGTTTCAGGATGATTCGTTAGTGAAGTTTTGGAACGTGATCTGGATGGTGCGTGAATGCAGTTCTTGGGGATACTATTACAGTCTGGGCACTACTTATGTGCAGTTCCCAAAAAATTTTAGATGATGCGTTAGTGCAGTTCTTGGACGTGATTTGGATGTTGCGTACCGGCACTTCCTGAGTTAGCCTACGCATAGTGCATTTCTTCATCGTGATTGGTACTTGAGTTTGAGGATTGGTTGTGTTTGGTTATGATGCTTGTGTGGTTTAATCCACGAATTATGTTCATTGTTGATGTGACATGTTCCCAGATGGCTGATTCTTGGGGTGGTTATTATTATGATTGTTCTCAAGTAGTCGAAGCTAGGGTATTTCCCAAATGGCTGATGTTGGGAATAGTCGATGATTAGTTTTTGATTGGCTTTTCATTGGTTATGAATATCAGTGTCCGGGTTTCATCACAGGGTTTGATAACTATGTAACGACCCGTCTCGGGAACTTAGGTTTAAGACGGTGATTAGTGAAGGATTAGTGAGTTTAATCGGTGGTTAGTCGGTTACGATGACAATTCTGCCTCTAGTTCGGGCAATTTGTTGACTTTTAGTTCGGGAGGCCAAGTGGACTTTGATCGGTGATTGTGACGTAGTTCGGGACGTCACGAGTCCGTAGACAGGTGGCACGCCCGTTTCCGACATCCGAGGAGGAAGTTATGATGTTCGGAAGGTTGAGGGCACTTTCGTAATTTGGCTAAACTAGGGGGAATAGTTGACTTTTCGTACGATTGGGTTTTGACACGTTGACCTAGGACAATTAGGTAGATTTTGTCGTCCTGAATTCAACGACAGGCAGTACGTATTCATCGGACTTAGGACGGGCAAGTTACGGGTCTAAAACGGTAAGGGAAAAATGGTAATTTTGGGTTCAAAGAAGGGCATTTTGGTCTTTTGGTTGTTTGGGTATTGTGCAACCAGATCAGGACAAGTGTACAGTGAGATGGGGATATTTTTGGAAAGGGACCATGGGATTGGTGACACGTGCAGTGTGTGTAGTGGCTTCTAGGCTGTGCACGGTGTGTGTTTAATTTGTGCAGCCGTGTGTAGTCTTATTCGAATAAGAGAAACAGAGAGGTGAGGCGGTGGTGCTTGTGACCGATTCAGTGAGTATGTGAGAGTTGTGACCTGGTGAGATTGAACAGAGGTTAAGGGAGAGTTGAGGAGTGGGTTATGTGACCGTGAGTGGGTGAGGAGGAAGAGTGAGCTCACGGGGAAAACCAGAACAAAACAGAGAGGGCCGTGGAAATTGGAGGTGGTGTGGCCGTGTGCTGGTCGATTTGGATTCGAGAGGAGGCTAGGGTAGCTTTGTGGACTTCAGGAAACACGGCGGCGAGCACGGTGGTGGACGGTTGCAGGTAATTTCTTATTCCCGTTCCTATACTCTGTTTTGCCGTGATTTTCAAAGGGAAAGTGGTGGGTTTAGATGACGAGTCGAGAGTTTTGGTGAGTTGGGTGAGACTCAGTGAGGTCCTAGGAACCGTCTACGGTGGTTGCCGTGACGGGGGAGTGGCCGGTTGGCCGGGAGGAAGAACAAGGGAATGATCGGGTTTTCCTTGGAGTTAGGGACGATGATATAGGGGATGTGTCGAGATGTTTGAGTGAGGGGACTGGATTGTTGAGGACTGGACGGTAAGGATGGTGAAGAGAGGAGTCGAATTGGTGGACAGGCGGCGAAGAACCGTTCTCGCCGGTTCAGTACAGTCGAACCGGTCGACTCGAGGTAGACGATGGTACTGTAGCAGGCGCGTGAGGCCCACGTGCAGCCACTTTGGGCAGCGCGTGGGGCGCGTGTGGTGGTTTCTGAGGAAGGTGTCAACTAGGTTTTTGGTCTAGGTGTTGTGACGAGTCTATTGGAATTGGTTTAGGGTTATTCGGACGTCAAATTGAAGTAGTTTCGTGAGATTGAAGGTGTAGGGTTTCGGTTCGTTACGTTTAGGACCCGGGGATTGTTGGGGAAAATTAGGTGGACCTTCGTAGATGTGTTAGTAACGTACTTTGGTGATTGTGGATAGGATCGGGATTTTCCGAGGAAGCTGAGGAACGTACGGGATGTTCGGGACACGATTGAGGGCTCGGTACTGTGAGTGGACCCTTTCTCTAAACTCGAGCATGCATAACTGCTTTTAATTACTTGTTTTATGGTTTTATATGTGATTTCATGATTGTTGAATATGTGATGTTAGTTTTATATACTTGTACGTTTTTCGAGAAATAAAGTAATTGGCACGTTTTACGAGGAAAGATTTCTGAGTATAATACCATGGTTTTGGGGTTTTCAAATGATAACTGCTTTTGAATGTTTATAAATGAATTTTGAGACGTGATTTCGATGATTAAGGTTTCGGTTTTAAAAGCGGATTTCAGAAATCGGAATTTGGTTTTAAAGTGGAAAAGTGGATTTCCGGATTTGGGTTCGGAATGACGGTTCTGGACGCCGGAAGGGCATCAGACCGGTGATTTCGGATTCAGGTTTGGATATGGATTTCGAAATGGTTTTCAAATGGTTTTGGATTTGATTTGCTGGATCTGGATATTGGGTTTAAAGACCCGGATTATATTTGGCGGGGGACGAGCCCGGATTGGGTTTAAAGACCCGGATTGAGTTTAAAGACTCGAGAGTTTAAAGACTCGGATATATTGATATTTCCCCCGTAGGCCTGTTGAGTTTAAAGACTCGGGAGTTTAAAGACTCAGATATTATTGAGGTCTGGATTGAGTTTAAAGACTCGGGAGTTTAAAGACTTGGATAGGTCCAGCAGGTTTGATCGAATAATGATTGGCTGAGACTTATGTTTTATGATACGGTTTTCTGATGCTTATGATATGATTTCCATAACTGTTTTTATAATGATTCTGCAATTGTTTTTATGATGATCTTCACGTGATTTATAATTGTTTTAGTAACTGTGTTATGCATGTGATTTCAAAACGGAAGGCTAAAACCCTGGCTTTATTATGAAATGGTTTTCGGAAATTCTTTTCTTATTTATGGTCCACTCACACCTTCTGTTTTAAATTGCCCTCCAGGTCGTGGAGCTAGAGCGGGGTTTCGGCGTCGAGGTAGCGTCTGAGGCATAGAAGTTACGAGAGCGGCCCCAGAATGTTTTAATTTTTCCGTGTGCGTGTATCTAGTTTATCGTTTTTTTTCTTTTGTATTTAGAACTATGCTCTGTAAAACTTTGACTTCGGGATGTCTCCTGCGTCTGACTGTGTATTTTGGTGGTTTATCGTGAGTTACTTTGGTGTTGTGTCGGGGTGTTTGACGGGAGCAGGGTTTACCTCGGTTTTCGGGGTGAAACCGGGGTGGGTCCTGACAATTGGTATCAGAGCATAGGTTTGTTGAGTTTGTTGGGTTTGTCGGTCTGAGAGGTTGTGTTTAGGTTGTTTGACTCTTTCTATGCCTCTTTCAGTGTGCGATTGACGATGCCTCTGAGACGTAGACCCTCTCCACGACCCGAAGACGAAGCGGCAAGAGGGACAGAGAGTGCTACGATTGAGCGAGCCCAGCGGCTCGGGGCTACTACTTTTAGTGGTGGGGCAGATCCTGAGGAAGCCCAGAGGTGGATCACGAGACTTGAGCGGATCTTTGCAGTGATGCATTGCCCACCGGAGGATCGAGTGTTACTAGCTACGTTTTTACTGGATGGTGCGGCGTACGAGTGGTGGTATACCCTCGAGTTGTCTGGTTGGGACGCCCACACAGTGACCTGGGTTCTTTCCGAGATGCCAAGGAGGCTGAGTTTCTGCAGCTTCAACAGGGGAGTCTGAGTGTGGCTGAGTACGAACAGGAGTTTCAGATGTTGTCTCAGTTTGCTCCTGCATTTGTGGCTACTGAAGCCGAGAAGTGCCGTAGGTTTGAGTTGGGCCTGCGAGGTGAAATTCGAGCCATAGTGACGGCTGGATCGTTTGCTACCCTCCGAGAGTTGTCAGACGCTGCGGTGAGGGTTGAGGCTAGCGTGACGGTGCGTCGCCGGGAGCCACCTTTTTCGGGAGCTTCGAGTATGAGGACACCGAAGAGAGGTAACTTCAGTGGAGTATCGTCGTCGGGCGATGATCATTTCGGTAGACCTGGTAGTTTCCAGAGTTCGGGATTCTGTGGTTACCGAGCACAGCCGACTCCGCAAGCTAGTGCGACGTCTATTGCGTCTACAGGGAAACCGAGTACTGGTTCCGGTCGGGATGTGTGTTTTTACTACGGAGAGCGAGGTCACTTCCAACGTGAGTGTCCACTGTTGCCACAGGAAGGTGGTGTAGGCCGAGGAGCGGCGGAGCCTGGACAGAGTACAGCGTCAGGGACAGCGGGCACTAGAGGAGGTGGTGGTGCCACTAGTAGTTCGAGGGGACGTGGTAGAGCTTCAAGATCTCAGACCCGAGTGTTCTCGATGACTCAGCAGGAGGCTCAGTTGGCACCAGGTGCGGGGACAGGTACTTTTACTATTCTTAGTTGTGTCGTGTTTATTGTTGGATCCTAGGGTAGAGTCTAGGATTTACCCTAGGTGACTTGGAGTGACTATAACTAATCGATATGAGGTTATTGAAGGAGAGAACCCACAATCTAGAGTTTGCCTTTAGGACTTTGTAGATTTACCCGACAAGTGGTCGAAGTAGCAGCCGAGGGAGTGAGCCAGTAGGTAGGAGTTCCTGATTGGACTAGATTGTTCTGGGTTAGGATTTGAGTTGGTTCCGGGAAGTGTCGGTGGTAGTACGCGAGGATGTACTCTATGAATTCTATTGGGTACTCTATATGAGGTATTTTAAAATATCTTTGTTTTCTATTCATAGAGTTTCCCTTGCGTACCCCATGAAGTGTAATTGGTAGTTGGGGATGGTGTGAAATACCCAAGGTGGAGATGATAGACAGGAAACCCCAGAGAAGTTGTTGCAGACCTAGTGCGGATCACCGGGTAGGAGACCCTAGGTGTCGGGAACTAGTTGTGGAATTTCGGGGACAAAATTCTTTTTAGGAGGGTAGGTTGTAACGACCCGTCCCGGGAACTTAGGTTTAAGACGGTGATTAGTGAAGGATTAGTGAGTTTAATCGGTGGTTAGTTGGTTACGATGACGATTTTGCCCTTGGTTCGGGCAATTTGTTGACTTTTAGTTTGGGAGGCCAAGTGGACTTTGACCGGTGACTGTGACGTAGTTCAGGACGTCACGAGTCCGTAGACAAGTGGCACGCCCGATTCCGACATCCGAGGAGGAAGTTATGATGTTCAGAAGGTTGAGGGCACTTTCGTAATTTGGCTAAACTAGGGGGAATAGTTGACTTTTCGTACGATTGGGTTTTGACACGTTGACCTAGGACAGTTAGGTAGATTTTTTCGTCCTGAATTCAACGACATGCAGCACGTATTCATCGGACTTAGGACGAGCAAGTTACGGGTCTAAAACGGTAAGGGTAAAATGGTAATTTTGGGTTCAAAGAAGGGAATTTTGGTCTTTTGGTTGTTTGGGTATTGTGCAACCAGATCAGGACAAGTGTACAGTGAGATGGGGATATTTTTGGAAAGGGACCATGGGATTGGTGACACGTGCAGTGTGTGTAGTGGCTTCTAGGCTGTGCACGGTGGGTGTTTAATTTGTGCAGCCGTGTGTAGTCGTGTTCGAATAAGAGAAACAGAGAGGTGAGGCGGTGGTGCTTGTGACCGATTCAGTGAGTGTGTGAGAGTTGTGGCATGGTGAGATTGAACAGAGGTTAAGGGAGAGTTGAGGAGTGGGTTATGTGACCGTGAGTGGGTGAGGAGGAAGAGTGAGCTCACGGGGAAAACCAGAACAAAACAGAGAGGACTGTGGAAATTGGAGGTGGTGTGGCCGTGTGCTGGTCGATTTGGATTCGAGAGGAGGCTAGGGTAGCTCTTTGGACTTCAGGGAACACGGCGGTGAGCACTGTGGTGGACGGCTGCAGGTAATTTCTTATTCCCGTTCCTATACTCTGTTTTGCCGTGATTTTCAAAGGGAAAGTCGTGGGTTTAGTGGACGAGTCGAGATTTTTGGTGAGTTGGGTGAGACTCAGTGAGGTCCTAGGAACCGTCTACGGTGGTTGCCGTGACGGGGGAGTGGCCGGTTGGCCGGGAGGAAGAACAAAGGAATGATCGGGTTTTCCTTGGAGTTAGGGACGATGATATAGGGGATGTATCGAGATGTTTGAGTGAGGGGACTGGATTTTTGAGGACTGGACGGTAAGGATGGTGAAGAGAGGAGTCGAATTGGTGGACAGGCGGCGAAGAACCGTTCTCGCCAGTTCAGTACAGTCGAACCGGTTGACTCGAGGTAGACGATGGTACTGTAGCAGGCGCGTGAGGCCCACGTGCAGCCACTTTGGACAGCGCGTGGGGGCGCTTGTGGTGGTTTCTGAGGAAGGTGTCAACTAGGTTTTTGGTTTAGGTGTTGTGACGAGTCTATTGGAATTGGTTTCGGGTTATTCGGACGTCGAATCGAAGTAGTTTCGTGAGATTGAAGGTGTAGGGTTTCGGTTCGTTACGTTTAGGACCCGGGGATTGTTGGGGAAAATTAGGTGGACCTTCGTAGATGTGTTAGTAATGTACTTTGGTGATTGTGGATAGGATCGGGATTTTCCAAGGAAGCTGAGGAACGTACCGGACGTTCGGGACACGATTGAGGGCTCGGTACTGTGAGTGGACCCTTTCTCTAAACTCGAGCATGCATAACTGCTTTTAATTACTTGTTTTATGGTTTTATATGTGATTTCATGATTGTTGAATATGTGATGTTAGTTTTATATAATTGTACGTTTTTCGAGAAATAACGTAATTGGCACATTTTACGAGGAAAGATTTCTGAGTATAATACCATGGTTTTGGGGTTTTCAAATGATAACTGGTTTTGAATGTTTATTAATGGATTTTGAGACGTGATTTTGATGATTAAGGTTTTGGTTTTAAAATCGGATTTCTGAAATCGGAATTTGGTATTAAAGTGGGAAAGTGGATTTCCGGATTTGGGTTCAGAATGACGGTTCTGGACGCCGAAAGGGCATCAGACCGGTGATTTCGGATTCGAGTTTGGATATTGATTTCGAAATGGTTTTCAAATGGTTTTGGATTGGATTTTCTGGATCTGGATATTGGGTTTAAAGACCCGGATTATATTTGACGGGGAACGGGCCCGGATTGGGTTTAAAGACCCGGATTGAGTTTAAAGACTCTGGAGTTTAAAGACTCGGATATATTGATATTTCCCCCGTAGGCCTGTTGAGTTTAAAGACTCGGGAGTTTAAAGACTCGGATATTATTGAGGCCTGGATTGAGTTTAAAGACTCGGGAGTTTAAAGACTCGGATAGGTCCAGCAGGTTTGATCGGATAATGATTGGTTGAGACTTATGTTTTATGATACGGTTTTATGATGCTTATGATATGATTTCCATAACTGTTTTTATAATGATTCTGCAATTGTTTTTATGATGATCTTCACGTGATTTATAATTGTTTTAGTAACTGGGTTATGCATGTGATTTCAAAACGGAGGGCTAAAACCTGGTTTTATTATGAAATGGTTTTCAAAAATTCTTTTCTTATTTATGGCCCATTCACACCTTCTGTTTTAAATTGTCCTCCAGGTCATGGAGCTAGAGCGGGGTTTCAGCGTCGAGGCAGCGTCTGAGGCATAGAAGTTACGAGAGCAGCCCCAGAGTGTTTTAATTTTTCCGTGTGCGTGTATCTAGTTTATCATTTTTTTTCTTTTGTATTTAGAACTATGCTCTGTAAAACTTTGACTTCGGGATGTCTCCTGTGTCTGACTGTGTATTTTGGTGGTTTATCGTGAGTTACTTTGGTGTTGTGTCGGGATGTCAGACGGGAGCAAGGTTTACCTCGGTTTTCGGGGTGAAACCGAGGTGGGTCCTGACAACTGGGATTTCAGAGAACTGTGAGCCACGAGCTGTTTACTGCATTTTATGATTGTTGTGGCCCCACGGTCCATGATTTGTTTTGATTTGAAATGATTATTTACGCTTTATTCTATGCTTGTATTTTTTTTGAAACTGGTGGTTAAATGTCCGTTTCCTCAAAAAATATGTTTTAAATTTTTATTTGTCCACTCGCACTTTTAATGGTTTCTATTGCCCTTTAAGGTCGTTGCACAAAAATCGAGGCTAATTAAGAGGCGGAGACATGAGTAGTAATTCAAAGCGAATATCCCTCGCCTACCAAGAGTTGAGGGTTGTTTCAGAACTTTGGATCACATATCAGACGGGAGTAGGACTAGATACAATTATCAAAGTAATTTAGGAACGGGTCTTGTCAACTTGGTATCAGAGCAAGATTGATACTTAATTGTATTTTCCAATGGCATGCCTCCAAGACTTGAGGCCTATGCATGACCTAGTGATGAGGATAAATAGATAAGGAGTACGCTTGATACTAAGATAGATCTAGGGATTAGGTGGACCTTGGATTGTGTGGGTCAGATATTGGATACTGTGATCCAATATAGAAGGATTTGTGTGGGTCGGGATAGTGAGCGAGCCAAGAGGCTAGGGTCACAGTATTTTATGGGGGAGTTGGACTCGGATAAGATAAATGAGTGATTTCTTCAATTAGAGTGAGTATTTGAGGTGTTGAGATGACGAAAGATCCTCTGTCCAATCTAGTATGCATACCAATTTTTCTGCCTGGTGACTTGTCATGCTAATGGTGGCATGGATTGCAAATATCATATGAGGACTCGAAAGGAGCCAGAATTAGGAAATAGGGCTCGAGAGAAGCTGGAAGGTGGAAATATCAGCTATCGTATTAAATGAGGGTTTAGGTGGGAGACCGAGCCATTGTTGTGGACCTCATAACTATAGCTATTGGGCAAACATGTAACAACCTGAATATTCGAATTTAAAAAGGGAATTGACAATTCTGGCCTTGGGTGTGACAACCCGGAAATTCGAAAAAGGAAAAATTGGAAAAGTTGGATGTAAAATGATGATTTTGTCCTTGGTTATGGGGCCGAAAGTTGACTTTTTGTTCGGAATACCTTTTGGACTTTTGGCCATGACCGTTGTGTAGGTCTCGAGACGCTGAATCCGTAGACAGGCGGCATGCGTCAATCGGAGTTCGAACGTGAAAGTTACGGGTCTGCAATGGCTAGGGATATTTTGGTAATTATTTGTGCAGGGGTAAAATGGTAATTGTGGCTGATCCAATTGAGGAATCAGCGTTTAGTGACTTAGCTGGCCAGTAAGTGACACATGTCAATGAAATTAGAAGGATTGGTAGCCCTGTTTGATGTCGTGTATAAACAATGACAAATACAACAAAAACCGCCCACCCCTTCGTTCAAATTTCATCACATTGCTTGATGGATGAGGCTAAATATAAAACCTAAGACGGTGGGACGAATCCACAGAGAAAAAAGAGTGAGAATTAGAGGAGAATTGAGGAAGATAAACCCCTAACCCGAAGACCCAAACCCGTGGAAGCTCCAACCTTCCAAAATTCGAAATCAAAGTAATAGACTGTGATGATTCAAATTGAGATTCAATTGAGTCTTCTAGGATCAATTGGAATGTAGTCAGCTCAAATTTGAGAAGAATTGACACAGGGAAGGCCATGAACAGACATGGCGGAATTGAGAGAAATTTAGGATTGAGTTCAGGGGATTCGAGGTAAAAATCAATGTAATTAATTTCATAATTGTGTTTATAGGACCCCTCTGTGACTTCCTAGTTGATTAGAATCAATAATTAAGGCCTAATTTGGTGAATTCGAGAAGTTGAACTCAAGGGCAGGGGATTCGAGATTTATAGGTTTAAGTTCAAATCGTGTGAAATGAATGATACAGACCTTCAATTAAGATGTATTAGATGAGATCCAATGAAATAATTGAAAGAAACAAGGTTGAATTGATTGAGAACTAACCGGGTTGAATCGCAGGTTACTGGACCTGTTTGCAGGGAATCGGGCAGAAGAGACGACATTGTAGCAGGTATTGTAGCAAGCGTGTGGGTTTCACGCGCAGCCACTCATGGCGGCGCGTGAGGACGCATGGGTAAAATTCCCAAGGTGAGGTCAACATGACTTTTGTTCCATTTAATGTAACGAACATTTTAGAGTTAGTTTCGAGTCAATCGGACACCTTTTCGATATTGTTTTGAGGGTCCAAAGGTTTATGTTACGTTTTTAATTCGTAATTAATTCCCGAAAAATTATGGGAAATTAATATGATATTCATTAAGTCATTAGTGACCCTTAATGATGATTTTGGGCAGGACATGAGATTCCTGGAAAGTACCAGAAATTACAGAAACGCGTGCAGCTCGGAAAGCGAGCGGTTTGGACGGTGTGTGAGTGGACGTTTGTTTTATAAACTGTTATGCATGCATAGTTAAATGTTTTATATGATTGATTTCATGATTTGGTTTGCAATGATGTCATGGTGATTTAATGATTATTTTAATCTGTCTTTCAGACACGTTTTACGAGGAATGTGCAAATGATATTTTGGACTAGGCTCGGAGTCAAAGAGGTTTCTAAAAGGATATTTTGACTTAGTTGATGAGTCAAGGATGATTTCTGGATTATTTTAATGTTTTCAAATGAGATTTTACGAATTTACGTGTAAATGAAATTTGGGCTTGAGACCCTGTCGGGAATGCTTTTGACTTGGTTTGAAGTTAAGGATATGATTGATATGTGTTTGTGGTATGGATTGTGTTTGTGATTGTGGATAATGGTACATGTCTGGATGATGTGAGTCTAGTTCCTAGACGTGACTCGGATGTTGCGTGAGTGTAGTCCCCGAGTATGTGGTACGTCTAGATGGTGCGTGTGCAGTTCCCAGACATGACTGACCTGACTCGGATGGTGCCTGAGTGCAGTTCCCGAGGTTGGCCTATGCGTAGTGCAGATGTGACTGTGTGATTGTTTGTGCACTTGTGAGTAGTGCAGATTGATTGAATGATTGATTGGTTGTGCACTAGTGAGTAGTGCTGATTGATGTTGCTTTGATTGTGATTCCTTTGCGTACTGGCATTGACTATGGGTTTTGGTCTTTGTGGCCAGGTGATTTTGTTTTCACATGTTTGGCTTGAGTGCTGGTGATTGTTATTCATATTTTTTCCCTATGTATGCATGGTTTAATAAACTGGAGGGGTAAATGGTCTATTTGAAATTTATTTTCAAATGATATTATTTTTGTCCATTCACACGTTTTCTGTTTTGATGACCCTCCAGGCCGTGGTACGATGTTCGGGGCTGATCGAGAGGTGGATGCATGAGCGGAAATCAGTGCAGTTATCCCTTGTTTGACAGGTGCTGAGGGGTAGTTTCGGGACTTCGGTTGACTTGTCAGACGGGAGCAGGATTGGGCACGGTTATCAAAGTCCTTCGGGGACGGGTCCTGTCATTGGGGGTCAAAGGTTGAATTTTTCTTTAGGTACTTTTTGAGCATTTCAAGTGGACCGTTACGAGAGAAAAGAAAGAGAGAGAAGAAGAAAGAAAAAGGAAGATAAAAAGAGTGTAGAAGCCGAGAGAGAGGAGAAGGAAAACTGAAAAAAAATTAAAAATGGTAACATGGTTCTTAGAATCATTTGAAGCTTCCAATCTTACAACCAGGTTATCTAAACTCCTAGTTGGGTTCCTTGGAGTGATTTGGGTCAAAAAACATTGAAAATTTGGACATGAGGAGGCATGGAACCCAAGCTTGAAGTTATGGCCGAAACTTGGATGATTGGACCTTGAATTTGGGTAAGTTTTCCTCCATTTTGACATCATAAATCCCCTCCTTAGGTAGATTATATGAAGATTGACTATGGGAACGTGAATTTTGGACGTGAAATGAGTGAGTTCTGGCCAGGTCAAGCTCACGAGTAAGGTAACCTGAGTTGCAAAAAAATGGGTCGACTAAGGAAGAAGATGAATGTATAGACGCATGAGCACCACACACATAGGCTAGGGGCAACACGTGGGGGCGTATGCCGCTCCACCTCAAAGTGTGGTCAACATGGTTATTCATGTATTCAAAGTTACGTACCTATTGGCACAGGTTTTAGGTTAATCAGTTCTCGAGTTAGCCTACGTGTAGTGTTATTTTTCATTGTGACAGATATTCGAGTTTGAAGATTGACTAGGCCTGGTTATGAGGCTTGTGTTACTTAACTCGTGGATTGTGTTTATTGCTATTGTGTCGAGTTCTTGGATATGACTCAAACGGTGCTTCGTGCAGTTCTCAAGGTTGCCTATGTAGTTTGATTTTTGAGGATTGGTTGGTTACTTCGTACTAGTTGGTTACTTGATATTCGTAATGGTCGGTTTGACTTATTGGCATTGGATTGTTTGTTTGATAGTGTGTTTTCCCACGTTCTATATTTTGTTCCATTTTAAATTTGATGTGACTATGCATGTATGTTTTAGAAACTAGAGGGTAGATATTTTTTTCTCAATAAATGTGTTTTTAAATATTCATTATGTTCATTCACACTTTTCATGTTTTTGATAACCCTCCAGGCCATTGCGCGGAAATCAGGTGGCTCGAGAGGCGGAAGCATGAGCAGAAAGGCAGTACAAATATCCTTTATTTGACTAGTGTTGAGGATAGTGCTGGTACTTTGGATTACTTGTTAGACGTGAGCAGAACCGAGCGCGATTATCAAAGTTTTTTAGAAATGGGTCTTGTCAAGACACGTTTGAATTTCGGGGACAAAATTCTTTAAGGAGGATAGATTGTAACGATCTGGAAATTCAGAAAAAAAATGTAATTTTGGGAATATTAAAAGGAAAATGAAGAGTTTGCCCCTATTGGTCAAAAAGTAGACTTTTTTCTTAGAATACTGTTTGAACTTTTCATGAGGATTGTTGCGCCCTCGAAGTGCTGAGTCCGTCGACATGTGGCATGTCGGAATTGGAGATCTGACGATTTTGTTACGGGTCAAAAATTATTAGGGGCATTTTGATAATTTTGACATTAGGTGTAATTTGGCAAATTGATAAGATCAGATATTTTTCTATGATAGTGACAAATGTCCTTATCATTTTTCCCTCTCTTATCTCCTTGCATGACAAGACCCAATGCAGAAAACACTAAGTATATCACACCCAGGTCCTGCTCCAAACTGACAGGTAACCTATAGTACCAAAAGTACCCTCGAAACCCCGTCAAACAAAGGATACTAGTACCTCTGTGTGCTCATCCCTCTACTCCGTAAAAAGTCCCGACTCTCGTGCAGCGGCCTTAGAGGGTTTCAAAACCAAGGAAAAGTGTGAGTGGACAAAAAATATAGCTTTTTAAAACATAGTTTGAAAACATACTAATTTCCCTCCATTTACCAAAACTATGCATACATCAAGTTTACCGATAAAACAATAATTTCGAAATACGTTAAGTGGCCAGAAAACTAGTAATTCTAGAAACCTGCCCAACATAAAACCATATCAAGTACCAACACAAAATTAAACATGCTAACACAATCATATCAGTTACATGGAACTAGTCACAATGAACCCAGTAACATATCCAACCAACCAATCACATCAACTGACCCAACCTCGATGCCTGCAAGCTAAATCATCATGTCAATGTGCACTGCTAGTACGCTAATAGAACTTGAGAACTACGGAGCCCTAGGCTCAACGTCTGAGTGTGAACTAGCTCAGGAACTACGGAGTCCCAAACTCATTGTCTAAGTTATGGTCCCAGTCTCAGAAATTATGGAGCATTACCTCGACGTCTGAGAGTGTACACAAGTCTCTAGAACTATGGAGCATTACCTTGACCTCTGAGACTATCCATTAGAATATGGGTCTCGGGAACTACGAAGCATTACCTCAACGTCCGAGACCGTCCAACCAATCGGCATTCCGATGAGGGTCTCCACATCACATCTCACATCAACACAGTCATCATAATATCTCATATCACGAATACTGAGGAACCACATATTTGTATCAACATCACAATTCAAGCCATAATCCAATATACTGGGCCTAAGCTCAAAACACAACTCGATTGAAGTTCCGTAAAACGTTGCATCAAACACATATTCAAAAACCCATCCAAAATCATATGGAAATCACCAAAAAGTTAATATCACAAATCTCATGGCATAAATCATATTCAATTCAGTACCATAATCAAATTAGGACTCATAACATAAAGTAATTTACAACAAAACGTCGTAAATTGCGCAATAAAATAATATTTTAATATAAAATCACCAAAAATCATATTAAAGTTTATATCCATCAATTACCATCAAAATCATATAAACACGACATAAACAGTATGAAACCACTTTCCAAACTCAATAATGAACCAGAACATTATGTACCCAATTTCCAAGGTTGCAACTTTCGTAAAATCACCACAAATCCATTAAAAACATGTAAAAAATTATATATAAATCGTCCGTCAAATATAACACATCCTAAATCATAGAAACATACATAAGAATTGCATGCATAGGATTTAAGGAAAATAAAGTCCTCTCACACGTACTTTATATACCACCGAACTGAACCACACATTTTTTTGTAAACCCGAGAACATCAATTCTTGTTAAAAATCATTTCTAAGGGTCGCTCATCATCTCAATTAACTCACTATTTAATGCCATAATTTTCTTAAAATTTTAAAATAATTAAAACATTTCCTAGATCTTCGGACATCGCAAATTGCCCCGAGATGATGTGTGATCACCTCAAAAATTATACCGTTGGATTCTTAACATCAAACACTATAACTTTAAACAACTTCTAGATTGGATCTATGACTTCAAAACAACGAAAAACCGAGTAAAGAGTCAAGGTATCTCACCTTCATTATCAGCCAAGTTTCAACCTTTATGCTAGAAAGTTTTTCTGCATCCAACCTCCTTGTTTCTAGGTCCAAATAAACCCTAAATCTCCCAGAAAGATGATAAAATTCTCGTTACCCAATTGCCAGACCCCAACCAAGAGTTCGGAAATATGAACCCATCGTGGGGCTTGTGGGTTCACAATGACCTCACGGGTCTAGGGATTATTCTCTTCTTCTCAGACCTCTTCCTCAGATCTTTTCACTCTCTAGTTCACTCCTACATCTCACTCACACTTCCCGATCTCTCTCTTTCACGGGTTAAGGCAATACATGGCTTTTGTGGGTTTCAGTTCATGCCCATTGAAACTCACACAAACACCCTCAACACATATGAAAAAGGAGTAAGTTGGGGAAGGAGAATTCCAGAATTCTCTAGTGCTTGACACATGGCAGTACTTAAATGGTCATCGTGCAACAGTACCAAAATGTGCCTGGTAGTAAAATTACCAAAATGCCCCTAAGGGTTCTTGACCTGAAACGACCTCAAACGATCTCCGATTTTGGCATGCCGCCTGTCTACGGACTCAAGGTCCCGAGACCTTTGTAACGGTCTTCACGAAATCTTCACAAGAGGTCCACAACAAAAAGTTAACATTTTGACTTTGGTCAAAGAAGGTCAACCCTTTGACTTTTTCTAGGGTAAAACCTTCTTTTTAACTAGTTTGTCCAAATTCACTTTTCCTCAAGGGTTTGGGTCGTTACAATCTACCCCTCCTAAAGAAATTCGTCCTCAAAATTCCAGAATTTAACCAATTCGATGTCCAAATTCAAATTGGGAAATTGAATTTCTCAAAAACTCAATCACAATTATATTCATAGCACAACCCAAGAGTTTTCCAATTTCATTTTCAAACATAACCAACTTATTATCTCAAGTATCCTGAACCTCATATTACGGCTCTACAAATAGGCTGATACTCCAATTCTCACTAACACGCAATAAATTCCATAAAGAAAACTTTCATCATTTCAACTTTTCAATTAGTTATTCCGTTGGAAGTTAGAATCAAACAATAATAGCTATCAACCCCGCAAATCAATACATTAATCTCCCTGCTACGTTTTGTCATCAAGGTTGAACATCATCATGATAATAAACCAACAGACCTCAAGAACTACGCGGATCAGCACTTAAATCATACCCATCAACGTAAATGGTAACATGTATCCATCACAATAAACAAATAGTACTACCCATTAGTGAACAAATGTCAACCAAAATGTCATAATACTCGTGCTACATGTATGCCAGCTCGGGGACTGTGTTCACGCAACATCCGAGGCATGTCCAGAAACTATATACACAACATCTAGACATACCACCTACTCAGGAGCTGTACTCATATCACCCAAGCATATACTAGTCCCATCCAACGTATCTTAAGATGTGAGGACCCGTGCCTTGGGAGCATGGTTAGCAATCCCATATCGCCCGTGGGATCTAGGGGATGCGCCTTATATGTGTGGGTGTGCATCTATCTAGCATGAGGCCTTTTGGGAGCTCACTGGATTTGGATTCATGGGGAACTTCAAAATTAAGCGAGTAGGGGCTGGTGCAATCCCAAGATGGGTGACATACTGGGAAGTTGCACGTGAGCTCCCGAGAACAAAACCGTGAGAGCTGGGCCCAAAGCGGACAATATCTTGTTCGAGAAGGTTGGGTCGTGATAATTTGGTATCAAAGCCCAACCTCGGCTGGAATTGAGTGTGCCAGTGAGGACGCTGGGCCCAAAAGAGGGTGGATTGTGAGGACCCGTGCCTCGAGGGCATGGTTAGCAAGCCCACATCGCCCGGGGGATCTAGGGGATGCGCCTTATATGTGTGGGTGCACATCTATCTAGCTAGAGACCTTTTGGGAGCTCACTAGCTTTGGATTCTTGGGGAACTCCAAAGTTATGCGAGTAGGGACTGGTGCAATCCCAAGATAGGTGACCTACTGGGAAGTTGCACGTGAGCTCCCGGGAATAAAACCATGAGGGCTGGGCCCAAAGCGAACAATATCATGTTGGAGAAGGTTGGGTCGTGAAAATTTGGTATGAGAGCCCAACCCCGGTTGGAATTGAGTGTGACAGTGAGGACGCTGGGCCCAAAGGGGGATGGATTGTGAGGACCCGTGCCTTGGGGGCATGGTTAGCAATCCCACATCGCTCAAGGGATCTGGGGGATGCGCCTTATATGTGTAGGCGCGCATCTATCTAGCAGGAGACTTTTTGGGAGCTCACTGGTTTTGGATTCCTAGGGAACTCCAAAGTTAAGCGAGTAGGGACTGGTGCAATCCCAAGATGGATGACCCACTGGGGTGTTGCACGTGAGCTGCCGGGAACAAAACCGTGAGGGCTGGGCCCGAAGCGAACAATATCTTGTTGGAGAAGGTTGGATCGTGACATAAGATATCACAAATTTTATGTATGAACTATTCAGAAATTGAACTTAGCATCTGTAGGTATGTCTGAAACTCAATTACTTCACCTAGGCTCGGCCTCTACCACTCGGACAACCAAATTACTAACTCAAGCTTACGTTATAATAACCAACAACCATAACCTTATACATCAATTATATTCATCAAACTTTCAACAATTCAATTAGCCCTCAAGGTGAAATCACCAACTACTAATGTTTCAAATCTTATAGCCACAAATCACAATACTTGGAACCATATCCACCATAAAAATCCTCATAATATTTCATGTCGTATTTTAACATCACAAATCAAATTCATAAATCAAAACTTCGACTAAACTGTGCTCCCCATATTCCACACTTCACCAATTTCGTAGGCTTCAAGTTAACACAACCTTCTCAGATACGATCATAAAATACTCAAATTTAAACTCAACTGTTTATCTAGTTGATCTGTAACTCGTAGATACTAATCTTAATAACCAAATTGCATACAGCACTTCAAAAATGGCTCTACATATTGTTCAAGTCACATTCAAGCATGTATGACGCTAATAAAAACAATCCACACATTACGTCATATCAGGAAGCAAATAATGCTAAGTTAACTTAATCACCCTAAAGTACACACCACAATCAACTTAATCTGTAAAGACCCGACCTGAATTCCAAGATTAGATTAGTGACTAATGGCGGATTAGTGAGATTAATCGGTGATTAGTTGAGCGAAATTGGATAGACGGTGTAAAATGACCGTTTTACCCCTGATCTTGGGCAAAATGTTGACTTTTGACTCAGGAAGTCAAACGTATGAGGACCGATGATCGTGACATAGATCAGGACGTCACGAGTCTGTAGATAGGCGGCACGTCGAAATCAGACGTCGAATGGAGAAGTTATGGTCACGGGAAGTAAAATTAGATAATTTATGCATTTCGAGGCGTAAATTATATGGTTAAATCTGATTGGCTGATTTAATAATGTGGGACCCTTGGATGAGTGACAAGTGTCACTCATCCAATTGGCCATCTCCCTCAATTTGTGGATCGTAATCATGATTGGATGGTATTTATGTTAAAATATTAATTATAATATTATTTTATAATTCCCTCACATTTCTCTCTCATTTCCAGCCGTCCATTTCCCTCAGATCCCCTATCCTCACCATTCATTCCTCTCATCTGATTCATCATCATCACAATCAAACTTCAATCTTTCTTCTTCAAACCGTGCACCATCGTTCTTACTAAACAAGCACACCACCCTACTACCCTAACATCCTCTACGAGCACTGAGAGACCGTGAGTAAGGACTGAGATAGTGAGAGAGTGACCAGAGGGACTAATGAACGATGGGACAGGGTGGTCCACGACGGAGGTAAGTCAGAATCCGTAACCCGTGTTGACCCAAAATTTGGAAGCATAGTTTTTTATGTTGTTTTGAGTTTTTATTGACCCTAACATGACCTAGGGACCAAGGCGACTCTGTGGGGACTGTTTTCGAAGGAAGGGGAGGCTGGAATGGCTGAGAACAGAGCTCAAAGGCTGAACTTGCTGTTCAATTATCAAATGAGAGCTTTCGGTCTGTATTTCGATTTTTAAAACCCATAGAACTCCTAGTTAGGACCATATGAAGGCATATGAATTGAAAGGATTGGAAATGGTTGAGAAAAAGGGGAGAATCGGTTTGGCTGGACCGGGTTATAGTGGACCGGACCAAACCGGGTCCAGCGAGAGATTGAAGATGAACAGTGGTTGGTGCATGGGCTTCATGCGCAGCCCCTTTTGGCGGCGCGTGAGAGCGCGTGGGACCTCTTCTGGGGAAGTATTCAACATGACTTTTAATCTATTCAATTTAACGAACATTTTGGGACTGGTTTCTTGTCGATCGGACAGCAATTCGATATAGTTCGGGATGTTCGAAGGTTTAGGATCGAGTTTAAAAATAGTTAAAAGTTCAGGAAAATTACGGGGCTTCAATGAGAGGTTAATACGGTAGTTAGTAACTTTCTAGTATGATTTGGACAGGTTTGGGAGTCCCGGTGATGGTGATTAGCCCAGGAAGGCGTATGGCACACATATCGAGGCGGCAGCTAAGACGGTCTGTGAGTGGACCTTGATTTCTAAACTATGAGGCATGCATAAATGTTTTATATTTTTTACATATGTGATTTCTTTGATGATGATTGGGATATTGGTGATTTACATGATTACACGTATTTCGAGGCGATTTACGTATTTGCACGTATATCGAGGTTTATGGTTTTGCACTGATGATACGTGCTTATGGTTTCAGTAATGGTTTAATGAAATGGTTTAGATTTGAAAAGGTAAACTCGGGCATGAGACCCATTTATTTTGGAAACCCTCGGACATGAAGTCCATTTGAGTTATATTATTGGGCTAGGGGCCCATTTACGAAATCAGGCATGAGGGCCAATTGTGTTTTATGAATGTGATTTTTGGTCGGGGACCCGTAAATGGATTTGGATAAATGGATTTCGAATTTGGAAATATGGAATCGGGCTTGAGACCCATTTGATTTATGAACTATCGAACTTAGAGTCCATTTGATTTAATAAAGCATCGGGCCGGGCGCCCAGTTGGTTTAGATGATCGGGCTTGAGGCCTAATTGGTTATGATATCGGGCATGAGACCCATTTGTTTTGGAAACCCTCGGACATGAAGTCCATTTGAGTTATATTATTGGGCTAGGGGCCCATTTACGAAATCAGGCATGAGGGCCAATTGTGTTTTATGAATGTGATTTTGGGTCGGGGACCCATAAATGGATTTGGATAAATGGATTTCGGATTTGGAAATATGGAACCGGGCTTGAGACCCATTTGATTTACGAACTATCGAACTTAGAATCCATTTGATTTAATAAGGCATCGGGCTGGGGGCCTAGTTGGTTTACATGATCGGGCTTGAGGCCTATTTGGTTATGATATCGGGCATGAGTCCCCTTTATGGTTTATAAATGTGATGTCGGGTTCAGAGACCCTAAATGGATTTCGATTTGGAAACACGGATTTTTGGTTTTATGACGATTTATGGGGACTTGGCATCGATCCTTTGAGAGGTTTGAAAGGTTTTGAGAATGATTACGAAATGATTTTTCATATACGATCCTTGTATTTATGGATTTTCTCCTCCGGGAGGGTCGTTGGCCTGAGTGGACCTCGGAGTAGTCACGGAGCACTAACTTAGTGGAGTCGTCCCCGTGGGGTGCCTTACTCGCAGGAAGGCATTTATGGATTATAAACCCCAGGGAGGGTCCTTTATATGCGGACATTGACCTGGGTGGACCCTAGGGAGACTTGGGATTTGAGACCCCGGGTAGCACGCACGTAGCTTTGGAAACCTTGACAGGATTGGTTATATGATATTTGGTAAACATAGTTTGTTGGATTTATGAAATGGTAATTTGATTTCATAAATGGTATTTCAATGTTTTATGGATTTGGGCAATGACCTATTTGGATTTGGATTTACGGTTTCTATGGTTTTGGGCTGAGTTTCCACATACTCGGATTTACGGTTTTGGGCTGAGACCCTAATAATGGTTATTAAAGTAAATGGTTTGGTAAATGGTTTTCGAATGCATGTATGCTTTTTAGTTAAGGGTATAAAGGTCTGTTTTATGAAATGAGTTTTTATTAAACGATTTATTTTCATCCACTCGCAGCTTTTGATGTTTTTAATACCCTTCAGGTTGATCACAGATGCGGGCTGTAGCAGAGACCGAGACAGCACACTCGTCCACCGAATCCTAGCGCACTCTAGAGGCCCGGTCGGGCTGAAGCTTTCAGATTATCCCTTATCTGATACTTCGTGTCAGACGGGCGCATGACATATCCCGTGTTAATCCCGAGGGGATTATGATGGGTCGTGTTGTTGATACCATATCGACCGACCACCCTAGCACAGGTCCCACCAGGACAGGAAGGCCGCCTACCGATCGCCTGATCGGCACCCTCACGGCCCACGGCCCGCCGACCGGCACCGTACAGCAGACCCGCCATTCGGCACCTGACAGTGAACAGACGACAGCTGGCTGCGACAGTCACCTAACCAACTCTGCCACACCAACTCCCTGACGGAGGCAGGTTGGGACTCCAGCTGGCGCCTCCTCCGGATATCCAGGGCTTGTCAGACGGCTCCCAGCCACCAAGCACCACCTGCTCCCGTAACAGTAGCCCACCTACGGCAGTTATGGCTACTATAAATACCTCGAAACCCTTCACAAAGGTAAGACACTAAGAACCGATCCAGAGCACTGTATTTACTTGCCTCTCGGTACTCAGATACTAACTTAGGAATCGGAGCCCCTTCGGCCGGCACCACACCGGTGTCTAGTCCTTGCAGGATACTCGCCGAACGGCCACGCCCCAGCGGACCCGAAACACCACGCGGCTGGTCCCAGAACCCCCAGCGGGTCTCATCGTGTTGGTCATTTCAGGATCAAACATTGGCGCCGTCTGTGGGAAGGTTTGTAAACACCCACTCACTCACATACCGTTGCTCAACCCACTGCCGACGAACAATGTCTGCCGAACGGGATGACGGTGAGCTCAACAACACACCCCAGGGAGATCGCAACCGAACCCGAGCCGGCCTACCTTCCGATGACATGCTCGAGATGCTGAGAACCCTCCGGTCGGAGGTTGCCGAACTTAGGAAGTGCAATGCTGCCATCGAGAGCAGGAACCACGTGTGGGGGGAGCAGCACGGAAGCACCCTGGCCATCCTGCAATCTACACGCGAGGAACTGGAGGAACAGCGGGAGGCAACCAAACGGGCCTTGGCCGCTGCGTCGCGTCGGCAGGGTTTCGACGCCTGCCGAGTCGAGATCAGTGACACCTGCCGGCCGGAAGCCTCCGGGCGCTTGCTCTTCCACCAGACCGACCTGCCTGGCCCCTCGGGAACGCAGATCTACCGTGACGCTCGCGAACTGCTCAACAAGAGACAGACACAGGCTCCGGCTAATCGCCTGACTTACCCGACTCACGACCCCCGCATCCAGGCGCAACCGCCCCTTCCCGTGCTATCCCAGGGTGCCCGGTCACGATCTGGATCGGCGCGCCGACCCACGCAGCCCCCGCCGCTCTCCCCTCAGCCCCAGGGCAACCCCTCCTCGCCGATCGGCAGGCACCAGCCGGAAGACAACGCCAGCTCAACCACGGCCTCGTCCGGGCGGCGACCGGTACAACCCGAGAAGCCCAGAGGCGGCAGCGCAAATCATCCAATTGGCGACCGCCCGATTGGGGCAGATCAACCTGACCAATCAAACGAGGTGATTCGGGAACTCCTCCAGCGCGTGCGGGAATTGGAGGCCGCCAGACCCAAGGTTGGGACACTGCCCAGACCCCGGCCCAACATTGGTCCCTTCACGGACCGCATCATGCGGTACCGCCATGAGACGGAGGTCAAGCCCCTGAAAATTGCTCCATATAATGGACAAGGCGACCCAGACACCCATATCAACAATTACAACTCAGCGCTCGCCTTCAGGAATCTCTCTGACGAGGCGCAGTGCTTGATTTTTAGCTCTACCCTCACTGGGGCCGCACTCAATTGGTTCTATCGCCTGGAACCACAGTCTATCGACTCGTTCGACCGCCTACACATGGTCTTCCTGAACCAGTTCTTGATCCAGACGGATCGACTGCTCAACCGAAGACTTGGGAACCCTCCAGCAGGGAGATAGCGAGCCCCTGCGCTAATACGCCGCTCGTTTCAGCCTGGAATACTCCAAATGCCACGAGACGGACAACAAGGCCGCCTACCGCGCTTTTCGCAACGGGCTGCGGGAGTCCACCTTCAAGTACCATGCCTTCACCCAGGGTTGGGACGATTACAACGAACTCATGCGACAGGCAGCAATACACGCCAAGGCGGAGCACTTCAACTCTCCCCAGGTCGCATCCCAGCCTGACGTAAATGGCTCGCGCCCTCCACCTCCCAGCAACCGGCAGGCACGGTCACCTCCGCCGACCAATAACGCACATACGGATCACCGATCTGACTCACACTCCGGTAAGCGGAAAGGGACGTACAACAACGACCATCGTGGGAGGGACAAGTACCACAACAAGGGGCAGGGATCAGGCCACCACCAAGCAGGCAAACCCTACACGGGGCCAGCCTCAAAGTACGAAACCTATTCAATCCTGAACACCTCCCTCGAGAACGTCTTGATGAGCAACGAGGACACCATCCCCAAGCCACGGGCACGACCACCCGGCCCCCGCCCGGGCCTCCAATCCAACTTGTACTGCCAGTACCACAAGTTCAATGGCCATACCATCGACGAGTGCGTGGCCTTCCGCGACATTGTGGAAGCACTCGTAAGGGAGGGGAAGATCAACCAGTTCCTCCAACACGCACGCCCCGGACAGGGACTGCCACAGATCAACACGATCAGCGGGGGCCCTACCATCTCTTCCTCCTACACCTCCAATCGGGCTAAGAAGAACTTCTTGCGCGCCACGACATCCAACCACCAAATATTCAACATCACGGATGGACGCGCGGCCAAGGTCGCCCGGGCAGGATGGACGCCCATCACTTTCTCCGAGGAAGAAGAGCGGGGAGTTATCTTTCCCCACGATGACCCATTGATCATCCGCGCTCAGATTGCCAATTTCGATGTTGGGCGGATCCTGGTGGACACGGGTAGCTCTGTGAACGTCCTCTTCATGGACACTTTCAACCAGTTGGGCATAAACTCCACAGACCTCACACATGCTGGTTCCCCGCTACTCGGCTTCTCGGGCGATTCTGTCATGCCCCTTGGCACCATCTCCCTGCCTATCTCCCTGGGGAGCGCGCCCAAGATCGCAACAGCCATCACCACCTTCCTGGTAGTCGATTGCCCCACTACTTATAACGTCATTTTGGGAAGGGGACTCCTCAACCAGCTCAGTGCCGTCATCTCCACCCGGGCCCTTCTCATGAAGTTTCCGATCGTCATGGGCACTGGCCAAGTCCGCGGTAACCAACAATCCGCCCGCTCCTGCTATCAGACCGCCGTGACAAAGCTCAACCCATACAACAAGCGGGAGACCATGACCGTCGCCGAGGCTGCTTACGAGGCCGACCCTGTCGACTCCGAGCTCCTTGAACAAATGCGGGCGGGTCCCCCCGAGGACCCACACGACCTCTCCGCTGTCTCGCACCCGCAACCCGTGGAGGATACGGAGCTGATCACCCTTTGCCCGCATAACCCCGAGCGGCAAGTGAAAATTGGAAGCACCCTCGCTCCAAAAATCAGGACACAACTCATCCAATTCCTCCGGGACAACAGCGAGGTCTTTGCTTGGTCCTACGCCGACATGCCTGGCATCTCCACGGATGTCATCTGCCACAGGCTTAACATCAGCCCCTCCTTCAAACCAGTCACCCAGAAGCAGCGGACTTATGACGCAGAACGACAGCTGGCCATGCAAGAAGAAATCGTTCGGCTCAGCACCATTCACTTCGTACGCAAGGCCATTTATGCCACGTGGGTCGCAAACGTCGTACTCGTCAAGAAACCCTCCGGATCCTGGCGGATGTGCATCGACTTCACGGATCTCAACAAAGCCTGCCCGAAGGATAGCTTCCCGCTTCCTAAGATCGATCTTTTGGTCGACGCCACAGCTGGCCATGAACTTCTCAGCTTCATGGATGCGTACTCTGGCTACAACCAAATCCGGATGCACCCCGACGACCAGATCCACACCAGTTTCCGCACTAATCTAGGAGTCTACTGCTACAATGTTATGCCCTTCGGGCTCAAGAACGCCGGTGCCACCTACCAACGGCTTGTCAACTTCATGTTCGCGGATCAGATTGGCAAAACCATGGAGGTGTACGTAGATGATATGCTCGTCAAGAGCCGGACAGCCGACCAGCACGTGCCTAACCTCCACAGGATGTTCCAGGTCCTGAAGCAATACAAGATGCGGCTCAACCTCGCCAAGTGCGTCTTCGGTGTCCGTTCTGGAAAATTCCTCGGCTACATGATCAGCCAGCGGGGAATCGAGGCTAACCCCGAAAAAATCAAGGCCATCCTGGACATGAAGCCCCCGCGCACACTCAAGGAAGTCCAAACCCTTACTGGCCGGATCGCCGCTTTCACCCGGTTCATCTCTCGGGCGACAGACAAGTGTCTACCATTCTTCAAGGTCATGAAGACCCAGGGCCGGCACATCAACTGGGACGCGACGTGCGACGCTGCCTTCGACGCTCTCAAAACTTACATGAGCACCGCGCCCCTACTTACCCGACCTACCACCGGGGAACGGCTCACCGTCTATCTTTCTGTCTCCACATCCGCTGTCAGCTCCGTCCTTGTCACCTGTCGGGACGGCGCGGAGTTCCCAGTGTACTATGTCAGCAAGGCGTTCCAGGACGCGGAGACCCGGTACAACGACCTGGAGAAGTTGGCCTTTGCCCTCATTGTGATGGCCCGGTGCCTCCGCCCATACTTTCAGGCACATCCCATGTTAGTCCTCACCAACAAACCCCTTCGCCAGGTGCTCCAAAAGCCAGACACTTCGGGGCGGCTCATCAAGTGGGCGGTAGAGCTTAGTGAGTTCGATATCACTTTCGCCCCACGACCGGCTGTCAAAGGACAGGTCATCGCCGACTTCCTTTCCGAATTCACTTACAGCACAACGCAGCACATGCCTGACACTTCGGACCCCAACATCGCGGCACCCGCCGCTCCTATCTGCAAGTCGTCAACCCCGTCCACTTTGGACCCCGCCCAACCGATATGGACTCTTTACGTGGACGGGTCCTCCTGCCATACCGGCTCCGGCGCCGGCCTCATCCTCAGCACGCCTACCCACGGACGGCTGGAGTACGCGTTGCGTTTTGGGTTCCAGGCCTCCAACAATGAAGCTGAGTACGAAGCCCTCCTTGCTGGCCTCCGTTTGGCCACCGACCTCCAAGCACAACAGCTGCAGATTTACAGCGACTCCCAGCTCGTTGTCCGATAGATCAACAGCCTCTATGATGCCAAAGACGCCTCCATGACCCGATACTTGGCAAAAGTGCGGTCCCTACTCCGCCGCTTCCGCGGCTACGAGGTCATCCAAATACCACGGTCGGAAAACAGCCACGCCGATGCCCTGGCCCGCCTGGCCTCCTCCATCGACGACAAGATAGGCCGCCGTGTTCCCGTCGAATTTTTGGCATCCCCAAGCACAAACGAGTAACCAGTCCTGGCCGCAACACAGGAAGCCTCTTGGATGGACCCCATTGTCCGGTACCTCACCATGGCCGAACTCCCGCCCAACCGCAACGAGGCCCGACGCATCCAACGCCAGTCCGCACGATACACCATGGCGCATGGCCACCTATACCGACGGGGATTCGACACCCCCCTCCTCAAGTGCCTCCCTACGGACCGGGGCATTGCGGTGCTCCGAGAAATTCACCAGGGAATCTGCGGTAACCACTCCGGACCCAGGTCCCTCGCACATAAAGCCTTCCGGCAGGGATACTATTGGCCCACAATGCGCGCCGACTCTATAGCCATCACCCAACGGTGCGTCCCATGCCAACGGTGCGCCCTTGTACCTCATTCTCCTGCTGAGCGCCTTACTCCCATGCTCAGCCCCTGGCCCTTCTCTCAATGGGGTCTGGATCTCATCGGCCCCATGCCACGAGGAAAGGGCGGCGTCGAACACGCAATCGTTGCAGTGGATTATTTCACTAAATGGGCCGAGGCAAAGCCCCTCAAAACAATCACGGCCGCCCAGGTCGAGAGCTTTGTTTACCAGAACATCATCTGTCGCTTTGGTATCCCCCACACGATCGTCAAGGACAACGGCACTCAGTTCGACTCTGCCCGTTTCTGACACTTTTGCGACACCTATGGCATCCAGCTCTGCTTCGCCTCGGTGGCACATCCACAGGCTAACGGACAGGTGGAAGCCGTAAACAAGCTCATCAAACACAACCTCAAGGCTCGACTCCACGACACCCCAAAAGGCCAATGGTCCGACCTCCTATCCGATGTTCTCTGGTCCTACCGGACATCGACACAGGAGACACCCTTCGCCTTGACTTTCGGGACTGAAGCCGTCGTCCCCGTGGAAATCGGAGAGACCTCTTATCGAGTCCTATCCTATGATCCACGGGAGAATGCGGAGCTCCTCACACAAAATCTCAACTTTATTGAGGAAAGCCGTGACCAAGCCAACCTCCGCAACCTGGCACACAAACAGCGAGTTGCTCGCTACTACAACTCTCGCGTTCACGGACGCAGTTTCCAGGTCGGTGACTGGGTCCTTCGCAAGGTCAGCTTGGCCACTAAGGAGCGTGCTGACGGGACACTCGGCCCCACGTGAGAGGGCCCCTACCTCGTGACCCGAATTTGTCGACCAGGCACCTATGAGCTTCAGACTGCAGATGGACGTCTGCTTACACACCCGTGGCACGCGGATCATCTCAAGTTATTTTATAATTAGAACACACCCCATGTACATTACGTTATGCTTTACTGTAATTCGACTTGGCTATATCCAGTCGAACTTTCCTCTCCGGCAAAATGTTCTTTTATTTATCCAAGTGTTAGCCTCATACTCAACTACAATGTGGCCTATTCACCATTGCCGATCGGCACTCCCGGTGACCAACACGGCACCTACTTTGCATACCGCCGCAAAGCATTCATTACAATTTTATTCGGTGGTTACGACCAGTACGGTCTGAGTTTATGGTCATGACCGTGGTTCGGCATGCCTACACATATGCCAAAAATGCCAAGTACTCGCCTGTCGGCGGTCCTCATTTCAAAAAAAAAAAAAATGCCAAGTGTGATACATATCAACTTTGCCAAGAACAATTTTATTACTCTTTAAACATCCGAACTACATGCTACACGGGGCATCCCCCGGATTACAAAAACAACAAAAGCATACAAAAACTATCTACACGGCCCTCAGCCTCACACCACCACCACCTCCTCGTCTGCCGCCTCAGCCTGGTCGGCAGTGGACGCCTCTGCCGCTTTCTCCGCACCGGCCGGCCGCTCGCCCTCGGCATTCGACGGTTGCCGGTCCAGTGAGAAAGTCTTGGTCAGCACGGGGGGCTCATCCAGCCACGGGAAGTTGAGAGGGACCCCTGGATTGAAGTACAACACCCGCTGTACGCAATCATCTTCCACCTCGACAAGCGCCAGGTCGAGATGATTCGCGTACACCGGGTCCGCCATGAAGTCCTCCAGGGTCTTCTGCCGATCGGCAGATAGCAGGACGCACAGCCGCTCCACTTCCCCCTGCAGCTCCCCCATGACTTTCTCCTGCTCGTTCAGCTGCTGGGAGAAGGCGTGCACCGTTTCCTCCCGGTCCGCAATTCCCCTCTCGGCTGCCTCCGCCCGGGCCTTCTCCCGCTGGAGTTCCTTCTCCAGCTCCGCCACCCGCCTCCGCGCAGCATGACCCTCCTTCTCCCGGGCACGCAGCCTCTCCTCCCTCTGCCGCGCGACGTCCTGCTCCGCCTCCATCCTCTGCATGTGCCGGGAGGCCTTCTGCAGGGCCACGTAGGTCTGCCCAAAGCACTGCCGAACCATGCACATTTGTCAGCAAACATATATCCACTAAATACAAACAAAAACCAAAGCCAACTCACACAACTACTCACATGGGCTTGCTCGGCGAGTAGGGCCGCGAACCGACCCGGGTGGGAGCCGGTGCCGATCTGCTCAATCTCTGCCGGCGTCACCTGGGAGCCGAGCACAAAAGCATTGACAACCGGCGCCAATGACCTGTGCACCTGCTGTGTGACCAGCACCCACGCCTCCCCGGGCCTTGCCGACCTAACAACCTCCCCCGTCTCCACGGGATCCATGAAGACGGCAGCAATGCCGGGTACGCTGTTCGGCACCCTTTCCTTGGCCGGCGGCGGCATCTCCACCCTGGCCTCCTTGGCTTTTTCCATCGGCGCCTCGGGAGCCTTGAGGGCGGCCTCCCTCTTGCGTCGGCGGTCAGAGCCCTCTCCCTCCGACACCCCGGCCGCCGGAGGAGACTGCCTAAGCCGCGCCGCCTTCAGCTTCCTCTGGCGCTCCCAGGCTTGGTCCAGCCCTCCGATGAGGGGCCGCTTCAGTCCCCGGACAGGACTCTTCGCCTGCTCGGCACCTTGCCACGGATCAGGCCTCGTCGGCTTCGGCGGCCCATTTGGCCGAACACCCAAACTGGACCCCGACGGGGGCTCCTCTCGGCCGGCACCCCTGGGCTTCAACGCCACGGTCTTTTGCCTCCGCGGCTGTGGGGGGGTTGCCTCCGGCTCCTTGCCCTTTCCCTCGGCAGCCGAGCCATGCTTCGCCGCCGCCTCACTCATCTTCTTCTGAGCGGCTTGTTCAACTTGGGGGTGCACTGCAAAACTAAACTGTTAGTGCCCCGGCATGCCTACATACTATAACTTCAGCACTACTTGCTTACCAGGTGGCGAGATGAGACCCACGGCAAGCAGGTTCGACGGCAACTTCAGGACGCACCGGCTGCGTTCCAGGTCGGACAGCTTCTCCCGCACCAGGTTGCACGCCTCCCAATCCTCTGCTGTTACCGTTGCCTTGGACGGACCTGCACACACAACAACACCATCAGTCTCCGCCTCGGTAGCCACAATTGACGCCTTACGACTACTAGCCGAACGGTAGACCAACAACCTCCAGACTGGAAGTAGCTGGGAATCCTCGCGCGGACCCCACTGACGTCCCCTTCCCACGGCCCCGATACCCAGCAGAACCGATGCCTCCAGCTCTTCTGCGACGTCGGCACATCAGTGATGAACGCCCCCCGCGCACTCTTGTGCAGGCACTCCATCTGGTACCACCCCGACCCGTAGGTCTGCCGCTTGAAGCGGTACAGGGCGCACAGTTGCCCCCAGGTCGGCTCCGGCAGTCCCGCCAATCGGAATGCCATGTACAGGCTGATCAGGATGATCCAGCCGTTGGCGTTCAGCTGCCCCAGGGCCAGGTTCGCCCTCGCCATCATGTCCTGGAGCCACGGGTGCAGAGGCAGCCTCACGCCGTGTTCAAAGCAATCGACGTAAAATAATGTCGACCCTTCCGGCGGACTGCTCGGCTTCTTGCTGTGCGGGGGTACCATCATCTTAATCTCCGCCGGCACGTTGTTTAGCTCCCGGAACCGGTCCAGGTCGGACTGCCGAATGGTGTTCATCTTGTAGTCCACGGCATACTCCACCTTCACCACGCCATCGGCATCTAGTTCCATCGGCGAGCTCGTCTCCGTACCGCTACCTTCAGCCTCGGAATCGACGGTGGCGACGGGGGGAGTACGGGGAGACGTCCTCCTCTCACTTGGCCGATCGGCACCCGACGTGCTGCACCCGCCCTGCTGCCTCACCTCCTTCCGCGGCAACCTGAGAGCCTCATCCAGGCTGTCACCACTGCTGGACGATGACGTGCCGCTAGTGGACCCACTAGTGGACGTTGACCCACTGCGCCCGCTCGGCCCGTCGGTTGCCGAACTGGACGGTGTTTCCCCGCCAAAAGCTTGAGGGGACCTAACCCCAGATCCACTGTTTGACTCTGACTCTGACATCTACAAATTACCAAAAGAAAAGAAGCTACAACTAAGCACCTACGCTACGGAACACATGCTGAGCATAGACACCGAACGGCAGGAATTATACCTTTCAAAGTTTTGCTCGGTAGAACTGGTTCCACGTGCGTCCTCTTCTTGATCGGCAGTCTCCAATTCAGTCGGCACTCGCAATTATTCCACTGATGCTCTGAGTCAAAAGTGAAAAAAGACAGAAAGCTTTCGCCCCTTTTATAGGCCCCTGGCCCGCCTCGAGATGCGCGCTTTCGATCCGACGGTCACCAGGCCGATACGGCCACCTTTCGGCTACGAATACCTTATACTGTATACCCATCGGTATCTCAACTACATACGTACATACGTACATCACTCACCGGTATGTATTCATACCGCCTGCCGACCGGAGCCTCTCGGCCTCTTTCCCGACGGCACGCCTCCCCTCTTCGTCGGCAAGCACACTGCTACCGACGTCTCCCCGCCATTCCCCACGGCCACCTCTCCACGATCTTTCGGTCTTTACGGTGGGCCACTTCCGGAACTCGGCAACGGGGCTCCTTTGCAAATCGGACATACGGTACACTTCCTCGCTCCACGACTTGGGGGGCTACTAGGGATTCAGGGCGCACCGCCCAGGTTGGTCGACAGGTACCGGCCGTCATATCAAGTCCTCGACCGAGGAACCCCACCTCAGTCAAAGACTTAGGGGACTTATGTTGATACCATATCGACCGACCACCCTAGCACAGGTCCCACCAGGACAGGAAGGCCACCGACCGATCGCCTGATCGGCACCCTCACGGCCCACGGCCCGCCGACCGGCACCGTACTGCAGACCCGCCATTCGGCACCTGACAGTGAACAGACGACAGCTGGCTGCGACAGTCACCTAACCAACTCTGCCACACCAACTCCCTGACGGAGGCAGGTTGGGACTCCAGCTGGCGCCTCCTCCGGATATCCAGGGCTTGTCAGACGGCTCCCAGCCACCAAGCACCACCTGCTCCCGTAACAGTAGCCCACCTACCGCAGTTATGGCTACTATAAATACCCCGAAACCCTTCACAAAGGTAAGACACTAAGAACCGATCCAGAGCACTGTATTTACTTGCCTCTCGGCACTCAGATACTAACTTAGGCATCGGAGCCCCTTCGGCCGGCACCACACCGGTGTCTAGTCCTTGCAGGATACTCGCCGAACGGCCACGCCCCAGCGGACCCGAAACACCACGCGGCTGGTCCCAGAACCCCCAGCGGGTCTCATCGTGTTGGTCATTTCAGGATCAAACACGTGTCAAGTGGTATCAGAGCAGGTTTGCTCTCGTGGTACGTGCAGGTTGAGGATGTGATGTCTCTATGGGCTACAGTTCGTTATCAACCTGATAGTTAGGATGCCAGTATCATAGTTAGTGGAAATGAATCATGGATAGTTTCGGTTCGACATTTGATGTTTATGTGTGCCATAGTTCTGTCGTGGTTTGGCAGTGTGGGACACTGCTGAGGGATGAACATAACAGTACTTTAGAGTTTTGACAGTGGGACAGTTATGTCGGGATCGTCTATATCGATATTGTAGGATTGGACATGACGATAGTGTGGAGTTGTGACCATTAGATGGTTGGGTTGTGTTGAGTTGGATTGTTATGCTGCAGGGAGCAGCTGGGTTCGAGGAACCCTAGTTGAGCTGATGGTAGACTTGGATTGACGTCCATACAGTGTCACGACCGCGGGGGCGGGGTCGGTCAGATTGTGGATTATACTGCCCTCTACAGTTGGGTTTAGAGGAACCCTAGGGTGTGATTATGGAACCCTAAATCATGATGGATGGTCTGGAAAGGTGAACCCTAGTGGTGATTGATGGGTTAGAGTATATGAGTACAATGGAGTTAGTTGATGACCTTGGTGGGAAACCCTAGTGTATGGTGTTGGTTCGGAAATGTGAGTCGAGTTGAGACTAGTTGGAGATTGGTTAGACAGGTTACCAGGGTTGGTACTTGTCGATGGAATCCCGGAGTGGGGATATAGAGTAGTTAGTATGGATGATTGATTCTGTTGGATGCGGAGTCTCGATAGTGATGTCTGGTGGTTGGGTTTGCACGAGTTGTGGCAGACACTACTATCGAGAGTGGTTGTAGTTGTGGTTATTGAGAATTGGGGGACGTTCAGGGAATGTTTCCTTTTCTTGTATAAGTTGTCAGGGTGACTATACCTAGAGTTGTTGGGTACAAGGGAGGCAGAGTTCCTCCAATTTGAGTAGAGGTACTGGGTCGTTGCTCGGTATGAGCAAAGATCCAGGGTTGTCTGATTCGCACACTGTGTACTGATACTAGTGCTGGTGTCGATGATTGTGATCACGATGAGCCATGAGTCGGGATGTGACTCCGTCGAGATGGGCATACGTTCGGTATTTGTGATCTGGCAGATGATGTTGTTGTCATCAGTACGTGGTTATAAATTGATTGAGGGACCCATGATTGGTTTTGGGTAATCGAGAGAGATTGTGTTTGAGGCGACGAGGGGAGTGTTTGATTCAACAATTTTTATGGATATTCTGAAGTCATTGAGGGTGATTTCTCATTTTTTGCCCATGGCAGATAATGTCTGTTGCCAATAGTACGTTGATCGTGCATAGGTTGGTGGACCCGTGATCTGTTTTGGGTCATCAGGAGAAGTTAGGTATTTCGAACTTAGGTGAATGAGATTTCTCATTTTCTGCTTGGTGGCAGACGATGTTGGGCTACATGGTGTGGTGAGCGCAGTGAATTTTTGTTTGCATTCACGTAGGATGAATTTAAATGTCATCGTCTTGGATCATCCTTGATTTTTCCTAGGTGGAATGACAAGGATCGATATGGGGTAACTACAGTCTCGACGTGTCTCATTGTTGACTGATCTTCTTAGATGTGAGAATGGTTAAGAAGCGATTTGATGGTATATGGATTCAATGAGGGTGTACGACCCTATGACCTGAAATCTAGTAGTTAGCTGAGTGAGAACATGGGTGGATCGTGATGTTGTGCCATGCTGGCAAACTTCGCCTTGTGGATTATGCTAAGCAAGGAGCAGAGGAGAATTGTATTGTGGGACAATTGAGGAATCTTTTGGCATAGTTGGTGAGATGGCAAAACCAGATATTTGGCAATGGGGATGATGAGACTGACTTCTTTTCGAGGATAATCCCATGTGATATATTAATAGAACAAGTGAGTATCCAACATGGTCAGATTGGTCAGTATTGGATACATGAATGATATGATTGGCTTCCTTTCGAAGTCAATCTAATTGGTATGGTAATCGATTGAGCAGGTAACCAATAGGTTCGGAGTTGGTGAGTCTCAGTAGACGTGGGTGAGATTGGATGCCCATTTGGCATGAATGGGTATGCATTGGTGGGCGTTAAAGGGATTGGTACGTATTGGATGACGTGATTGGGAGTAGACGTGGTGATGCAAGTCGGGTGACCATGGGACTCGTGTTGGAAGTTGAGTTGGAGTATTTGATATGGCTAGTACTGGGCTGGATTGGTGGAATCCAAAATTGAAGTGTGATCGACTACTAGCCATGTAGTGGACTGATTGGTGGATGGATGTACGTACAAGGTACGTCGTGTGAGGATCGATACTAGACAAGCCTAAGTGGTGCCTGGTAACGGTATATAGAATGTACCAATAGTATATGGATGAGCGTGTTGGTAATCGGCTTAGTTCCGATGTCATTGGATTAGTTGAGAACGTGAACTGGACATTGAATACTGTGCGTTGGGCTAGAGTGATTTTGATGGGTTCAGTGATTGTATGAACAGGTGCTCAGAGCCGTGGATGGCTAGTGGAACCCTAGAGTTGTGATGTGTATCACTGGTGGGCAGGTATTCGATGGGGTCCAGTTACACATGGGTGGAGTGAGATGTTGGTATATGTATACTCAGGTTGAGTGAGTTGGTGGTTAGTGTAACCACAAGTGAGTATAATGTCAGATTGACTAGTGACTGCCAAGTGGTGACAGTGTGGGAACTGTCGGCGTAATGGCAGAATTGTCGGGTGGTATCAACTCGAAACGTGTGATCAATGTCACTTGACGTGGTCGGGTGTAGTCGATTTGAAGTGAGTGTTGGTGGAACGTCTGGGTGCAGACAAGTATTGTGTTGGTTAGTGGGTGTACAAGTGTACATTTGATGTGAGATCGAATTTTCTTTCCACGAGGTGGTTGCGGAATCGGGATAGTTGGAATTTTGAGAACAAAATTATTTAAGTGGGGAAGGTTGTAACGATCCGTCCTGAATTCTGAGATTAGATTAGTGACTAATGGAGGATTAGTGAGATTAATTGGTGATTAGTTAAGCGAAATCGGACAGACGGTGTAAAATGACCGTTTTCCCTTAGTCTTGAGCAAAATGTTGACTTTTGACTTAGAGAGTCAAACGTACGAGGACCAATGACCCGTGATGTAGATCGAGATATCACGAGTCCATAGATAGGCGGCACGTCCAAATAAGACGTCGAACGGAGAAGTTATGGTCACGGGAAGTAAAATTAAACTATTCATGCATTTCGAGGCATAAATTATATGGCTAAATCAGATTTGCTGATTTAATAATGTGGGACCCTTGGATGAGTGACAAGTGTCACTCATCCAATTGGCCATCTCCCCCAATTTGTGGATCTTAATCATGATTGGATGGTTTTTATGTTAAAATATTAATTATAATATTATTTTATAATTCCCTCACATTTCTCTCTCATTTCCAGCCGTCCATTTCCCTCAGACCCCTCATCCTCACCATTCATCATCCTCATAATCAAACTTCAATCTTTCTTCTTCAAACCGTGCACCACTGTTCTTCCTAAACAAACATACCACCCTACTGCCCTAACATCCTCTAGGAGCACTGAGAGACCGTGAGTGAGGACTGACATAGTGAGAGAGTGACCAGAGGGACTAATGGACGATGGGACACAGCGGTCCACGGCGGAGGTAAGTCAGAACTCGTAACCCATGGTGACCCAAAATTTGGAAGCCTTTTTTATGTTGTTTTGAGTTTCTATTGACCCTAACATGACCTAGGAACCAAGGCGACTCTGTTGGGTTTGTTTTCGAAGGAAGAGGGTGGCTGGAATGGCTGAGAATAGAGCTCAAAGGTTGAGCTTGTTGTTCAATTATCAAAGGTTAACTTTTGGTGTGTATTTCGTGTTTTGCAACCCATAGAACTCCTAGTTAGGACCATATGAAGGAAAAGTAATTGAAAGGATTGGAAATGGTTGAGAAAATGGGGAGAACTGGTCTTACCGGTTTGGCTGGACCAGGTTGCAGTGGACCGGACCGAACTGGATCCAGCGAGAGGTTGAAGAGGAACAGTGGTTGGCGCTTGGGCTTCACGTGCAGCCCCTTTGGGCGGCGCGTGAGGGTGCGTGGGACCTCTTCTAGGGAAGTGTTCAACATGGCTTTTAATCTATTCGATGTAACGAACATTTTGGGACTGGTTTCGTGTATAGTTCGGGATGTGAGAAGGTTTAGGATCGAGTTTAAAAATATTTAAAAACTCGAGACAATTAGGGGGCTTCAATGAGAGGTTAATGAGGTAGTTAGTAACTCTTTAGTATGATTTGGACAGGTTTGGGAGTCCCGGTGATGGTGATTAGCTCTGGAAGGCGTATGACACGCATATCGAGGCGGTAGCTAGGACGGTCTATGAGTGGACCTTGATTTCTAAACTGTGATGCATGCATAAATGTTTTATATGTTTTACATATGTGAGGTTTGCACGTATATTGTGGTTTATGGTTTTGCAATGATTATAAATGTTTTATATGTTTTACATAAATGTTTTATTTGCACGTATATCGAGGTTTATGGTTTTGCAATGATTATACGTGCTTATGGTTTTGGTAATGGTTTAATGAAATGGTATTGGATTTGAAAAGGTAAACTTGAGCATGAGACCCATTTGTTCTGGAAACCCTCGGACATGACGTTCATTTGAGTTATATTATCGGGTCAGGGGCCCATTTGGTTTACGAAATCGGGCATGAGACCCAATTGTGTTTTATGAATGTGATTTTGGGTCGGGGACCCGTAAATGGATTTGGATAAATGGATTTTGGATTTGGAAATATGGAACCGGGTTTGAGACCCATTTGATTTACGAACTATCGGTCTTGGAGTACATTTGATTTAATAAGGCATCGGGCCGGGGGCCCAGTTGGTTTACATGATCGGGCTTGAGGCCCAATTGGTTATGATATCGAGCATGAGTCCCCTTTATGGTTTATAAATATGATTTCGGGTTCGGAGACCCTAAATGGATTTCGATTTGGAAACACGGATTTCTGGTTTCATGACGGTTTATGGGGACCGGGCATGGATCCTTTGAGAGGTTTGAAAGGTTTTCAGAATGATTACGAAATGGTTTTTCATATACCATCCTTGTATTTATGGATTTCCTCCTCCGGGGAGGGTCATTGGCCTGGGTGGACCCCAGAGTAAGTACGGAGCACTAACTTAGTGGAGTCGTCCCCGTGGGGTACCTTACTCTCAGGAAGGCATTTATAGATTATAAACCCCAGAGAGGGTCATTGATCTGTGGACATTGACTTGGGTGGACCCTAGGGAGACTTGGGATTTGAGACCCCAGGTAGCACGCGCTTAGCTTTGGAAACCGTGACAGGATTTGTTATATGATATTTGGTAAACATGGTTTATTGGATTTATGAAATGGTAATTGGATTTCAGAAATGGTATTTCAGTGTTTTATGGATTTGGGCAGTGACCCATTTGGATTTGGATTTACGGTTTCTATGGTTTTGGGCTGAGTTCCCACATACTCGGATTTACGGTTTTGGGCTGAGACCCTAATAATGGTTATTAAAGTAAATGGTTTGGTAAATGGTTTTTGAATGCATGCATGCTTTTTAGTGAAGGGTATAAAGGTCTTTTTATGAAATGAGTTTTTATTAAAAGATTTATTTTAGTCCACTCACAGCTTTTGATGTTTTTAATGTTCTTCAGGTTGATCACGAATGCGGGTTGTAATAGAGACCGAGACATCACACTCCTCCACCGGATCCTGGTGCGCTCTGAAGGCCCAGTCGGGCTGAAGGTTTCAGATTATCCCTTGTCTGACACTTTGTGTCAGACGGGAGCATGGAAGATCTCGTGTTAATCCAGGGGTGATTGGGATGGGTCGTGTCATATTCACACATAATCTCATAACTAAGCTGGATCCCAATTCCGGTTCAGCTTCAATTTACTCTTTAAATCAACACACTACAGAACCTGAATTCATTTCAATCTCCCATTTATTACGTAAGATCATAACTAGCGGGTTCATTTCCCAACCTTCCGTTAAAATTCTCAATTCCTTGATCTCATATAGTCTCTGAATTCTAGATTGAGCTCAAAAATAGGAAGGTTCTAAAATGGTAATATAATGTTTATTTTCTTAACCTTAAGTGTATCATCGACACTCAGAAGTAGAAGCATATATATAACGTCTCTTCTCTATTTCCCTGAATCTTCTTCTTAGTTTCTTACTCCTTATCTTATCTGTCTCAACTTATACAAGTATCTTCTTGCATCTCAAAGCCTTCCAATAATCATCCAATTGCCACTTCAACACCGATGTCATGTTATATCCGTAGTTTCTATATCACCGCACCTCACCAGGAAGATTCGTAGAGGAATACCAACTATATCCATTCACCTTATCCTTCCAACAATTCTAATTAACACATTTACTATTACAACTTCATGTAGTTAACTGGACTTATCAATTGATCTTCAATCCTAATATCAAACATCTCTCACGCTATGAGTGCTATGTATAGAAACTCGGGATCCTCACATTCAAGTACTTCCCTGAAATGAACGACATCCGGGCGATGCCATAATCTAACACTCCCGAGACTGAGTCTTCCGTGGAGCTACTAATTTCTAGAGCAGCATACTCGTTGCCTCTGTGGAGTCACCAGACGCTGAAGGAAAAGAACTACATACTCAAATATGGTTCATGCGGAAGACAGTCACCAAATCCAATTTCGGCAAGGTTTCCACTCAAACATAGGTAGAAATAGTTTCCAACAAACCATCACAAAATAGTGTTCGGAAATCATTTCCTGAATCTAGAAGTCATCAAATTATATCAAATGATTTCAATTGAATCACAAGGTAAATATCCAGACATGATTACATACAATCCTCAACACCTTACTACCGTTCCTCTGTATATTCCAAAAGCTAGAGTGCTAGTTTCCCTACTAACAACTCCCACATCTTCCTATGACTCGGAAGTAACCACCACGTTCCTTTAGCTCTTAATACGACCTACCTTACACATTGGCGTAACAAATGTCTATTCCAACTCCGTCACATTTCTTTAGACAACAAAAAATAACATACTTACAAAAATACCGAGAATCGAATACAATATCATTATCTTCAATCATATATATATATCTACCACAATTCTCTCTATTAGGGTAATAATCCATGTCATAATTAAGTCGAAGACAATCAATATACCCTTATTATTTACCTAACAATTACAAGGCATGAGTTAATCGAAACAACACTTCTTTATATTACAGCCTTACTTATAAAGTGGTATATTTGGGAACTCTACCCCTTCTTTAATCCACTTGCGAATCACAGATCAATCACCAAAACTTATTTAATCCACGTAAACCTGAAAACACATCACTTATTCAAGGCATGAGGGGTGTTTCTTCCTTACTACCATTGTTCCCAAACTACACAAAATCGTGGCATCTAATGCACCCGATCACAAAGTACATACGCCTTCAGGCTTTTCAAAAATCTTATTCTAGCAATACAATTTACTTCCAAACCATAATAAGATATTTAGACTCCCATTGGAGTTCCAATTGTCATTCCCTATTACCTCTCATTGTTGGCCAACACATTACCAGACACGTCGGGTCTGACAAGGGAACTTCCATCACACTAATCCTCAAACATTTAATTTAATCGAGGAAACATATTCACATTTCTCAAGTCCAACATATCGACATATATACTAACTTCTGCTAGTGAGCTCACTTATTGTCTGAAGTGATACAACTATTCCCCTTTTCAGTGCGTGAATTCACTGATCACACCGCTAATCCAATCCAACATCACGAATATCGGGTAGACACACTATCACACAATGAATATAACACCTTATGTAACGACCCATTCCGCAAATCAGGATTAGATTAGTGTTAATGAAGGATTAGTGTAGTTAATCGGTGATTGGTTGGAGGCGTTCGGATGGACGGTGCGAAATGATGATTTTGCCCTTGGAATAGGCAAAATGTTGACTTTTTGGTCGAGCTGTCAAAAGGACATTGACCGATGACCGTGACGTAGTACGGGACGTCACGAGTCCATAGACAGGTGGCACGTCCGATTCCGACATCCGAGGAGGAAGTTATGATCTTCGGAAGGTTGAGGGCATTTTCGTAATTTAGTTAGAAAGGGGGAATTTGTTGACTTTTTTCACGAAAAGTACTCTTCACACAAATCGAGGACCATTAGATAGGTCTCGACGTCCTAAGTATAACGACAGGCGGCACGCCATCATCGAACGTCAGACGATTAAGATATGGGTCTAGAAAGCGAAGAGTAAAATCGTAATTTGAACCTTTAGGGGCATTTTAGTCTTTTTACACCTTTGATTTTGTGCAAACCGGATAAGGACACATGGGCTAAATTAATTGGATATTTGGAGAGTGGTCCACAGGGTGTGTGACACCTGGCCCTTGTCTAGTGGCTTCCAGCCTTTTCTCTCACGGTTAACCAACATTTTAAATTGTTGGGTTTGTTGAGTAAATGAGAAACAGAGAGACTGAAAAACAGAGACAGAGCAATCGTGTGTGTGTGAAGTGCGCGTTCATTTGGGCTTGTAAATGCGTTTGAGTAAACAGAGAGATAAGGTGGTGGTAGGGTGGTGCCACCGTCATGGTGGCTGTGATTAGGTGGTCTTAACCGGTGAGGATACAAAATAGAGGAATTGAATATCGTGAGGAACCAGGGCTGAACCGTTTCTATACGACCCAAAGTACTCGTCATATCTGAAGGAAATGTGAAGGTGGACAGCGAATCGACACTGTAAGTTTGGGCATAAAACTTGGTTATGGAGTTTTAGGCCGTGACGATGACTGCTATTGATTGGAACCTGCTAATTGAAGGTAAACGAGTTGATTAGGACCAAAGTGGAGGCTCGAGGAGGTCGGGCAAGGATGAAGGAAATGGTTGCAGAACAAAGTTCGATTTTGCAGGGGACATATGAGTTTTACGTCCTAATTGTCAAATTTGAGCAGTTAGATCGATCAGTTAGAATGGGACGATGGCACTAGACTTAAAAGGATTGAAAATAGTTAAGAAATGGACAAAAACCGTGTACGCCGGTCCAGTTGAACTAGCTGGACCGAACCGATTCAGAACGGGCTTAACGGAGGTTGAAGATGAACAGTAGACGGAGCGTGGATCCCATGCGTAGCCCCTTTGGACGGCGCGTAGGGGCGCGTGTCACATTTTTCGAGGATGGTTCCGACACGACTTTTAAATTATTCGATGTAACGAACTTTTTGGCGCTGGTTTCGAGTCAATCTGACATCGTCTCGATAGTTTTTGGGATGTCTGAAGGTTTTAGGGCTCGGTTAAAAATAGCTAAAAATACGGGAAAATTATGGGGCTTTAGTGTAACCTTTGTGAAGTAGTTAGTGACCATAGTATGGGATTTGGACCGGTTCGGGAAAGCCGAGGATAGCGGAATGGCCAGGAACGGCGTAAGTGCGCGCTTATCGAGGCGACGTCGGAATGGTCTGTGAGTGGACTTTGCTTTCAAACTTATGATGCATGCATATATGTTCTTATGTGTTTTCTATACTTGATTCTATGATTTGATTTATGATCTTGATGCCTTACGGTTTTGCATGTTTTTCAAGGTATTTTACGAAATTTCACGTTTTACGAGACTTCGCAAGGTCTTGTGATTTGACTGTGGTTTTAATGATTGGATTTTAGGATTTGAAATATGATTTGATTTCAATGATTTGAAATGGATTTTGGAAAAGTGATTTCGGGCTTGGAGCCCTGTTCATATGATTGAGATTTCGGATTTGGTTTTTGACATTGGGAAAATAAGTCTGGATTTGGGTTTGGGACGATGGTTCCGGATGCTAGCTTACGGAATCATCGTTGCGAATTCGGATAAGGATTTTCTGTGGTTTTCACTATTACTTGAAAAATGGTTTTGGGTTTAAAGACCCGGAAAAAGAGAAAAACCCACTGGATCTGGATTTTAGTTTAAAGACTCGGATTGATTGACCGCCGGGGGGGGGGGGGGAGGGCCTGGATTGATGTGTTTTGAGTTTAAAGACTCGGTATATGTTTTGAGTTTAAAGACTCGGTGATTGTGATACCCCCCGAGGCCTGTGATTGTGTTTTGAGTTTAAAGACTCGTTGATATCCCGGGAAGGCCTGGTTATTGCGCATTGTGTTTTGAGTTTAAAGACTTGAGCGCACTTGAGATCCAGTAACTTGTATGATTGATGTTTTTCACTGGTTTTCAGAATGTTTTGGGCAGTGGCCTAGATGATATGGATTTGATGAGTTTTGGGACTGAGTTCCCGAATTTGAGATTGATTTGTGATTTGAGGTTGAGGCCTGGATTTAAATAGCGGATTTGATTCGGGTTTTCGAACGGTTTTCAAAGATGGTTTTTGATATAAATAGTTTCATGTCTTGGATTTGGTATGCATGTATTCTTTTTAAATGGAGGGCACAAATGTAATTGTTTTATGATAACTGTTTTTGAATTATACTTTATTTTTATCCACTCACAGTCTTTTCGTGTTTTAGATACCCTCCAGGTTGTTGCGGTACGGGCTGTTGGTCAAGAGAGACGGAGACATCACACCCTCGACCCACAGTAGTTCGGTGCACTCTTGGTAGTTCGGTTACTTTTCGGATGGTTAAATCGAGAATCCCTTGTCCGACTTACACGTCACATGGAGGTTGGACGTCAGTTTAGCCTTCGTGTCATGCGTAAGTTAGACGGGAGCAGGATTTAGCCCTTAATCCTGGGGGATTAGGGGTGGGTCTTGACAATTGGTATCAGAGCGAGGTTTCATGTGTTCTGCGCGAGGTTTGGTTCCCAGAGTCGTTGGTTTGTCAACTTGGGTGGTGTGATGCTACTGTGGATGTGATGTCTCAACGCGGAACAGCCCGTCAGCAACCTGGATGCGATAGTGATAGTACGGTCATTGTGGTTAGTTAGCAGCGATTGGTAGTGTCAGAATTTTAGTCGCTCGATACGCATAATGAGGTATGACATACGTTGGCTTAGGGCCGGAACGGTGCATTAGTGCCAGTTTTGCTTGATGGATGGACCATAGGATCTGCGATACGCTAGTAGGATTAATCTAGATGGTAGCCGGTGAGCTACGGATGAGTAGGTTGGTCGGCCTGTTGGCCCCGAGAGTATCTCGTTGAGTTAGTGAGATACGTGGGCCAAGGAGGCCAGTTGTTGGTGGCCGGTTGAGCTGGATAGTGTTTGGATGTTGACAGTATGGCTTGGTGACCTTTTGGTTAGTTGGGTAGCAGATTCCTTGAGTGGCAGGGTTTAGGAACTACTTTGAGCTTCGAGGGAGTTTCCCCCTAGTGCTTGATACTAGTTAATGTTGGTAAGTAGAGTCATGATAAAGACTGGTCTTAGTCGGGTGTGACGACTCGAGTGGAAAGGTTGTAGTGAACCAGTGGCAATTACGGGTTTGAATAACCCAGACGATGGGGATGATTTGAGGAACCCCGAATGATGACTAGCTTGGAATCTGAGTACATGAGTAAGAAACCCCAGGGCAAGTGCTTAGTTTGGATACCGTGAGTTAGGGTTTGTTGTCGATAGTCGTGGTGGTTGGGTCGACTTACGGCCCAGATTGGAGATGTTGCTGCTAGGCGTAGCCTAGGTAGCGATTGACGCTACACGAGTCCAGTACGAGTGCGGTGTGGGTTGAGCATTTGGTTGCTCAGAGTTGCAGATTACGACAAGGGATGTTAGTTTCCCCGACTTGAGTGTAGATTAAAGGTTTTGGCTCGGTAAGAGCGGAGGTTCGGGATTGGTGTGTTGAGAGCACTAGATCGGGATGTTGTACCACGAGCTGGGATACTTGTGCTCAGTACGATGGGTACCTCATGAGTTGAGGTTGTGATCAAGATTGAGATGCTAGTGTCAGGAAGATGTGTTGACCATTGGTAGGTCATGTTTCAGGACGAACGGTCAGGATACCGTTAGGTGATCAGAGTAGTGCAGCAGAAGCGCGGTGGACCTAGGCTTCGTATTGGATCAGACTAGGTTTAACCGGTCGGGGTGGATGACACTGAGTGATTGAGGATTGAGGATGCCGAGAGTTGGTGACATGATGTGATGCGATCAGCAGAAGGAGTGATGAGTGACTATAACTGATCGATATGAGGTTATTGAAGAGAACCCACAATCTAGACGTGTGGAATGGAAGATCGATTGAATTTGATACAGTGGTCTGAAACTTAGGCAGTAGGATCCACTTAGGAGTGAGTGGATCAGGACTGGAGTGTTTGTAAAACCAGATTGAATAGGATGGATCAGGGGATATAATGACAAGACAGAGGTTGGATATTGGACTTGGATCTAGTGCTGGGTCCACCCTATGTACGTGGTTGAGATTGTGAAGGGGGGAAACCCAGGAGACCGGGAAACTGGGAAGGACTTGAGTTGGACTTTCCCGAAAGATGTGTAGGTGGAAGTACGTGAGGGTATACTCTATGAACTGTGTTTGAGGTATTCTAAAATACCTTTGTTTCTTTTAAGTTCGTAGGGTTGTCCTTACGTGAGCAATGTAGTTCTAGTTGGTGGTATTAGACGAAGGTACGCGGAAGCTACGTACTAGTTCTACAGTGGTCGGAACCAGGCCGATGTAGTCGGACGTGCAGTTCTGGTAGAAGTGTTGGTGATCGGCTTAATTCTGGTAAGGAGATTGGTCAATTCAAGGTAGAGGCGAGCATGTTGAAACTCTGGTAGGGTCGAAAGGATCTCTGAGAGAAGTATGGGTACGAGGTACGCTCGACTCGAGCAGGCGTCGGAAGTGTTGGAATTGGTAACAGGGGTGTTGTAGCGTGAGTTGAGGTGACAGTTTGGGAACTGTAAGGATAAGTTGACTTGGTAGGTACTGGACACCAGGTAGGAGACCTAGGTGTGAGATCAGTTGGTTTTCCCCCAGTTAGTTATGAAAGCACAAGATCTGGAATTTCGGGGGCGAAATTCTTTAAGGGGGGTAGATTGTAACGACCCGCCGTAAATCAGGATTAGATTAGTATTAATGACGGATTAATTTAATTAATCAGTGATTAGTTGGAGGCGTTCGGACGAACGGTGCAAAATGACGATTTTGCCCCTAGAAAAGGCAAAATGTTGACTTTTTGATCGAGCTATCAAAAGGATATTGACCGATGATCGTGAAGTAGTTCGGGACGTCACGAGTCCGTAGACAGGTGGCACGCCCGATTCCGACATCTGAGGAGGAAGTTATGATGTTCGGAAGGTTGAGGGCATTTTCGTAATTTAGTTAGAAAGGAAGGAATTTGTTGACTTTTTGCACGACAAGTACTCTTCATGAAAATCGAGGACCATTAGATAAGTCTCGACGTCCTGAGTACAATGACAGGCGGCACGCCATCATCGGACATCGGACGGTTAAGATATGGGTCTAGAAAGCGAGGGGTAAAATCGTAATTTGGACCATTAGGGGCATTTTAGTCTTTTTACACCTTGGATTTTGTGCAAACCGGATAAGGACACATGTGCTAAATTAATTGGATATTTGGAGAGTGGTCCACAGGGTGTGTGACACCTGGCCCTTGTCTAGTGGCTTCCAGCCTTTTCTCTCACGGTTAACCAACATTTTAAATTGTTGAGTTTGTCGAGTAAATGAGAAACAGAGAGACTGAAAAACAGAGACAGAGCAATCGTGTGTGTGTGTGAAGTGCGGGGTTCATTTGGGATTGTAAGTGCATTTGAGTAAACAGAGAGATAAGGTGGTGGTAGGGTGGTGCCACCGTCGTGGTGGCCGTGATTGGGTGGCCCTAACCCGTGAGGAAACAAAATAGAGGAATTGAATATCGTGAGGAACCAGGGCTGAACCGTTTCTATACGAACCAAAGTACTCGTCCTATCTGAAGGAAATGTGAAGTGAAGGTGAGCCAAGTCGATTGGTGGCCATGGATTGAGCCGTCGTGGACTGGTGGCCGGCGAACCGACACGATAAGTTTGAGCGTAAAACTTGGTTATGGAGTTTTAGGCCGTGACGATGACTGTTATTGATTGGAACCAGTTAATTGAAGGTAGATGAGTTGATTAGGACCAAAGTGGAGGCTCGAGGAGGTCGGGCAAAGATGAAGGAAAAAGTTGCAGAACAGAGTTCAATTTTGCAGGGGACAGGTGAGTTTTACATCCTAATTGTCAAATTTGAGTAGTTAGATCGATCAGTTAGAATGGGACGATGGCACTAGACTTAAAAGGATTGAAAATAGTTAAGAAATGGACAAAAACCGTGTACGCCGGCCCATTTGAACTGGCTGGACGGAACTGGTTCAGACCGGGCTTAACGGAGGTTGAAGATGAACAGTAGACGGCGCATGGCTCCCATGCGCAGCCCCTTTGGGCGGCGCGTGTGGCCGCGTGTCCCATTTTTTGAGGATGGTTCCAACACGAATTTTAAAGTATTCGATGTAACGAACATTTTGGCGCTGGTTTCGAGTCAATCGGACATCGTCTCGATAGTTTTCGGGATGTCCTATGGTTTTAGGTATCGGTTAAAAATAGCAAAAATTCCGGGAAATCTATGGGGCTTTAGTATAACCTTTGTGAAGTAGTTAGTGACCATAGTTTGGGATTTGGACAGGTTCGAGAAAGCCGAGGATAGCGGAATGGTCGGGAACGTCGTAAGTGTGCGCTTATCGTGGCGACGTCAGAATAGTCTGTGAGTGGACTTTGCTTTCTAACTTATGATGCATATATGTTCTTATATGTTTTATATACTTGATTCTATGATTTGATTTATGATCTTGATGCCTTACGATTTTGCATGTTTTTCGAGGTATTTTAAGGAATTTCACGTTTTACGAGACTTCGCACGGTCTTGTGATTTGACTGCAGTTTTAATGATTGGATTTTGGGATTTGAAATATGATTTGATTTCAATGATTTGAAATGGATTTTGGAAAAGTGATTTCGGGCTTGGAGCCCTGTTCATATGATTGAGATTTCGGATTTGGTTTTTGACATTGGGAAAATAAGTCTGGATTTGGGTTTGGGATGATGGTTCCGGATGCTAGCTTACGGAATCATCGTTGCGAATTCGGATAAGGATTTTCTGTGGTTTTCACTATTACTTGAAAAATGGTTTTGGGTTTAAAGACCCGGAAAAAGAGAAAACCCCACTGGATCTGGATTTTAGTTTAAAGACTCGGATTGATTGACGGCGGGGGGAGGGGGGGGGGGAGGGGGAGGGGGAGGGCCTGGATTGATGTGTTTTGAGTTTAAAGACGCAGTATATGTTTTGAGTTTAAAGACTCGGTGATTGTGATACCCCCCGAGGCCTGTGATTGTGTTTTGAGTTTAAAGACTCGTTGATATCCCGGGAAGGCCTAGTTATTGCGCATTGTGTTTTGAGTTTAAAGACTCGGGCGCACTTGAGATCCAGTAACTTGTATGATTGATGTTTTTCACTGGTTTTCAGAATGTTTTGGGCACTGGCCCGGATGATATGGATTTGATGAGTTTTGGGATTGAGTTCCCGGATTTGAGATTGATTTGTGATTTGAGGCTGAGGTCTGGATTTGAATAGCGGATTTGATCCGGGTTTTCAAACGGTTTTCAAAGATGGTTTTTGATATAAATAGTTTCATGTCTTGGATTTGGTATGCATGCATTCTTTTTAAATGGAGGGTACAAATGTAATTGTTTTATGATAATTGTTTTTGAATTATACTTTATTTTTGTCCACTCACAGTCTTTTCGTGTTTTCGATACCCTCCAAGTTGTTGCGGTACGAGATGTTGGTCGAGAGAGACGTAGACATCACACCCGCGACCTACAGTAGTTCGGTTGACTCTGGGAAGTCTGGTTACTTTTCGGATGGTTGAATCGAGAATCCCTTGTTCGACTTACGCGTCAGATGGTGGTTTGACGTCAGTTTAGCCTTCGTGTCATACGTAAGTTAGACGGGAGCAGGATTTAGCCCTTAATCCCGGGGGATTAGGGGTGGGTCGTGACACCTTAACTAATCCGGATGAATCACACCAACAACACCTATCGCATAGAATAAATTCGAGTAAAGCCTCAAAACTACACGTGGCTACTTTTCCCATCTCACTACCAAGCTGTGCACGAGGTTCACATCGCGGAGGCATGACAATTCCATGTACATATCAGAACCCAAGCTCCGATACCAAGTTGACAGGATCCAACCCGAAAAATACTAAGTATATCACACCCGGGTCCTACTCTCGTCTAAAATGTAACCTACAATACCAAAAGTGTAACGACCCGAACCTTTATTAATATTATTTTATTGTGAAATGACCATTTTTCCCCTGAAGGGGGAAAAGTTGACTTTTGACCTGGGAAATAATTAGGACTTTGACCCATGCCTGTAACGTAGATTGGGACGTCACGAGTCTGTAGACAGGCGGCACGTCGAAATTGGACTTTGTATGAGAAAGTTATGGTCACGGAAGCGATTTTAACGAAACATACGAACCGAGAACAAACCAAAAATAATATTAAAATATTCTAATCTGTGCAAATCCCTAGAATTAATTTGAACGGTCGGATGAGTCACTCATCCTAGAGATTACTATTCCCTAAAAGCTGGATCTACACCTATTGGTCCTTTTACGTTATTTTATTTTCCCTCAAACCACCCCACCCATTGAATTCCTGCTCCATTTAATCTGGGCCGTCCATTTCTGTCTGTCTTTTTCCCTTTATCTGCACGATCACTCTCCCTTTCACTCGCACAAACCACTTCACCCGTGAGAGAACACACGGCCTCACCGTGCACATACCCCCTCAAATGACCACCACACTCAGCCACTCGCCACAGGACCACGACCACCGCACTCACCGCCTGCATCCTCATCATCAACCACCCCTCATCCTCTCCCCTCTGTCCGCAGCCCAGAAAACCACCCCCAGACCCGAGACGGGCCTTTTGATCTAGGAAACCCAACCCACATGACCACGTCTCCTCGACTCTAACCAGGACTAGGCTGGGGCTGTTAGGACTTCAGAAGGATGGAGAGACAGTCGAGGCGACCCACTACGGCGACACGACGGAGGTAAGCCTTGAAACCCGAGAGACCCTATTTTTTCCTAAGAGTTCGAACGACCCTCTTTAACGTGTGTGCTTCATTTCTCTCTATTGGGACACATCCTAGGAGCAGTGATGACCTGAGGAGAGTTAGTTTTGACATTGGAAACGGACGGGAGTGACGGAGAAGAGGACCAGAGTAAGCCGTGAGATTTCTTCGAGTCCTAGGTATGGATCTCATCCTTGTTTCCAATTTTGAGGTCACAAACCTGTAGAACAGATATAGACAAACCTCTAGGAGCAAACCCTATCGAAAATGGTGGCCGGAAACGGAATCTGGAATGGGGTCAAGCTGCTGGTCAACGGTGACCCGGTTACAAGGTTTCGGGTTGACTCGGTCAACTGTAGTAGTGATGATGTCATCATGCAGACGTCAACAGTGATGTCATGATGTCGTCATCATGTCAGAAAATGTCAGACCAGGGACCGACCAGAGAGTTACATGTGTCCTCTAACATGTATTAGAGATGACGTCATGCTGACGTCAGCAGTCACTATAGCAACGTTGTCCATGCGTTGACCAAGCGCGTGGGGGTGCGTGTGAACAGTATTTTGTAGGGCTAGTACCATATTCAAGGTTTCGACGATACAGATCCAATGTCGGTGGTTTCGTGTCAATCGGAGATCGTTAGGTCGGTCAAAATAGGGTTTGAAGCCTCAGGAATAGTGTCCGGGCTACGTTTTCAGGAAGAATCTATTCTAAGGTTTTAAGGATGAACTAGTGGGGTCCTTTAGTGACGCTCAGACATGTTATTACAGGTTTAGGCGGTCGCTGAGTAGCAAGGACCGTGTGGGAATGGGTTATTTGATTTCTAAAAGGATTGCATGCATAAACTGTTTTACTATTCCATTTTATGATTTAGATGGGACTACTATGGGTACTATATGGGGATGCTTATTACATATTATGATGTTTTGGGCATGAGACCCGTCTAGATTATATATGGAATGTTTTCAGGGATATTTGAGGGACACAGGGTAACTATACTACTATTGTGCTGTACTTTCCTACCTTACTATCTTGTCTCCTCTAGGGAGGGTCGTTGGCCTAGGTGGACCCTGGAGTAGTCACGGGGCACTGACTGAGAGGAGTTAACCCCTGTTGGGTTGCCTAATCTCAAGAAGGCATATTGAGTGTACGTCGGGCAGTGACCAGGATACCGGGCACTGGTGGACCTAGGGGATTTCTCGGGCTTTGAGACCCTGAGTGGCAACGCTTAGCCTTAGAACCGTGACATCATTATTAGGCATCGGGGGTGCCGGGGTTAGGCTTTATAGTGTGCTATTATGTTTGTTTTCCCTATTATTATATGATTCTGTGATTATGATTCTATTATGATACTATGTTTACTTCAATGCATGCAAGTTTTGGAAAACGGAGGGGTAAAACCTTATGATTTATTATATTATTAAATTGGTTTTATAAACTGTTTATTTTCGGCCCACTCACTTTTAAATGTTTTACTGACCCCTCCAGGCCGTGCCATGAAATTAGATGAGGATCCGGAGGACGAGGCTTAGTCTCGTTCGCTGTGCACCTGTACACCCCAAGTGGGTAGGTTGAGCACTAATTATGTAATCTGACTATTGTGCTCATGTTTTGTATTGTACTATCCCTGGTCTGACAACATATTACTCTGAACTCTTATGTTTAAACGTTATTTGTTAAATTTGAAGTATTTTGATTTCGGTTAAGGGTACTTTTGGTATGTTTGGATTCGTTGTTAGACGGGAGCGGGACAAGTCCCCGGGTGGTCCCAGTGGGATTGGTACGGGTCCAATCAAAAAGTACCCTCGAAACTCTGTCAGACAAAGGATACTCGTACCTTTGTGTGCTCACGCTTCCGCTCTGTAAAGTGGGTTGATTGCTCTGAAGAGGTCTCTTCAGCATACTCTCGCACCACGTTGGACTCAGCACAGTCCAACATCGAAAAAATCTAGGTAAAAGAAAACACAAACATGCTCTATCAATGATGGCTAGGCTCTATGGATCCAACCACCATTTGACCACAATTTCTTCACCAGTTTATACCAATAATAATACTTTGATTTATAACCAGAAGAGTGACGCAAACATACCTTTTTTACACGGAGGATGTGCTTGCTGAAGATCGCTCCACCATAGGGATCATCGTACATATTCTCGTAGGAAATCACCTTTGCAAAATTAGATAGGGGTACATTTAGTACCACCCGCCAAAATATTTAATTTCACTTTGAATTTTTCGAAGGAAGCCTTCCGCTATTTATAGAGATCCATTCAAAATGCGAATGGTCGCCATGGTAAAAGCCACATTAATTACCACCTGCCACCTATCACACATACACTTGCTACATGCGTGCCCACACGCACACCCTGAAGCTCAATGGTCCTCGACCAAGCCATACATAAGGCGACTCCTAACTTGCCCATCATCCGCCGACTGTCTAACCCATTACTTGGCACACTAAGGTAATAGACAGGTTAGCCCACACTTCAAGCCGATTCACTGGCCCATTCTCTCATCCAACAACGCATATCAGTTAATAGATTTAATATACATAGACTTGGTCTTACCTCTGTCGGTGCTCCGAGCACTACTGAGCAATCCACTACCTCTCCGCTCAGTACTCCCTCTCTTGGGGAGCTTAGGAGATTAGAGGTATCTGTACACCAATTCTGGAACGGGTCACAAACTGCCATATGAGAAAGTGTGCATCAATCAAGAACTTGAGGTGACAGGACCGCCCCCGAAGGGACATGGATAACCGTGCCCGGTCCTGCTCCCGTCTGACAAGTAAATCCCAAACTCACCCTCAGTGCTTGCCAGACCAGGGATAGGCACACGTGTACTTACTCATGCTTCCACCTCTCGATCAGCCTCAATCAACGCGCCACGACCTGGAGGGTCAATAAAAAACACCAAAAGGTGTGAGTGGACAAGAAAAATAAATCAGTTTATAAAACAGTTACAGAAAGACGTTATTACCTTCTACGTAAAATCAATGCGTGCATCCAAAAATCGTTTCGCAATCCGTTACGTTTTCAACATAAGAAAAACCGTGTATCAAATTTCAACATAAGGAAAACTCATATGAAACTCAAAATCATTTTTCCTTTCTCAACCATCGGGTCTTAGCGCGCAATCATAAACACCGGGCCTCAGCCCCAAACCACGAATCAAACCCAAGAACACAATATAATCCAAAACCATCAACCATAAAACCGGGCCACTGCCCCACACATCCAAAACATCAGAAACTAACAATAAATCACAAGTCAAACATTTTGCTGGATATCAAGTGCGCCCGAGTCTTTAAACTCAAAATCATGTGCATAATCAGGCCTTCCCGGGATATCAACGAGTCTTTAAACTCAAAACATAATCAATAGGTCTCGGGGGTATCACAATAACCGAGTCCTTAAACTCACGAGTCTTTAAACTCAATCCGAGTCTTTAAACCCAATTTTCGGGCTCACCCCCGTCATCAATTAACCGAGTCTTTAAACTCAAAACGTGCTCCAGCAATAGCACCGGGACTTTAAACCCAAAACAGTTTTCAACGTGTCTTTAAACCCAAAACATTTGTCAATCATAACAACTCGGAATCCATCCCAAAATCACATTTTGCCAACACAAGACTCATGGTCCGAATTTCCACATTCAAATTCTCAAATCGTACTTCACAAAACATATTCAAATCATCATTAAACACGGGGCATGTAGAATCATACCAAATCACTTTATTAAATCCTTTTACATTCTCGAATTCGAATTCGTAATAATGATTCCGTAAGCCGACATCCGGAAGCATCATCCCGAACCCAAACTAAGAATCCGTTTTCAAACTTCCGAAAACCGAAATCTCGTTCATCAAAATTACTTTTATGCCCCGAGCATCAAGCCCGAAATCACCTTTTTCAAAATCCATTTTAAATCCTCGAAATCAGGTCATTTTTCCAATCCCAAGGTCAAAACATCAAAACCACAATCATAAATACCAAAATCATGGTTAAATCACAACATACTCGAAACCTCGTAAAACGTGCAAATTCGTGAAAAACCTCGAAATCCGTGCCAACACCGTAAATCATACTCACAACATAAATGAACATCCTTAAAACATGATACGTGCACAAATCATATCACATCATTCATTAACCCATCATCAAAACGTAAGAGAAACCATAGTCTCGAAATACGTGCAATTCGTATGTATAGCAAAAATACGTATAAATACGGAAATCGAAATCAATCACAATTCATAATCATAATCATAGAAATCATAAAAATATTTATGCATGCATTAAATTTTGAAAGCAACGTCCATTCACACACCGTCCTTAGTGCTCGGTTTCGCGCCGCACGCGTTTCCGTACTTTCCGCCATTTTCCAGAAATCTCGAATCCTGTCCAAAATCACTTTTCTGGGTCACTAAGGTCTCGATTAACAACATACTAATTTCCTATAATTTTCCGGGATTTTTCGACATAATTTAACTTAAGGACCTAATCTTCCGAGCCCTCGAAACTATCCCGAACGACACTCGATCAACTCGAACTTTAAATAAAAAATGTTCAAAACACTAAAAGGAGTAGATCTCCTGTTGACTGTGATCGGAGAGGAGGCTTCCCGCTCCGTCACGCGCCGCCCAAAGTGGCTGCGCGTGTAGGCCACGCGCCTGCTACACTGACACGCTACAGTGTCACCATCTTCACCCGACTGGCCTGCAATCCCGATCCTCCACCCGCGTCTCGGCCTGGCCAATTAGCCTTCAATTCCCATCAAATTCCTTTCCTTTTTGATCCTAACATGTCCATTAATCATCTAATTAAAGTTCTATGACCCTGTTTAACCTCGATTGTCCCTAAATCCGACCGTCGACCCGTGATCAACCAAACGGGTTGATCACCCATACTCCATGGTTTCTAAACCAAACTGAAATTAACTTCGTCGGTAGGTTAAGGGGACCTAAACGAACCAAAACATCCAATCAATTGACCAAATACTAACCTGGAAGTGATCGTCCCAAGCACTGAAAATCCTTTGAAACTGGGACTCAGGTTCCCGGCCAACCAGTCCTCCTCCTCCTTCGAATTTTCCCTCCATTCTGGTTTTTTTCCTCCCCGTTAGTTCCTCTCACTCTCTGCTCTCTCTCTAGTTACCAAGTGAACCACAACACTCACCAAAACTCAGTTAATGGTTCAGAATGGACGGCAACCCGTGGGAATCATTCTGCTTCCCCACTGAAGTTGTTTCCCGCAAATAGAACCCCAGCCAATTTTTAAACCTTCCCCGTGCACTGATGCAGTCCACACCACACAGCCCTGTCTCCATTATCCTCAATCCAAATAAACTACTCATTCTGGCCATCCACTAACACCCATAAACAATTGCACGCTCACGCACTCACGACATGGCCGTGAAACCTGTTTCCCACGGTGAATGAATAGTACCCTACCGTTCAAATGACCAAAATGCCCTCAGTTGGCAAATTACCATAATGCCCTTCATCTCCGTGACCCGTAACTTGATCATCCGATATCCGTTTGACGCGTGCCGTCTGTCATTGTACTCGGGGCATCGAGACCTACCTAACGGTCCTCGGTCCTCGGCCATCGGACCTCCCAGTCAAAAAGTCAACATTTTCCCCCCTTTCATCCAAATTACGAAAATGCCCTTGGGCTTCCGAACGTTATAACTTTCACCTCGAACGTCGGAATCGAACATGCCACCTGTCTATGATCTCATGACGTCCCAAACTACGTCACAGTCATTGATCAAAGTCCATTTGACCGCCCGAATTAAAAGTCAACGCTTTACCCACAACTAGGGGCAAAACAGTCATTTTGCATCGTTCGTCCGATTTCGCCCAACTAATCACCAATTAACCCCGTTAATCATGATTAGTTACTAATCTATTCCTGGATTTCGGGACGGGTCGTTACATGAGGGGCTTCTGTTGATAGCATACTGAACCAGAATCGGTGGGTCTAACATCCAAGCCCAAGACCACTAAAAGCCTGAGGCTTACTTATAAGCTCAATGAACACAAGGACTCAAGCCCACACTACCAAACAACCCTAACAAGGGTTACCCACCATTAGACACGTGGAAAGATCTCCACCATCCATCCAAGTTGACATGTGTCAGCCCCACAATAGAAGCACGTTCTCTCACATTGAAACTATTCATTATTTCTTTCTTACACATCCATAAAAATGAGACACATTTCCCAATAAAAGTAACTAAGTTTTACTATTCATGTTTACTCCATAAATTATTATTTACCACATACTCTTTATATACACTGACTTAAACAGATTTGGACGTCAGAGTAATCTTAGGTTAGTATCATACCAGTGTTTAGCTCTAACCAACGACTGATCCATCAATTTTTACAAGTTATATAAGGAACACTTGATTGAACTAAATAACACCTCTAAGTTAATATATTTTTTGCAACAATAAACTCACTATTCAATTTATGCAGCGCACAGAACAATTTCTATTTTGCTAGTTGAAAGTAGAATAATGTTAAACTAATGTGATAATATTTTTTTTATTCACTCAAAAGGCAAAACCTCATTCATTCATGTAATACTTGGTATATCTATACCGTCCAATAGAATATATTCCAGAAGGAGAATTAATATTGGTGATAGACAATTTGTATTGGAAATGGTAAGCACCCAATGGCAATGTGGGTTCTTGTACGGAGTAACCCACCAAATCCAATGTCAAAGAATTGAACAAAGCCTGCTAATTTGGCACCAGATGCTAATTCCCAATTCCCAATTCCCAATTCCCGATAAAGCGAAATAAAGATATCATATCGTGATCTTGGACACAAGTAGCCAAAGAGGACAGCAGATAGATAGATTCATAGATACATATAGTGCATTTCCAAGTGGCGTTGTCTTCTGCCAAAGACTTAATCACTACTAGTGTCCACCGACAGCAACAAGGCCTGGCCTAGGCCTATCAAGCTAGGTCTCTGTCGACTATAGGGAGCTTTGTCATCAACCAAAAAGGCTCAGCAGACCGCCATCGATAAAACTCAAAATCATATTTTTATTGATTCTTGAAATATAAAAATTTGCATGAAAATAAATGACATTTTTATAGGGTTGGGCACATGGAATCAAAATATCAAAATCGTACCGTTTTAGATCAAACTATACCGAAAAAAAACCGAATATTAAAATCATTGTATGATGTACGGTACCGAAACCGTACCGATATAATTCGGTACGGTTTCGGTATCGATATTTTAAAAAACCGTCCCGTACCGATACCGTACCGAATTAGAATTTTTTTTAATAATTAAATTTATTTCTTATTGGTTTATTAGGCCTTCTTTAAGAGTTGATATGACCATACATGTCTTAATTTAGCTTCTAAGAGTTGATATCTTCAACTTAGTGCAACTTTTTCAATACATATTTGAAAACTTAAGTCATTCATAAATGGAGTTTTACTTTTTCTTTAGTCTTTTATTATGCTAGAGGACTAAGATTCACTAATGAATATAAGCTTCTGGAGTCTGTCTTATGCTAAATTAGTGTTAAAATTGTTAATGTATTGTTTTCTTTTCTCTATGCAATGTTGCCTTGCGCCCATTGTATTTTAGACACGGTCTGTCATTGATCTTTTGGCTGTCTACGCTAATTAAAAACAAAATTACATGGAGGACTCAGAAACTTCTACTTGAATGTCAGCTACTGAAAGTTTTTAATTAGCAAAGCCAGCTAATTGATCTTTTGGATTGGACATGAAGTCTGTAATATTTATTTATATATGGTTTGCTTTTGATTTTGATTTTTGATTAGGGAACCAAAAACAAAATTATTGAGAATCTAAGCTCGCACTTAACCATGCCTAAACCTAACCCTTGCTTTATAATCACAAACAAAATTTTGGCTCAAAACCGAAATCATACCGAAACCGTACCGAACTTAATTGGTACGGTACGATCTGGTTTTATTTTCAAAATATTGAATACCAAACCGTACCGTACAGATTAAAATTAAATGGTATGGTTCTGGTATCGATCAATTTTGTATCATACCGAACTGTGCCCACCCCTACATTTTTTGTTGATTCGACTTTGTACCTTAAAAACGCTTTAACATTTAAGCTAATTCTCTATATATTTGATAAATTTAATTTTAAATTATTCAAAAAATATCAGTAGTTAGCTGTTTTTTAACACTACAATTTAATATTGTCTATATATAAAAAAAAGGTTAAAATTTATCTGCAAACTCCTATATATAACATCTGTATCAGGCTCTTTCAATTTAGTTTGCATACAAATTTAATCTGAAATTTATCCGAAAATTTTAAAACAAGCATATAACAGACGCTCTAATTTTACTGTTAAATTTAATTTAATGAATAGTAATTTTCTATTTATTGCTAGCCATATCCATTTTATAAAATTTAGACTATTTTGATGTTTTTGTACATGTTTTGAGTCAAATTGTTAAAAAATATATATAAATATGAATAGCATAATGTAGATGCTTAATTTTAATTTGAACATTTTAGTATTTATTTTTTAAAAATATATTATCATTTTATCATTAATTCTGCGAACCCAATTTCTCTTATACGTGGAATAAAATATCAATGATATAATTTAAAAGTCAAATTTTGTTTAGGAAAAACAATGAAACCATTGTCGCAGTCCAACATAGCCTTCACCTCTACCATTCTTTGTAGGAAGGCTTTTTAATAAGATAGACTCTGAAGATTAACTTTAGTCTCAAAATGTATCATGAACTTGATTTTGTTCCAAGATGCCCTCTGAACTCCCTTTCATTTCAACTTTCCCATTTCCATCCAATCTGTTAACTTATTATCGAATATATAGACCATATCGTCACTTTAGACAAATCAAGCAGAGCAATTTGGTGAAGACAAATTAGAGTTTTGCTCTCATTTTGTTCTTCATGGGTATGCAGTTTCTTGACTTCACCCAACAAGTCACCTTTGGAATCATCCCATTTGGAATCAAGCCTGAAATGTTGGAAACTTAGCTGCGGAGCAACCACAAAGGGCTCGGGTATAATCTCAACCTGAAAACTCCTAGCTGAGCTTGTTTATGAATCACGATTGGCCTGTGACTATGTGTCAGGACCCACCCCGGTTTCACCCCGAAAACCGAGGTAAATCCTGCTCCCGTCTGACACACCGACACGCACAAAAGTAAACTCACGATAAACCACCAAAATACACAGTCAGACGCAGGAGAAACTTTAAACATCCCGAAATCAAGTTTTACAGAGCATAGTACCAAATACGTATTTTCTCGAAAAACGTGCAATTATGTAAAACCAACATAGCATAGCCATAATCATGAAATCACATATAAAACCATAAAACAAGTAATTAAAAGCAGTTATGCATGCTCGAGTTTAGAGAAAGGGTCCACTCACAGTACCGAGCCCTCAATCGCGTCCCGAACGTCCCGCACGTTCCTTAGCTTCCTCGGGAAATCCCGAACCTGTCAACCATCACCGAAGTACGTTACTAACACATCTACGAAGGTCCACCTAATTTTCCCCAAAAATCCCCGGGTCCTAAACGTAACGAACCAGAACCCTAAGCCTTCAACCTCGCGGAACTAACTTCAAACGACGTCCGAACAACCCGAAACCAATTCCATTTGACTCGTTACAACTCCTAGACCAAAAACCATGTTGACCGTTTTCCCAACCGCCACCGCACGCGCCGCCCAAAGTGGCTGCGCGTGGGGCTCACGCGCCTGTACACAGTCACTGTTCATCGTCGTCTTCCTCACGTGAACCGGTCTGAATCGGTGTTCCCGGTTCACCGCCGTGCCTACACCATTTTCCTCCCTTTCTTCACCATCTTCATCGTCCAGTCCTAAGCTACCCATTCCCCTCACTCAGACATCTCGACTCAGCCTACAACCCGTCGACTCAAGCTCGAACAAAAACCCGAACCAGTCCCCTGTTTCACGATCCAATCAACTAGGTCACCCCCCGTCACGGTGTCGACCCAAAACCCTTCCTAGAACCTCACTGAGTCTTACCCAACTCACCAAAACTGTAACGCCCCGGACGTTCTGGAAATGTAATATTATAAATTATTGATTAAAATGACGTTTTTACCCTTGTGACTTGTGTGGTCAAATTTTTGACTTTTGATTGGAGGGTCGAACGGACGTGGAGTGATGACCGTGAAGTAGTACGGGACGTCACGAGTTCATAGACAGGTGGCACGTTCGATTCGGACGAACAGGGTGGAAGTTACGAGGTTCGGAAGTTCAGGGGCATTATCGTAATTGGACGTTATTAAGGGAAAAAGTTGACTTTTTGTTTGACAATTGACATTCATTTGACTCGAAGACCATTATGATCGTCTCGACGCCCTGAGAACAACGACAGGCGGCACGCGTGAAACGGACGTCGGATGACCGAGTTATGGGTCCCGGAAGTTGGAGGGCAATTTGGTAATTATTGCACAGAGGGGTATTTTGGTCATTTTCACGGCGGTTACTGTAGCACCACCGTGAAAAACAGAGTGCGGCCATGGAGCTTTATGCGTGCAATTGTTTATGGCTAAGTGGACTGGTGAGTGGGTTTAGTTTATGGATTTTGAGGTTGTGGGAAGCATCCATGCGTGTCTGGGCAGAGACAGAACGCACGGGAGAAGTTTTAAATTTGTTCTTGGGGTCTGTTTGCGGGAAGCAACTGCGCAGTGACCAGCTGAGGGATTCTCACGGGTTGTCGTCTCACTTCGATCGATTAACTGAGTTAGAGGATGTGGGGAGGTCATTTTGGTTCAGTTTGGGAGCTGAGTTTGTGAGGAACTGTGAGAGGAACCGTGAGGAAACATTTTCGGGTTTTTGGGGGGAAATCGCAGAGTTCAATTTCTAAGGGTCGAGGGATCAATCTAAACACACTGTGAGACTTCTGGGAGTGAAATAATCACGACGGTGCAAGAACTGAAGGGATTGGAGCCCGTTTCGCCTAGGAACCTGAGTTGCGGTTCAGAGAAGAACCAGTTGGAGGGAAAAAATTGAATTCGATTTCTGAGGCTTGTTGATCGAAACCAAGGGCCATTCTAGTCTTCTGGGAGCAAGAGGAAACCAACCACGTCAAATTCGAAGGACGACACTCACGAATTGGCCATGAACTGAGCTCCCTGGTTCTGAGAATTTTCGAGCTTGAGGACGACGACTTCCAGGTAACAGCGAGTTCAATTGTTTGTGCTATTGTGTTCGTATAGGTCCCCTTAAGCTACTGGTGAGATTAATTGGAGAATGGAGTTAGTTTGGGTGAGTTCTGGGTGACGACCCGTTCGTCTGTTCAAGTCTGGGTTGAATCAATTTAGGGACAGTCGAGGTTAATAATTAGTACAGACCTGAAATTAATGGGTTAGAGAAGATAATAGGATTGAAAACGGGAGGAATTGATTGAGAATTGAGCTTGAACTGGTCGGGTTGGGTCGCGGGTAACAGACCTGTTTATCAGTCGATTCGGGTAAGGACGAAGATACTGTAGCTTGGCGCGTGGCCTTCACGCGCAGCCACCTTGGGCGGCGCGTGACGGCGCGTGTGACGTCAACTCCGATCACGGTCAACATGAAAATTAATCTTTTAGTCTAATTAGCATTTTACCTTTAGGATTCGAGTTGTTCGGGAGTCGTTCGGGATAATTTCGGGAGTCCGGAAGATTAAGTCCTTAAGGTTTATTTCGCCGAAAAATCCAGGAAATTAGGGAAAAATCATACGAGCTATTTGAGGATGTTTGTAACCCTTCTTGTGCGTTTTTATAGGCCCGGACACTTCCGAAGCTACAGAGGAGCGCGTGGGACGCGATTGACGCGTCCTAAGACTGTGAGTGGACTTTTTGACTTCTAAATTGGGCATGCATGACTATTTTGCTTATTTATCTCATGGTTTTACATATGATTTTATGATGGTGATATGATATATCGGTTTTACGTGTTTTCACGCTTTTCGAGATATTTATCGTATTTCACATATTTCGAGGTTATGGTTTTCACTTATGCATGCGTGATGTTTGATGAAGTACCGGGATATGAATATGCATGTTTTCGGATTTATGATGTTTGATCATATTGTGAACTAATTTTCGGAAATTGCATGTGTTGGAAATTGCATGGGAATTCGGACATAAGTCCTATTATGATGTGATATGTTTTCGGAATGATGTTGGAAACGGTTTGTGATGAATCCTGGTTTATTGTATTTAAAAATGGTTTTGGGTTTAAAGACCCGGTTAATGGTTGGATCCGGTTTTTGGGTTTAAAGACCCGGTATGTTGATGACGGGGGCGGGCCCGAGAGTTGGGTTTGAAGACCCGGATTGAGTTTAAAGACTCGTGAGTTTAAAGACTCGAATATTGTGATACTCCCGAGGCCTACTAATCATGTTTTGAGTTTAAAGACTCGTTGATATCCTGGGAAGGCCTAATATGGAGTTTAAAGACTCGGATGGATCCAACGGAATAATTGTGATTATTGATTCACTTTTTACTTGACTTGTGCAATTGATGTTTCAAAATGACGGTTTCTGGATTCTGGTGATGTTAAGTTGTTTTATATGAATTGTGAAGATTCTCTGTAACGTTTTTCATGTGTTTCGGAAAAAAAGTTTTCAAAGTTTAATACGCGATTTTGAAATATTGGTCATGCATGCGTGTTACAAAACTGGAGGGCGAACCCTATTTCGGAAACTGTTTTCCTGTAAAACTTATGTTTCGGTCCACTCACACTTTGTTGTTTTTAAATTCCCTCCAGGTCGTGGTACAAGTGCGGGGGCAAGCGCCGAGGCAGAGGCGGGGGCATAAAGTTTTCCGTTGCGGAATAGTTAGTTCACAGAGTAGGATTTGTTTCTTTAACCTGTTTTGTATTATATTGCTCTGTGAAACTGTGGACTTGACGTCCAGTCGGTTGTAGCTGTTTAATCTCCCTGGTCTGACAATTGGTGTGATGTATTATTATTTATTTTTCCAGTCTTTTGGTTTCGATTGTCAGACGGGAGCAGGATGCCTTCCGATTATCGAGGCGATAATCGGGGTGGGTCCTGTCAAAAACCGTCGTCTCACTCCCGAAAGCCACGACTTTTGGTTTGAAATTCATGGCCAAAACAGAGCAATTGAAAAAGGATGAGGAATTACCTGTGCTCCGGCCGCAGCCGTGAGCTCCACCGTGGCAACACAACTCCTCTAAGTCTCCTTCATCCTTTGGTTTTCCCGTAGCTCACAACGCACACACACACGACCACTGCATCTCTCAACCTTCTCACTAGCTCTCTTTTGATATCTCGTCACTTACTCCCTCACTAGAACACACCAGCACCCACGGCCACCGTCCAATTTTCCCCCAATCTCCCTCTCAGTTTTCTGTTCTTCTCTAGTTCGAACACACACACGGGCACACACTGCACGGTTTTGAACACACCCGTGCACTCACTAGAACCCTCTAGCCAAGCCCCACGTGTCACAATCCCTCAAGCCTCACACAAAAATCTCCTTTCTGCCTTGTATAAGTGTCCAAATCCGGTTGCACCAGCTCAACAGCCAAAAAGACCAAACTGCCCATCTTGATCCCAAAATTACAATTTTGCCACTACCTTTCTAGACTCGTATCTCACTCATCCTAACTCCGATGCACACGTGCCACCTGTCGTTAAATTCAGACGACGAGATCTACCTAACAGTCCTCGGTCAACGTACAAAATCCCGTTCGTACGAAAAGTCAACTTTTCCCCCTATTTTACCCAAATTACGAAAGTGCCCTCAACCTTCCGAACATCATAACTTTTTTCCTCGGATGTCGGAATCGGGCGTGCCACCTGTCTACGGATTCGTGACGTCCTAAACTACGTCATGGTCATCGGTCAATACCCAATTGACCGCCCGAACTAAAAGTCAACTATTTGCCCGAACTAGGGGCAAAATCGTCATTCTACCTTAACGAACCTATCATCACCAACTAACCACCTATTAAGCTCACTAATCCCATTTTAAGCACTGTCTTAACCCTAATTCCCGGGACGGGTCGTTACACTATGTGTTTATCTTTTCTCACTTGTTTACACTTGAATCACACACAAACAAAATGAAGATTAATGACCAAAATTAGGTGAATTTCCAGAAATGAACAAGAACAATGCACTGTAATTGTTTGATTAAATGCCAAGAACTCTATTCAAGGCCTATTCTAAGCTATTACTCATAATTCTTCATTAGATTAGAGAATGAATGCAAATTAGATCATATACACACTTACTATCAATCCTCACGGTGAAGCTATGCCTTCGTCTTATCATATCCTTAGTTGCCACATACTTTGAAAATTTTAGGGAATTTGCATGAAGGCTAAGTAACTTACACACTCCTCATAATTTTCTCTTTTTGATGTAACCACCTCTAGCTCACCTTGAGCTCACTTGCCACCTCACACTCCTAGTAGTTGTTAGGATTGAAAGTTGTTGGTCGCTTAATCAGCAACACTCTCTGTTAAGCTAGCAACAAGTTTGACACCAAGTAGATCCCTAAGATAACTCAGACTCTCCTTAGGTAGTGCCGTAGTGAACAGTTTGATTTGATTGTCCTCTAAAGCATCACGGGTGAATTGGAACTTCCTGTTGATATGCTTGGTTTAAGATAAAAAAGGATTTTTAGCCACAGAACATTGAAGTAAGCTTTCTTTAGTCTTCTCCAAAATCCTTAAGCATAAACAGTAGCCAAGTAGCCTATGATGTAGCCTTTGCTACACTCACGTATTCAGGCTGTAGTGGACAAAGCCATTGTACTTTGCTTCATTAATGCCTAGGAAAACACCCCACTCCCTAGTGTAAATGCATAACCTGAAGTACTCTTCATATCATCCTCAGATCCCCCCCCAATCACTGTCACAAAATCCATTCAGGCTAGAAGCTTTCCCTTCAGATACTTAATCCCAAAGGACAAAGTTCCTTGAATGTATCTCAAAACCCTTCTGACAATCCCAAGGTTCTTGCTTGTAGGTCCATGCATAAATCTAGATATGTGACTTACAACAAGCATAATGTCTGGCCTTATTGCTGTTAAGTAGAGTAGACTTCCAACTATTTTCCTTTAGAGCTACTCATTTGTAGCTTCACTTTCATCTTCCTTTTTGAGTTTTTTCTGCTGGAACTAGTGGAATGCTCACTAGTTTGTAATCCTTGAGGCCAAACTTCTCAAGGAGGGTAGCAACATACTTCTTTTAATGAAAGAGGATCCTTCTAATAGATTGCATCACCCACATCCCTAGGATGTGACGCAACATACCCAAATCTATCATCTTATATTTACTCATCATCACATGCTTGAATTCTTGAATCAAAGTGTAATGACCTGGAAATTCGGAAAAGATAATATGGAAATTTAAAAAGGAAATTGAAGGTTTTGCCCTTATAGGTCAAAAGTTAACTTTTACTCCATGTACTTTTTGGACTTTTTGTAAGGACCGTTACGTAGGCCTTGGAGGCTTGAGTCTGTAGACAGGTGGCATGTCAAAATCGGAGATCAGATGAGTTCGTTACGGGCCTAAACTTGACAAAGGGTTATTTTGGTAATTTGGAATTAAGGGCATTTTTGTAATTTCCCAAGTCGGATATTTTGTGATGGTGACAAGTGTCTTTATCCCTTTATCTCATGTGTGTGAGTGAGTGTGTGCACTGCCTTAGGGCGGCGGTGGGTGTTTTATCCGTGATTATATATATATATATGTTGTGGTGTTGTGTGTGTGTTTTGGTTTTGGACCTGAGAGGAAACCATGAACGGAAGGAGAAAGAAACCAGATAGAGAACTACGGAAAGAGAAGGAAAGGAAGAAGAGAACTAGAAAAAAGAAAGAGAGAGGGAAGAGAGATTGAAACCAAGAGGGAAGGAACCCAATAAACCCCAAAAAAGAAGAAGAAGGAAATTGTAAATCGATCGTTCGACTCATTTGAAACTTCCAAACTTGCAACCAAGTGTTCTGATAAAAATATGGAAGGTTTGGACGTGAGAAACATGTGAACATAAGCATGAATTTTGGCCGAAAGTGTGGAGGATCAGATTGTGTTCTCGAGGCAAATGACTTCTGAAATTACGAAGGAACACTCAGTTTGAGATTGAACTGCCATGATGGTGTGTGAGTAGAATTTTATTTTATAAATTATTATGCATGCATAGTTAAATATTTTGATTGATTTATTACATGATTTATGTTGCAATGGCTTGAATATGATTTCAAAATGATTATTTGATGATTTTTTGGGATTTATCGATTGGTTTCTGGACATGATTTTTACGATTGTTGTGGAAATGGTGTTTTTTTTTCTCAAGCCCTATTTTGAAAGTGTTTGACTTGGTTTTGAGTTAGTAATTTGTGTTAAATGAGTTTTTCTTGGATTGTGTGGACTATTATCCACAATCAACCATCCTCGGTTATGGTCAGTGTTCAGACGTCTAGAGCACGACTCTGTTTTTCTGATACTGGAGAATTGATCCGTTCATAGACATGTCCGGATGGTGCACAAATGCCATTCCCAAATATGACCTAGATGGTGCTACGTGCAGTTCCCGGGGACACTATTATAGTCTAGATGGTGCTACGCGTAAGTCCCAGACGTGCCTGGATGGTGCGTTAGTGCAGTTCTCGAACTTGACTTGTATGGTGCTTCATCCAGTACTCAAATTATCCTACACGTAATACTGTTGTTCATTGTGACTGGTACTTGAGTTTGAGAATTGGTCGTGCCTGTTTATGAGGCTTATGTGACTTAATCCCTGGATTATGTTTATTGATGTTGTGACAAGTTCTTGGAGTTGACTCAGACAGTGATTAGTGCAGTTCTCGAGGTTGCCTATGCAATTTTCTTATCGAGATTGGTCTTCAAGCATCGATGATTAGTTGGTTGTGTTTGATTATTGATGTTTGTGTTTAGATATTTTCACATTCATTCGATTTATTGATATTTATGTCCCAGTGATGTTTTTATGATTTTATGAACATGAATTTCAGGAAATGTGGGTATAGGGCAGTTGTAACGACCGGATCTCGAGGAAATGATAAATTGGAAAACTTAAGTTAAAATGACGATTTTACCTTTGGAAAAGTCAAAATGTTAACTTTTTGATTGGGACACCGGTTGAGGGTTCCGAAAAGATCATTACAATGGTCTCGAGATCCTGAGTTCGTAGACAGGCGACACGATAAAATTGAGGAAAGAACGAACAAAATTGACTTTTTTGCCCCTAAGTCAAATGTTGACTTTCTTTTGGTCAAAGTCAAAGAGTTGAGTTTTTGTCTGAGACGACTTTTAGCGATTTCAAAAACACCGTTAGGAAGGTCTCGGTCTCCTGAGTATGTTAACAGGCGGTATGCTTGAAACGGAGATTGGACAATTACGTTTCAAGTCTCAATCGTATAAGGGCAGTAGAGGAAGAAAACCAAAGGGGACAGAAGAGAAGAAATGGAGTCATGAGAGGAAGAAAACGATGAGAGAAGAGGAGCAGTAGAGGTTTATGGATTGAGAAACCATGGCGGACCCGAGAGGGTGTTTCAGGTAAGAGTTTACTCAACCCAGTTCTTAACTAGGAACTAGAAAATAGGTTCACGGACGTTGTTCTGGAGGTCGTACGATCCTAACGAGCTACTCAGGTGGGGAGTTGGACGCCTAGTTCACTCAAGAAGCAAGGTTGCAGTTTTGGCCGTGAACCTTCGATGGATCGAACGAATTTTGAGGTTTTGAGGTTTCTAGAAATTACGAAAAAATGTACAAAGTGGAATTCGACTATTCAGAGGTGTATGAGCAGACTTTCTTTCCCTAAACTATTATGAATGCATACCTATATGATTTAAATGTGTTTTTATGTGATTTGAATGACATTGGACTACTTGGGAGTTTTACAAGATTTTTGGTGATTTTATGAATATTTTATTATTATTTTAATGCGCATTTTTTGAGGATTGGTAAACTATGTTTTGAATGCCGTTTCAAACGTGATTTTGAGTTGAATTTGGATTATGACATGAAGTAACATTTTTTTAGAATATTTATGATTTTCATTTGATTTTCTGAATGGTTTTTACAAAAGTAGCCTTAATGGCACGTTTTACGAGAATGGGTATTGAGTTGCATTTAGGGCTTAGGCTCGGGATTCTGATGATGGTTTGATTGCGGTTTGGGTTTATGATATGATGTGTGTATGTGCTTCTCGGTAATGATGATGTGATAATGCTCGTTGGATGTGGGCCTCAGCTGTCGAGTTGGGGGCTCCAGATCCTGAGACTGGATGATGATCACGATACTGATACAATCTTATGTGGATATAATTTTTCCTTGTGTTGCGGTGATGACTCGAATGTTGAGCAGGACTTTAGTTTCCGAGTCAGCGTCACTCGGACGTCGAGCAGGGCTCCAGTTCTCGAGTATATTGCCTACCGTTAGTGCACCTGTGATATGATGGTTGGTATGATGATTGTGATGATGCCTATGATGACTAATCTGGTGCATATGGTCATTTGTGTGATGGTTGTGGATTAATGATGACTTGACTATATGCCTGTTCTGTGATGATGTTGGTTATGGTTGATTGTGTGGATTGATGTGTTGGCTTGTGAGATGTGATGTATGTTGTGGTGTGCCTTCCAGTGAGGCAGTGGTTTCATGTGTGACATTATGTTAATGGTTATGCCGACTTATCAAGATTTATTTTGATTAGTGTTACTGTTGAGCTAAGGACTTGTTTCACATATTTCGAACTCTATGTCGTGTTTCATTTTAATCGAAGTAAAACGGCTTTGAAAAGGGTTTCGTATGCATGCATGGTTTTAAAAAACGGAGGGTAAAAACTGAATTTTTTCAGATTATGTTTTTAAAACTGTTTCTTTTGTTCACTCGCACGTTTTCTTGGTTTTGTGACCCTCCAGGATCACTACACGGAATTCGAGGCTCGAGAGGCGGAGGCATGAACTAGTGAATTACATTATCCCTTGTCTGGCAGGGTTTCTGTCAGACGGGACCAGGGCCCGACGATACTTTTGTTGTGTAGTTGGTTGGGGTCTTGTCAACAGTTTACTGGCATTTCGTGATTTTGTGCTACCACGGTCGATGATCTGTTCGATTTGAAATCTGATTGTCCAATTGTTTACTTTTTATTCTATGCATGTTTGTTTTAGAAACTTAAGGGTAAATGTAACGACTTGTCTCGTAATCACGGGATTATCGGGAGGTTATCGGGGTTAATTAAGGATTAATTGAGGATTATAGGGATGATTGAGGCAAAATGACGATTTTACACCTCTAAGGTTAAACTATTAACTTTTAACTCGGGAGGTCAGTTGCACATGAACTGAGGTCCATTACGTAGATCAAAAGATTACGATCACGTAGACAGGCGGCATGTTGAATTTGGACGTTGTACGAAAAAGTTATGGGTCTTAAATAGTTCAAATAGGATTTTACAAGTACACGATTTACGAGGCAAGTTAACTTTAGAATTTTTTTGGCACTAGATATTTATCCCCAAGTTCAATGGATGAGTGACACTTGTCACTCACCCATTGATCCTTGTCCCTTGTACGTCTCCCCTTCTCCCTTTGTTTCGAACAACCTGAAACCCATCTCTCATTTCTTCATTGCTTCAACAGTTGGTGCTGCTTGAGAGAGACAGAGAGTGAGGCTGTGAGACACTTAGATGATGGTGGAGGATGGCGGAAGCACAGAGAAGTTGACTGGAACTCGAAAAGCAGGTAAACCCGAGAACCCGTTAAAGTTGGATTTTGGAACTTTGGTTTTTGGACGTTGGGATCTCATTTTGATGCAATGGACATGTTAATTGATCTCATATGACTCTGAAAGGACAAAAAGGAGGGAAAAATGACCACTGGACAGGCTATGGGATTGGTTTGAAGTTTGGTCGTGAATGATCGAACTTGATAGGTGAGTTTCAGGTCTTTGATCTTGGTTTTGAGGTCGCAGATCTATTCCTCTGAGTGAGATGAGTGTCTAGCTAGAAAAATGGAGGAAAACGGTGAATATTTGAGGGAGATATGGCCGGGTCAAAGTCGTGGGTCAAACGACCTATTATAGTGGTTCGGGTCGACCCTTTGAGAGGTTGACGATGATGATAAGGCAAGCCACGTCATCATGTAAATCTATGAGATAGGGGTCGGTTGGTGCCAAATGGCAAGGTGTCAAGTCCAGTCAGCATCGACGTGGTAGTACCATGTCAGCATTGTTAGGCCACGTGGACTAGTCAGGTGGTGCCACGTGGCAACATGTCAGAGATGTTAGAGTGACGTGGCAGGTGACGTTGTAGTGATGACATCAGTAGTGACATCAGAATGACGTCATCATGTGACAAGAGGCACGTGTCAGAAGGTGACACGTGCTACTAGTTATGGGGTGCCACGTGGCAGGTTATCAGAGCTGTCAGTTGTCAGATGTTAGGCTGACATCAGCAGGTGACGTCAGCAAGGCTGATGTCATCATTGACTAGCATTGAGACCAACCTTTGACTAGCGCGTGTGGGCGCGTGGGCAAAAATTTTGTGGTCAAACTGATCTTGTTCGAAAGGTTTCAACGTTCTGAATCCAATGGTGGTGGTTTCAGGTCGATCAGAGAACCTTTAGTTAGTATTTGGGAGGTTTTTCTCCTCAAGAAGCGTGTTTGCGACACGTTTTCGAATCAGGGGTTTTTGAGGGTTTATTGTATGGACTTAATTGGATTGTTTGTGACCCTCGGGTGTGATTTGGACAAGCCCAAACATTCAGAAGGATTCAGATTAGCTTACAGTGCGGGTTTTGAGTGTGCAATATGGACTATGTGTGAGTGGACATTTTTTTATAAATATGGTGCATGCATAAATGTTTTAAATGTCTTATGATCATGGTTTGAAATGCAATGATTGCATAGCGAATTGAATGATGATTTGTGGATTTGATTGTCAGTTTTTGAAAGATTTTACGGACTTGCATAAAAATGGCATTTTGGGCTTGAGACCTAATTGAATAATTAAATGATTTTGGTATTTGTGAAATGCTGTTTTAGGCTTGAGACCTTTTTAGAAAGATGTTTGACTCCGAGTGTGAGTCGATATGTACTGTTTTACTTGAAAGAAATGTTGTGATTTATGAAATGAGTGCTAGACTGTTTTTATGAGGTTTGGTGGAAACTATGTTTTGGGCTGAAACCCAACGTGGAACGATTGTTTTGATTTGAAATACAACTGTTTATGAAAATGTATTTCAACTGTTTCCACCTAGACCATCCTTCTTGATATTGATATGACTCCGGTTGGGAATGTGTTTCCCCGGAGAGGGCCTCCGGTTGTAAAAGTGTTTCCCCAGAGAGGACCCTATGGTATTGTATTGCTTGCCTTTGGTATGCGATGTGTCCCCCCCCAGAGAGGTCACGATGCACTGCCTGTTGATGAGCAGCCATGAGAAGCTCGGCTTAGGATTGCTTATGTATGGCATCGATCGTTGGTTTGTTCACGACGATATGAACGTCAGCCATTGATTTGTTCAAGGCGTCGTGCTCATACATGAGCTGTCTTGGAGCTTATTGGAACGCATTGCACGGATGACGTGACTGATGATGATATGAGATGAGACAAATGTGGGTTATGAAGATTGGTCATGTTTTCGAATATTGCTTTATGTCCAAATGTTTTCACATATTTTGGTTTGAAAAGAAATATGATAAAAGCATTTGAGATAACATGTTTTCTGATGCATGTATGCTTTTAATTGGAGGGTATAAATGTATTTTCCCGAAATGTATTTGAAATGCTTATTTTTGTATACTCACAGTTTTAAATGGCTTTTAATACCATTCAGGTTAATCGCGGATGCAGGCTGTAATAGAGACTGAGGCATCACATGAAGTTGCGTACTCTGGATGTAACGACCCGTCCCAAGAAGTAGGGTTAAGGGAGTGTTTAAGAGGAGATTAGTGAGTTTAATCGGGGGTTAGTTGGTCCCGATAAGGTCATTAGCTTAGAATGACGATTGTGCCCCTAGTTTGGGCAAAAAGTGGATTTTTAGTTCGGGTGGTCCAATGGACTTTGACCGGTGACGAGGACGTAGGTTAGGACGTCACGAATCCATAGGCAGGTGGCACGCCCGATTCCGACATCAGAGGAGAAAGTTATGATGTTGGGAAAATTGAGGGCATATCCGTAATTTGGCTAAATTAAGGGGGAAAAGGTTGACTTTTTGTATGAACGGGTTTTGGTATGTTGACCTAAGACCGTTAGATAGATCTCGTCGTCCTGAGTTCTATGACAGGCGGTACGTATTCATCGGACGTACGATGTGGGAGTTACGGGTCTAGAAAGGTAATGGCAAAACCGTAAATTTGATTTAAAAGGAAGGGTAATTTGGTCTTTGCACATGGGGATGTGTGCAACAGATAAGGACAGATAGAGGGCTGAGATTGAACCACATGGGAGAGAGGTGGTGGATTGGTGACACGTGTGGGGGAACTAGAGGGTTCCAGTAATTAGTGTACGGCCCAAATAATTGGGGCACCGTGTATGTGTGTTCGTGTGTTGTTCAAAGAACAGAAACAGAGGCTGGGGAATTGAGAGAAATTGGACGGTGATTGTGTGTGTTTGTGTGGAATGATGAGTGGATGAGTGATCAGAGAGTGAGAGGGAGGTAGTGAGGAGGTTTGGAGGTCTAGTGACTGTGTGTGAGTGCAAGGTGAGCCACGGGAAAAATAGTAAGGAAAACAGGGAGGACCTGGGCGTAAGTCGAGGGTTCTTATGAGTTGGGTGTGACTCAGTGAAGTCCTAGGAAGATTTTGGGCTAGCCACCATGACGGGGGAAGACCTGGGTGGCTGAAGAAGGAAAGAGAGCAGTGTACGGGTTTTTGTTCGAGTTCGAGTCGACGAGTTTTAGGGTGAGTCGAGGTGAGTGAAGTACGAGAATGGGTAGCCTAGGATTGGACGATGCTATTGGTGAAGAGAGGAGTCGATTTGGTGGACGAAAGGAGGAGAACCGTCCTCGCCGGTTCAAGTTGCAGGACTGTGTCGAGCCCGGTCTACTCGAGGTAGACGGTGACACTGTAGCAGGCGCGTGAGGGCCACACGCAACAACTTTGGGCGGCGCGTGGGGGTGCGTGGGGAGGATTCCGGCCAAACGTCCAACATGGTTTGTGATCTAGGTGTTATGACGAGTCTAATGAAATTGGTTTCGGGTTGTTCGGACGTCGTTTGAAGTTAGTGCCGCGAGGGTGAAGGCTTAGGGTTCCGATTCGTTACGTGTAGGACTCGGGGATTTTTGGGGAAAATTAGGTGGACCTTCGTAGACGTGTTAGTGACGTACTTTGGTGGTTGTTGACAGGATCAGGAAGTCCCGAGGAAGCAGAGGAACGTGCGAGACGTTCAGGACGCGATTGAGGGCTCAGTACTGTGAGTGGACCCCTTCTCTAAACTCGAGCATGCATAACTGTTTTCAATACTTGTTTTATGGTTTTAATCTTGATTCTATGTTTATCAAATGTGTTTTGTTTGTTTTGCATTGTTGCACGTTTTTTTCAAGGAAATTCGGTATTTGGCACGTTTTACGAGAAATGTCGATTTCTGAGAATAATGCCATGGATTTGGGATTTTCATAGATAAATGGTTTAAATGTTCATAAAGGGATTTTAAAACCTGATTTGGTGATTAAAAGATTTCCGGTTTTGGAAACGGATTTGGAGAATCGAGAGTTGGTTTTCAGATTGGAAAGTGGAATTCCGGATTTGGGTTCGGAATGACGGTTCTGGACGCTGGAAGGGCATCAGACCGATGATTTCGGATTCGGGTTTGGATATGGATTTAGAAATGGTTTTCAAATGGTTTTGGATTGGATTTGCTGGATCTGGTTATTGGGTTTAAAGACCCGGATATTGATTTGACGGGGGATGGGCCCGGATTGGGTTTAAAGACCCGGATTGAGTTTAAAGACTCGGGAGTTTAAAGACTCGGATATATTGATATTATTGAGGCCTGGATTGAGTTTAAAGACTCGGGAGTTTAAAGACTCGGATAGGTCCAGCAGGTTTGATCGGAAATCGATTGGTTGAACTTTATGTTTTACATTACGGTTTTATGATGCTTATGGTATGATTTCTATAACCGTTTTATAGTGTTTCTGTTTCTTATGATGTTTTATGATGATCGATTCTATAACTGTTTTAATAACTGGGTTATGCATGTGGTTTCAAAACGGAGGGCTAAATCCGGTTTTCTTCTAAATGGTTTTAGAAACTTTTCTGTTATTATGGTCCACTCACACCTTCTGTTTTAACTTGCCCTCCAGGTTGTGGAGCTAGCGCGGGGTTCCGGCGTCGAGGCAACGTCTGAGGCAGAGAAGTCATGAGAGGGATGCCAAAGTATTTTGTTTTAATTTCCGTGTGCATGTATTCGGGTTAATAGTTTCTTTCTTTTGTATTCGTACTATGCTCTGTAAACTGTTGACTTCAGGATATGTAGTATAATTTCTCCTGCGTCTGACTGTATTTGTGTCAGGGTGTCCGATGGGAGCAGGATTTACCTCGGTTTTCGGGGTGAAACCGGGGTGGGTACTGACAATGGAGACCCTATGTGGATCATGGTATTATCCCTGTCTAAAACGAGGTGTCAGACGGGAGCAGGTCCTCCCATGTTAATCTAGGGGGATTAGGGATAGGTCCTGTCAGCTTGGTATTAGAGCACTGAGTTGCTTTTGTGGTGTCGAGCACTGAGGGTGCACGATAGTTTTGCTTCGGATGTGATGCCTCTATGACAACAGCCCCGTCATCAACTTGATAGTGAGGTTAAGGCTAGGAAGGGTCAATTTTCATATGGACCCAACAGTTTGGAGCCGTAGAGTTACTGGTGGATTGGATCCCAGTATAGTGATGGATCAGATCACGAGGTGGGCGATCAGTGGATTGCATGCCTGGTACACTGGGAGTGGATTGTACGGACGTTGGGTTGCGCTCATGAGGGCATGCTTTTGTAGTCTAGAGCACATGGTTCTGATAGAAGTGAGTTTTTGGATAGTTTTGCACGTGCTTGGTGGTAGACATTGCTATCGTTGGATGAGGCTACCGAGATTTGGGAGATGTCCAAGAAACGTTTCTTACATCATTCTTGCCCCAGTCTTATCGAGATACGAGGGAGGTGGAGTTCCTCTGACATGAGAAGTGAGATTTTAGGGTAGCTACGTACGAGCAGAGGCTTGTGACTTTGTCATGGTATGCTCATGTTTCGGTGGCGATTGAGGCAGTGCGGCTTCGTTGGTTTGTGTCGGGTCTTGAGAGTAAGACTCGATTGACGTTATGGTATCTCAGTTGGAGATGAGTTTTTCGGAATCCCAACAACGACCAGATGGTTCTAGGTGACGAAGAGGGTGTCAAGAGGATTTGATTACCCAAGGAGCTTTGGAGCGGGATACTTCTAGCTTTGATTCTTCAAGTGGCAGACTTGCGAGTCGCAGTGGTCAGTGAGCGCGACGGAGAAGATCCCGAGAGGACCGATTGAGATTACAGTTATGTTCCTCGTTTGGTGGGAGTTTTAGAAATACGTACTACACCTAGAGCAGAGACACGTGTTTTGTCTTACCTTAGTATTCACGAGTGTTGGTGGAATACGAATCCACACACCTTATCTTCTGAAGTTTGTATAGGTGTGGATTTCATTAGGGTTGGACAGTGGTATTAGTATTCCGACTGGTGCTGTGATTGGATCACCTACTTGGTTCGAGTAGAAGGTTTTGACAATAAGATAGATTATATTTCCCTAGATATTTGTGATTTCGATGTGATCCTAGGGATAGATTAGTGGGCTACCCGTTACCCCTCTGTTGAGTGTTTGAGGAACTAGTTTTCTTTGGTAGTCCTAACTTGCCATGGTTTGGCCTTTTCGTGGGACAAGAGGATACTTCCTTCGGGAGTTTGATCGACTATGGAAGATGGGAAGTTGTTACAAAATGGTGGTTCAAGATATGGGATATGTGTTGTGAAGTCCCCAGATGGCTCAGTAAGCTTGAGGAAGATGTTGGTTGTGTCGACATTTCTGGTGGTGTTCCTCGAAGGATTTACCGAGGTTGCTACCTCGGAGGGAAGTTGAGTTACAATTGAGTTTCTTCCAAGTACTCAACCCATTTTGTAGCCCACCGATAGACTTGAGGAGGTAGAATAGATACCCTATTGAAAATGATTTTGACTTGACTCGAAGTCAAGAATTCAGTTGAAAGATATACTTTGGATGCATGTATTGTATGCTTGGATGTGTATTTCCCGAATTGACTTCAGATGTGAAATTCCACGAGATGGCTTATGATTAGTGTTGTCAGGATAGTTGGCCATCGTGAGTTGGCAACAGAGTATTAATGGTGATATTGTTATGGTATACCAAGGATTCATACTTGTTGAGATGAAAATGGATTTCGGGAAACGTGGACCCTGGGTGTTTGATTCTCTATATGAATTGTTGATTCTACTATTGTGTGATGTGATCCGGATTGTGTAATCCGATCCATGATTCGAGAAATGTGGACCAACGTTGGTTTCATGGTCATGATTTTATTGTTGCAAGAGTAGTGTGAATACTCGGAGGACCGAGGTAAATTTTGGATTGACATTAATTAACCACGGTAACTGAGATTGGATGAGTGTTATCGACTTTCGGATGGAGGTTTTCCTCTAGGATTTCTGTTGATGGGATTCACTCGGAAGGGAGTTAATCTGGTGTGAGATGATAATTGAGTGAACAGAATATTGATTACTGCTCTAGTTTAACTATCTTGGATGATAATGAAGGTTTTGGAAATAACAGTGATGCATCGATGCGCGGGTTCAGATTGTGTACTTATGCTACCCGTGAAGGTTTTGCTTTTTCAGCTAGGCAGAAGGGATGTCTTGAGTTGAACTCGAGGTAGAGGAGACGGCTAGGGCTGTTTGACTAACAATGATGGTACATTTGAGCATCATTCTAGAAAAAGTGAATATAGTAGCCGATGCCTCGAGTAGGATGTTTACAGGCTCGTTAACTCTTATCCGTATTGTTCATCTACATGGAGTGATATTGGACTGTCCCTGTGAGATCTTTATGGCTAGATTAGATGTACAACACACCTTCAGAATCTGACCCTTTGCATCATCAAGGTGAGGGTCGAGGTAGGTAACCGAAGGGACTTTTCATGTAGGATTGGTACGTCTTGCTAGATGTAAGTTAGTTGACCTTTGGAGTTAACCAAGAAATTAGATTGGTTAGTGAACTGGTTGGATTGTCTCTGAAGTTGGTCAAGTGACCACGAGGACTCAAAGAGAACCTTGTGTATTGGTATATGATCTGTCCAGAGCGGAGATCGGACATACACATTCCAATGTTGAGCCACGATTGGCATGGTAGCCATATGATAAACTGATTGGATCTGATGTTGACTTTTTTTTTGAAACACTTGGACCATGAATATTGTGCTTTGAAGGCGAGAGACTTCAGAGGGTTCAGTCATTGTACGAGTTTGGAGCTCAGTGCCATGGTTGGCAAGAGGAACCCTTGTAAAACTGTTAGGGGATTATCTTGACTAGAGCAAGTATTCGTCGTGGTCAAGATGCGCTTATTATAAGTGAGCTGCCGGATGAGGACTCGAGAAGAGTCAAGATCACAAAGTTGTTCCCCATGTGCGACGAGGTACTGTAAGAGGACTTTCGTACAAGTTCGATGTGGATAAGGAACTTGAATGGAAAGAGTGGAGCCGACGAGTTACCAGCTTATCACGATGGTTCGTCGTAGTTATGATTGACGATAGGAGACCGTCTAGTGGCAGATGACTAGTAATTGTTCAGTGAGAGCAGATACACTAGAATGAGTTTTGAGTACACCTGTGTAGGTGACAGGTGAGATCGACCAACATCGATGCCTCGAGCGAGGCTTGAGATTTGCATTTTGGACGTGTACGTGGACATGTGGGAGCCTCAGTTTAAAGGCATGATGGTTTTCCGTAGTTGGATTGGGTTAGTGGGAATTTCAAGGACAAAATTCTTTAAGAAGGGTAGATTGTAACGACCCGTCCTGCAATCACGAGATTATCGAGGTCAATTAAGGATTAATCGAGGATTAATGGGATGATTGAGAAAAATGACAATTTTACCCCTAGAAAGGTAAAATGTTGACTTATGACTTGAGAGGCCAATTACACTTGAACTGAGATCTATTACATAGATCGAGAGATTACGATCACGTTGATAGGCAGTAAGTTGAATTTGGACGTCGTATGAAAAGTTATGTGTTTAGAATAATACAAATTGGATTTTACAATTATAAAATTTACAAGGCAAGTTGACTTTAGATATTTTGTGGGCGTAGATATTTTTCCCCAGGTTCAATGGATGAGTGAAACTTGTCACTCACCGATTGATCCTTGTCCCTTATACATCTCCATTTTCGAACAACCTGAAACTCATCTCCCATATCTCATTGCTTCAGCAGCTGGTGCTGCTTAAGAGAGACAGAGGCTGTGAGAGACTGAGATGACGGTGGAGGACGACGAAGGCACGAAGAAGTTCACTAGAATTCAAAAATCAGGTAAACCAGAGAACCCGTTTAAGTTGGATTTTGGAACGTTGGTTTTTTGACGTTGAGATCTCTTTTTGATGTCATGGACATGTTTATTGAGCTCATACGAGTCTGCAAGGACAAAAAGGAGGGGAAAATGACCACTGGACATGCTATGGGACTGGTTCGAAGTTTGTTCATGAATGATCGAACTTGACAGATGTGTTTCAGGTATTTTCTCCTGGTTTTGAGGTTGTAGATGTACTTCTGGGAGTGAGACTAGTGTCTAGGCAGAAAAATGGAGGCAAACGTTGAAGATTTGAGGGAGATATGGTCGGGTCAAGGCAGCGGGTCAAATGACCCGTTACAGTGGTTTGGGTCAACCTAATACAGTGGTTCGGGTCGACCCGTCGAGAGGTTGACGACAATAACGTGGAAAGCCACATCATCTTGTCAGTCCACATGGCAGGGGCCGATTGGTGCCACGTGGCGTGGTGTTAGGTCGAGTCAACATCGACGTGGCAGTGCCACGTCAGCATTGTCTGATCACATGGACCAGTAGTTGGTGCCACGTGGCAACATGTTAGAGATGTTAAAGTGACGTGGTAGGTGATGTGGCAGTGATGATGTCAGTATTGACGTCTACATGACATCATCATGTGACACGAGGCATATGTTAGAGGGTGACACGTGGCACCAATCAAGGGGTGCCACGTGGGAGGTTGTTAGAGCTGTCAGTTGTTAGATGTCAGGTTGATGTCAGTAGGTGACGTTAGCAGGTGACGTGAGTAGTGTGAACGTTTGATAAAAAAATGCTAGAAAATTCTGGAAAATAAAATCATAATTTTGCCCCTAAATGTCAAAAGTTTGACTCTTTGATCGAAACGCCTTCTGAACGTTTCGCGAAAGGTCGTTACAATGGTCTCAAACCCCTAATATATAGACATGTGGTACTCTAAAAAAGGAGTTCCGTTAAGTTCATTATGGGTCAAAATAGCTTGGGGTATTTTGGCAATTTCGGGGAAAATGGGTATTTTGGTCATTTCTAGATAAATCTAGGATTGTCTAGAGGGTTATATTATTTTCCCTCCCAATCTCCCACCAACATTTTACACGTATATATATATATATATATATATATATATATATATATATATATATATATATATATGGGTGTGTGTGCAAAATAGTAGTTTGGGGGAGGGGGGAGGGATGGGTCGAAAAATAAGAAAGCAAGAACAAAGAAGATAAAATGGGAAGAAAAGCTAGATGGATGGGAGGAAAATAGAGAAAATAGATAAAGAAGAAAGAAGGAAGAAGAGGACGTGAGAATAGTAAACCAGGAAAAGGGTAGCACATACGATGATGAAGAGCTGGGGAAACTGTAAGGTTATATTTCGGGTTTCCTAACTCAAGACTGGACAGCTTGAGAACAAGCAGTTAGGCATCTTTCTGAAGGTCTTGTGATCACTTTGAGACTAGAAGAAACAAGATGGGATGCATGCAAGGTCAATAAGAGATCAGAAGCCATGGCCAAATCTTTTCAGGAGCTGGACCAGGTTATCAGGTGAGTATTTCCACGTTTGGGTGTCACAGAGACACTCCATAGGTTGAGCACATGTGAGTGGACTATTGGAACAACCAATTTGGATGTAAAATGACCGAGATACGACCGGGTCACTATCGCGGGTTGGGTGACCCGAAAACTAAACAAACATGTCTGGACGATGACCCCTGTGACTAGCGAGTGACCACCACCACGCACAGTGAGCAACTGCTGGCGCGTGAGGGCGTGTGCTGCAGTGGCTAAGGTTGTGGTCAATATGAAAGTTGGTTGTTGTGAAATTCTGAGTTTAATGGTGCAATTTGTGAGTTAATTGGACATATTTTGAGTATAGTTTTTGGATATCCTATGTTATGATTCTATATTTTAATCCAAGATTAAAATTGGGAAAATTAAGAAACTAGATTACAATAATATTTGGAAATTTAAATGAAATATAGAGAGGAATTATGATGAATTGAAATGTGAGAAGTGGGTGAATATATACAAAGGATATGGTAAAGGTATTAATATGTGAGATTATATTTGAATTTTAATATATATGGTAAATTTAGGAAAAGTGATAAGGAAAAAGGATAGACTATGAGTACTGCTATGTGAATAATTGAAGGGTGATTATGGTGAGGTGGAAATGGATAAGTAGAAGGATTGTGATACCTTAATTATTATTTGATCATGCCATGCAATATAAAATTTGGCAATAAAGGGAATATGTGAATAATTATGAATTGTTAGAGTTATAATAACATTGATATGCAATTGATGTTGCAAGATGTGACAAACATAATAACGAAAGTAAAATCATTTATGGCCTAACTAGAAATGCCACAACTTGTCGGGGTTAGTGGGTTGGTTTTGGACGGTGCCTCGCAGGATGTGGATTCTATTGGTTAATTGATATGTAGAATCAAACTAATAGTATCCCTTGTTTGACAAGAATTTTCAGACAAGAGCAGGACCAGTTGGTTATCCTGATAAATTTAGGAACGGGTCATGAAATGTTTTAAAATATTTATTTTTATCCATTCAAACTTTTTAGTGGTTTTTGGCCCTCTAGGTCATTTCACGGAAATTAGGTAGATCAAGAGATGGAGGCACGAGTAGTAAACGAGTACGAGTATATCTTGTTTGATAAGTGCTAAGGGTGGTTTTGGTTTTTAGGATTGTTTGTCAAATGTGAGCAGGATTGAGCGCGATTATCGAAGTTTTTGGTGTGGGTCGTGTCACAAAGCTTATGAACTCCCACTGTATATTATGTCATCAACATAAATTGATAAAATTAGGACTCCACCATCGTCACCAAACTTGATATAGAGAGTTTCCTCACTTGCACTTCTTTTAAAATCACCACTTAGAAAGTTGGAATCAATTTCACCATACCATACTCTAAGAGATTGCATAAGTCCATTAAGAGCTTTCCTTAACTTGTAGACATTCCCCTCTTCAACTTGAACCTCAAACCCTTCTAGTTGGTTAATGTACACTTTTTCTTCTAATAATCCATTCAAGAATCCTTACTAGGCATCCATTTGATAGAGTTTTAAGCTCCTTTGAGCTTCTAAGGCTTTGAGAGATGTGTTTGTGTCTAGTCTTCCAACTAGAGCAAGGGTTTCATTGAAGTCCACTCTTAGCTTTTGTGCATAGCGCTTGGGCACTAACCTAGCCTCGTACGTCTGTATTGAACCATCTAGGTTGAACTTAGTTTTGTAGACCCATTTGACACCACCGACAGGTTTTGTTAGCTCCAATGGTTTCAACTTGCATAGGTCATGTCTAAGTGGGTGTGTTCTAGTAGTTGAATTTCCCTTAGAGCAAGTTCCTTGTCAAACTACTCCGCATATTATTTCCCAGCAACGCAGCTTGCACACAAATGGCCTCCATCTTGTAGTTTAGGCATCCTGATCACCATATCCTTTTGCGGTAGGCTTTTGAGAATTGAATAGTTAAGATGATCATATATGTCATGCCATAGTTCTGATTCTTCAAAAATAGCAGCTATCATTGTTACAGGCTTCACATAGTCAACAGTCATAGGAAAATACCTATTTCTGGTCATAGGGATCTTTACTACCCTGTGATCCAATTCCGTATCCTACGAAATGTCTACATACTAGTCAAAAAAGGCTAAAAAGTAGCCATGCTATATCCTTTTCCCAACACTTAGTAAATTTTCCTCTAAACCTGGTAACAACATCACACCCTTAATGTGCCTTTCTTCCTGCTTAGTATAGCTAAGCAGTGTCTTTTTTTCAACTTCTTGGACCAGCTCACCATTTCCCATCTTCACTTTAGCCTTGATGCATTTATCAACATTCACTAAAAGTGACTCTTGAGCTGTCATGTGATTACTACATGCATTGTCCATATGCCAAATGTTTTCAGTCTTCATAGAAGCTGAATTACAGGCATAGAATAGGTTTGCAGGTGCTGATGCCTCTGCCACTTCCTTAGACGTGGTCATAGATTTAGCACTCATGCAATCCTTAGCTATATGACCAACTTTTTTGCAGGTATAACACTGTCTATTCTTAAACCAACAAGTACCATAGTGTTTCCTTCCATACACCTTGCACTCAGGTGCACTACTTTCAGACTTCTCTGAATTCTGGTGATTACTAGACTTCTCACCATTGCTCGATCTCTTATTCCGACCCATGTTCTTGAAATTATTCTAGAACTTGCCTTGTGAATTCTCTTGTGCATTATTATGTTGTCCCTTGGAACGTATAGTTAGGCTAGCAAAATAGATATGATAGGATCGTTTGATATATTCAAGATAATTAGTATCTTTTGAGCTAACCTTCATTTTATTAAGTCCTCACCATAGGTTTTCATTTGATTAACCACTCCATATAATCTAAACATGTAAATAGAAAAGGTTTCTTCTTCTTTCATTTGAGTATATTTGAATTCACTCCTTAGAGATTGAAGTTTTACAGCTCTAATATTTAAATAACCTCTGTACACTGTTTTTAGGCTATTCTATGGACATTAAGCATTCTAATTTCTCTGGATTTTGAGAAAAATGTTACATCCCATACCGGAAACTCAAAATCAAAATATTGTAGAGATTACCATTTTACCCCTATATGTATAACTAGAATTATATTTGGGATTCTTGTTGGACTTTTAGATTGGAGGGATCAATTAGTAGAGTTAGTCACTCGTTAAATTTGAAGGACGAACATTTGGGCTTTGTTCCTACCATCCGGATAACAAAAAATTAGCAGCGACTTGCTTATTTTTAATCTCCACTTAAACCATTACCTTTGCAGAAAGTTGTATCGAGTTACTGTGTAACAAGCCGTCCCAAATTAACGGGATTAATTGAGGATTATCGTGACTAATCCCAGATTAGTCGAGGAATCGCAGACGGAAGGTGTAAAATGACGATTTTGCCTCTAGGATTGGGCAAAAAGTTGAATTTTGACTCCGGTGGTCAAATGTAAGAGGACCAATGACTGTTACGTAGATCGGGATGTTACGAGTCCGCAGACAGGTGGCGGCACGTCGAAATCAGACGTTCGACTGGGAAGTTACAGGTCTAAAACAAAAAATGGTACTATTCATGTATATCGAGAAAAGTCAACACGTGCCATAACTGGATTGGATAAATATCTGGTGGGGACCACCAGATGAGTGAAAACTGTCACCCATTTGATTAGCCCAAATCCCCAAATTGTGGGGATATTATCTTCATCTTTCATCTTCTCCATTCTTCCTAACTGAAACCCCGCAAACTCGTAGCACCCAAACCACCCCATTACCCTATCCCTTTTTGTGTTCATATGTAGGATTGAGAGACTAAGAGATTGAATGTGAAGGACTGAGATGAACGAGGGGTTGAGGATGGCAGCCACGGGGGAGGCCACGGCTGAGGTAAGAACTGAAACCCGTAGCTTGTTTTTGGGTTCAAAAATAGAAAATGATGTTTGGGCATTGCTTGATCGATTTGGTGGTTTGGATGAGGTCCTAGAGTATGAGACGAGCTCAAGGGACTCAAAATCGAAAGCAACGGTGGCCGGAGCTGAGAGAAATCGACGGAGGAATTCTAGGATACTGTTCATTCAATCAACGGTCCTAGTTTTGAGTCCATCGATCGATTAAGAATGACTAGACGATCAACTAGGAAGAAACCAGGATTAAAACATATTAGAATCAAAGGATTTAGAACCTGGATAGAGGTTGATGATGAGATGACATCATCATGTCAGGTCTAATATGTCAGTCTAACAGCTGTCAGAGGTGGACCAATGGTAGGTCGACAAGTGTCACATCTCAGTGCACAGTCACCACTAACATGCTAGTGACGTAACCCAATCAGCTGCTACCACGTGTCACAGATGTGTTAGTGAAGTGGACTAGTGCGCATCGGATACGTGGCACTGTCAGATCTGATAGGTGTCATATCTAATAGCTGTCAGACCCTGTCAGGTTGACATCAGTAGTGACGTCAGCAAAAGTCAACGTTGACTTTTGTGTTGACACGAGCGTAGAGGCGTGAGTGGGAAAGATTTTTAAGGCGGGACTAGTGTTATTTTAAAGGTTTCAACGATCCAGATCTAATGGTGGTGGTTTTGGGTCGATCTGAGATCGTTAGGTTGGTCAAACCGAGGATTTTAGCCTCGAGAAGCGTGTTCTGGACACGTTCTCGTGCTAGTACTGTTCATAGGTCTTAGGTATGACCTTATAGAGGCCATTGGTATGATTTGGACATGTTCAGAAGTTCCAGAGATGGTGAATTATCCCTAGGGAGGCTTATGCACGTGTATCGAGACGCATCTAGGACGGTCTGTAAGTGGAATTTTGTTTTCTAAATATGATGCATGCATAACTGTTTTATATGTTTTAAATATGTGATTTATGATGAATATAATTGTGGTATTTAGTATTCACCTATTTGCACGTATTTTGAGGCTTATGGTTTTATACGGTGTTTAGACATGCTTATGTTTCCAATTGTGGTTTGATGGTATGATTTCAAATTTGGAAATATGGAATCAGGCATGAGACCCATTTGATTTGGAAACTATCGGACTTGCAGTCTATTTGATTTTATGAAGTGTCAGGCTAAGACCCATTTGGTTTACATTATCGGGCTAGAGGCCAAGTTGATACGATATCGGGCATGAGTCCAATTTGGGGTTTATGAAATGGATTTATGGAAATAGTTTATGAAAAGTATACTTCGAGTATGAGACCCATTTCTGGACTTACGGTGGTTTATGGATTTTCTGGGCAAGGGCCTCTTTGAAAGGTTTTGAAATGATTTCATAAAATGCTTTCCATATACTGTAACGACCCGTCTCTGATTTTATGGATTAATTAAGACTAATTATGGATTATTGGGGCTAATCGGGGATTAGCCGAGGATTATCGGACGCTCAGGGCGAAATTACGATTTAGCCCTTAGACGAGGGCAAAAAGTAGACTTTTGACTCGAGAGGTCCGAGGCACAAGGGACGAGTACCGTTACGTAGATCGGGTCGATACGAGTCCATAGACAACCGGTACCTCGAAAACGGACGTTCGACGGAAAGGTTATGGTTCACGGAAGATTTCTGGGACTATTTGGAACGACACGTTTTACGAGGCCAAGTGGACTTTTGTCCTATTATGGGGCCCAAATATTTTAAACAAGCTCAATGGATGAGTGGCAAGTGTCACCCATCCATTGCCTATCACCCCACATTCATGCATATCACCCTCATCTGTTTCATTCCTTCAACCAAACCCGAAACACGCATACGACCCATCCCAAAGATTCAAACCCACCTTTCTCAATCTTCATCTATCGTCCTTGGGATACGAAGGAAAGTGATAGAGTGAGGGAAGATGAACTGAACGGTGGAGAGGTCGAAGACCATCGTGGACGGTGGCCAGAGAAACCGAAAATGGTGATTTTTGGGTTTAAACTCGTATATTGGTTTTCGATGCTTATCGATTGATTCTATTAATTGGAAGGGGTTTCTAGTAATCGTAGGAACAGAGTGGGATTGGAATCATGGCTGGAGTTGGCAAGAATCGCGTAGACAGGGAGGAGGAACTTGGCCATGCGTCCTTTGATCCAAACAGGTGAAGTCTAAACCCATTTTCATGGTTTTGATCATATAGGATGATAGGAAATGAAAGGAGCAAGGTGTAGGAATTTAAAGGAACGAAAATGGACCAAAAATGGAGGAGATAGAATACTAGACTGGTCTCGCCGGTCCGATCGGACCGAAAACCAGAGACCCGGTTCTGACCATGTCTGCCGAAGGTTGAAGAAGACGGTACACCGACGCGTGAAGCCCACACGCAGGGCCTTTGGACGGCGCATGGGGAAGAATTTGGGGAACTGTTCAACACACGAAATCATCTATTCGATGTAACAAATATTTTGGGATAAGTTTCGAGTCAATCAGATATCATTTTGATATAGTTTGGGACGTCTGAAGGTTTAGGATCAAGTTTAAAAAACACTTAATAATTCGGGAAAATTACAGGGCTTCAATGAGAGGTTAATGACGTAGTTAGTAACCCTAAAATATGATTTGGACAGATTTGGGAGTCCCAGTCACAGTGATTAGCCCATAGAGGCTTATGGCGCCCGTATCGACGAGCAATAAGGACGGTCTGTGAGTGGACTTTGTTTTATGAATTTGATGCATGCATAAATGTTTTATATGAGTTTACGAACATGTTTTGAGATGCCAGGAGTGCATATGTTTGTGGTATCTGGTATTTACATATCTGCACGTATTTCGATATTTCAGGCTTTATGTTGTGCCTATACGTGCTGTGTTTTCTATGATGGTTTGATGAAATGATTTTGGATTTTGAAATATGAAATCTGATCGGACTAGGTCTGTCGAAGGTTGAAGGAGACTGTACACTGATGCGTGAAGCCCACACGCAGGGCCTTTGGGCGGCGCATGGCGAAGAATTTGGGGTAGTTTTCAACACACTAATTCATCTATTCGATTTAACGAACATTTTGGGATAAGTTTCGAGTCAATCAGACATCGTTTCTATATAGTTTGGGATGTCTGAAGGTTTAAGATCGAGTTTAAAAATAGTTAAAAATTCGGGAAAATTACAGGGCTTCAATGAGTGGTTAATGAGGTAGTTAGTAACCCTCTAATATGATTTGGATATGTTCGGGAGTCCCGGTGATGGTGATTAGCCCGGAGAGGCTTATGGTGCGCGTATCGAGGCGTAGCAAGGACGGTCTGTGAGTGGACTTTGTTTTATGAATTCTATGCATGCATAAATGTTTTATATGAGTTTATGAACATGTTTTGAGATGCCATGAATGCGTACGTTTGTGGTATTTGGTATTTACATATCTGCACGTATTTCGAGATTTTGGGCTTTATGTTGTGCCTATACGTGCTGTGTTTTCTATGATGGTTTTATGAAATGATTTCAGATTTGGAAATATGGAATCAGGCATAAGACCCATTTGATTGGAAACCATCGGACTTGGAGTCCATTTGATTTAATGAGAAATCGGGCTGGAGGCCCAGTTGATTATGGTATCGGGATTGAGGCCCAATTGATTTGTGATATCGGGCTTGAGGCCCTATTAATTTATGGTAACGGGCTTGAGACCCAGTTGGTTGTGATATCAGGCCTGAGGCCCAGTTGATTGTGAAATCAGGCTTGAGGCCCCATTAAATTGTGATATCGAGCTTGAGTCCGAGTTGTGGTTCATGAAATGGGAATTTGGGTTTAAGACCCTATTGAGATATGAATTTGGGCTTGAGTCCCTGTGAGATTTGGATTTGAATCCGATTCGAGGAATCCTGCTGAGATGTTCGGGTATGAGACCCAGTTGAACTATGATTTGAAAGAAAGGAATGTTTTCACTTATATGTATATACCCTCTCGTATGAGTAGTCTCCTCCAGACGTCGATGATCCTGGAGTGTCACGATCCACTACCTGGGATGAGTGACTCCAAGATGGAGCACATCACAAGAGTGAGAGATATGAGATATTCTCAGACAGGGTCCGGTGACAAGCCCTCCTAAACATCGTCGATCATGGGACTAGACTCGGAGATGGGACCAAGTAGTATGCATACTTAAGATATATCGCGACGGGTTCTTGATTGGGCATATGAGATGTCGAGGATGGGTTATATATATATATATATATATGTATGAGGTTTTACGGAGATTTTCTTGGGGCTGAGACTCAGTATTCTATGATTGGTTTTGGGCTAAGACCCATGTGTACTGGTTTTGGGTTGAGAACCACTTGTATTGGTTTTGGGCTGAGTCCCACTTGAATTTGGACAGTGGCTCGTATGATTTGGATTTACGGTTTTGGGCTAAGGCCCTAATGGTTTGGTAATTGATTTTCGAATGCATGCATGCTTTTTAGTGAAGAGCATAAATGTTCTTTCGAGAAATATGTTTTATAAAATAAAGTCAAATGTTTCATGCACTCATAATTTTCAAAGGTTTTAATGTCCTTCAGGTTGATCGCGGATGCGGGCTGTAGCGGAGACCGAGTCATCACACTCCTCCTCCGATCTTGGTGCACTATAGAAGCCCCGAGTGGAATGAGACTGGAATTATCCCTGGTCTGACATTTCATGTTAGACGGGAGTAGGCACATCCCACGTTAATCCTGAGGGATTTGGAACGGGTCCTGACATATACCATCCTTCTTTGTGGATATGTGGATGGTCTCCTCCAGTCATCTGGGACACTGGGGTTGTCACGACGTGTTACCTGCGAGGGGTGTAACGCCCCGGAAATTCGGAAAATGTAATTTTGTAAAATATTGAATAAAATGATGTTTTTACCCTTGTGATTCGTGTGGTCAAATCGTTGACTTTTTGATTGTAGGGTCAAACAGATATTTACCGATGACCGTGACGTAGTTCGGGACGTCACGAGTTCATAGACAGGCGGCACGTCCGAAACGGACGAACAGGGTGAAAGTTATGACGTTCGGAAGGCCAGGGGCATAATCGTAATTTGGACGATATATAGGGAAAAAGTTGACTTTTTGATGGACAATTGATGTCCACATGACTCGAAGACCCTTAGATTCGTCTCGATGCCCCGAGTACAACGACAAGCGGCACGCGTGAAACGGACATCGGGTGACCGAGTTACGGGTCACGGAAGTTGGAGAGCATTTTGGTAATTATTGCACAGAGGGGCATTTTGGTCATTTCACGGCGGTTACTGTAGCACGACCATGAAAAACAGAGCACACGGCCATGCCGTGGTGTTTTGTGCGTGCATTTGTTTATGGCTGAGTGGACTGATGAGTGGGCTTTGTTTAAGTGAATTGAGGAGGTGGGAAGCACAGCATGGGAGGCTTGATCAGAGCTCGGAGCACGGCTGGGATTAAAAATGGCCATGGAGTCTGTTCTTGCAGGAAACCCATTTTCAGAGACCACAGTTGGTCTCCCACGAGTTGTTGGCCACACTAATCGATCAACCGTGTAAGAGAGTGAGGAGAGGATTCAGTTGGGTGATTTGTGCATCATTGTGAGGGCTGAGGTTGAGAGAAACCGTAAGAAAACATTTTCGGGTTTTTGGGGGGAAAACTCAGAGTTCAATTTCTACGGGCCTTGAGACAAATCTAAACACTTAGGGAGTCTTCTAGGAGCGGCAGAATCACAACCGTGCAAGAATTGAAGGAGAATGATCCTTGTTTGCCCAAGAACCCGAGTTCCAGTTCAGAGAAGAACCAGTTGGAGGGAAAAATCAAATTTAATTCCTGAGGCTTGTTGAACGAAACCAAGGGCCGTGTTAGACTTCTGGGGTCACTACGAGCACAACCGTGCAAAAGTCGAAGGAGGAGAAGGACTAGTTGGCCGGGAACTTGAGTTTCAGTTTCAGAGGAAATCCAATGTTGAGGACGACGACTTCCAGGTAACGACGAGTTCAATTGATTCTGCTATTGTGTTCGTCTAAGTCCCCTTAAGCTACAGGTGAAGTTAATTTGGAAATGGAGCTAGGTTGGGTGAGTTTCAGACGTCGACTTGTTCGACTGTTTGAGCTTGAGTTGGATCGATTTGGTGTTAGTCGAGAGTAATCGTTAATGCAGACCTATAATTAATGGATTAGAGAAGATAATAGGATTGAAAACGGGAGGAATTGATTGAGAATTGAGGGTGGACTAATCGGGTTGAGCCGCGGGTATCAGACCCGTTTATCAGACTATTCGGGTAAGGAAGAAGGTACTGTAGCTAGGCGCGTGGCCTTCACGCGCAGCCACTTCGGGCGGCACGTGACGGCACGTGTGATGTCATCTCCAATCACGGTCAACATGAGATTTAATCCCTTTAGTCTAATTAACATTTTATCTTTAGAGTTCGAGTCGATCGGGAGTCATTCGGGATAATTTCGGGAGTTCGGAAGTTTAGGTCCTTAAGTTTAATTTCGCGGAAAAATCCAGAAAAATTAGGGAAAATCACACGAGTTATTTGGGGATGTTTGTAACCCTTTTTGTACATTTTTACAGGCCCGGACATTTCCGAAGCTACTGAGGAGCTCACGGGGCGCAATTGACGCGTCCTAAAACCGTGAGTGGACTTTATGATTTCTAAACCGGGCATGCATGACTATTTTACTTATTTATCTTATGGTTTCACATATGATTTTATGATGGTGATATAATATTTCGGTTTTACGTGTTTTCACGCTTTTCGAGATATTCATCGTATTTCACGCATTTCGAGGTTACAGTTTTCGCTTATGCATGAATGATGTTTTGATGAAGTATCTGGATATGATAATGCATGTTACGGATTTATGATGTTTTGATTATAATTGTGAAGTGATTTCGGGAATTGCATGTTTTGGAATTTGCATGTGAATTCGAACATAAGTCCTATTATGACGAGATATGATTTCGGAATGATGTTGGAAAACGGTTTATGATGAATCCTGGTTTATTGTGTTTAAAAACGGTTTTGGGTTTAAAGACCCGGTTGATTGTTGGATCTGGTTTTGGGTTTAAAGACCCGGTTTATTGATGACGGGGGCGGGCCCAAAATTGGGTTTAAAGACCCGGATTGAGTTTAAAGAGTCGTGAGTTTAAAGACTCGGTTATTGTGATACCCCCGAGGCCTATTGATCATGTTTTGAGTTTAAAGACTCGTTGATATCCCGGGAAGGCCTGATGTTGAGTTTAAAAACTCGGATGGATCCAACGGCTTAATTGTGATTATTGACTCACTCTTTACTTGATTTGTGCATTTGATGTTTCAAAATGACGGTTTCTGGATTCTGGTAATATTAAATTATTTTGCATGAGTTATGACGGTTTTCTGTAATGCTTTCCATGTGTTTCGGAAAAAGTGGTTTCGAATGTTTAATACGTGATTTTCGAATATTTGGTTATGCATGCGTGTTGTAAAACTGGAGGGCGAACCCCGATTTCCTTAAGCTGTTTTCTGTAAACCTTTGTTTCGGTCCACTCACACTTTGTTGTTTTATCTACCCTCCAAGTCGTGGTTCTCTAATTTGTTTTGTAATATTGCTCTGTGAAACTATGGACTTGAGGTCCAGTCGGTTGTATTTGTTTAATCTCCCTGGTCTGATAATGGGTGTGTTGTAATATTATTTGGTTTTCCGGTCTTTTGGATTCGATTGTCAGACGGGAGCAGGATGCTTCCCGATTATCGAGGCGATAATCGGGGTGGGTCCTGTCAAGGGGTCATGCTATAAAGCGACCAGACCGTAGGGTGACTCAGGGGCAGGATTGTTATTATTAGACGTCTGGGACGTCAGACATCTAGGATGTCATACAGGCTCGGAGAGACCTCGAGCGGCACATGTAGCCTAGACTGTGACATGACGTCTGGGATGCCAAGGATTGGTATGAACATGTTTTATTGGATTTACGTATTTCCGGATTTACTGGATTTGAGGATTTGGATTTATGATTTATGATTTTGGGTTGAGTTCCCACACGATTGGTTTTATAGTTTTGGGCTAAGGCCCTAATGATTTTAGGAAGGAAATGGTTTTGGTTTTATAAACGGTTTTATTATATTTGAATTAACTTGTTTTCGTATGTATGCATGGTTTTAAGTGAATGGCATAAATGTCTTTTGAAAAATGAGTTTGACTAAATTATTTATTTTCGTCCAGTCACAGCTTTTATGGTTTTTAATACCCTTCAGGATGACCGCAAATGCGAGTTGTAGCAGAGATCGAGACATCACAGTCCTCCACTGATCCTGGCGCACTCTGGAAGTCCCGAGTGGGCTAAGGTTTGGGTTATCCCTTGTTTGGTCCTACGTGTCACACGTGGGTTAGACAGGAGCATGGCACATCCCGTGTTAATCCCGCGGGGGGGAGGGGGGAGATTGGGATGGGTTGTGTCATACCGTTCGAGCCTTAAGGCTTTCTCGAACTTAACAATCTTGTTACCCTTAGTGCGCCCCGACCTATGACTAAGGTGACTAGTTCGTTGACCATGCTAGTTGTCGAGTTAGTCGAACCTTGATTGGCTTGTAGCGTTGAGGTTGGATTTTTGCTGTCAGGAAGTAACAAGAAGAATTTTTAGCATTCGAACATATTGGGTGTCTTAGATCATAGAGTTGATACTAATGGTGATCATCTATTTACACTTGATTAAACGGATTGGAGGTAAAAATTAGGGCACTTCCTACGAGTTACCTAACTAGACGATTGGAACACCAATGTCTTGGTGAATTCCCTAGCCTACTTGAATTTTCTAGTGAAAAAGACTTTATTCCTTGAGGAAATTGGGTATTCCCTTAGAAACGATTTGTCATCCACCAAAAGATCTTTACTGGACACTATGAAAACTATTCAGGAAGCATTTGATTAGTAGTGTCATTTGATGGGCAATGTTAATTGAATTTCTTATTGTAACCAAGGAGAAACTCTAGTATCTCGTCGTTAGAGAACTGCTGAATCTCTTGGACGGAGCTTATATTCGTCGGATCTTGCGAGAAGGTCAACTTGTGAACGTGGTAGCATAGACATTTTTTGAATAACCGCTGAGAGTTGTACCCCGAACTAATTTGACCAAATTTCAGGTACACAATTTCTCTTTGGGGGGGGGGGGGGGGGGCGGGGGAAGGGGGTCGAACGTTACGTCCCGTATCGAAAACTCAGAATAAGATATTTGTAGAGATTACCAATTATACCCCGATATGTACGACTGTATTTTTATTTGGGCTTGTGTTGGACTTTTATTTGGCCTGATCCTTGTGAATTACCAGTTGGGGGCCCAAACCCCCAACCCAAAGCTGCATAATCTCGAATTGGACATATCAACTCTTAGTGTTAACCATGCCCATAAGGTAATTACCAGGTCCAATTGTGTTTTGTTGGTTGAAGTCCAAGCCTATAAATCTAATTGGAAACTTATTAAGTAACTTTGTGTTTTTGGAGCCCAATTAGTTAAAAAGAAAGGAAATGAGGTATTGGGAGCCCAAGGCTCAAAATCAACCCATATGAGTTTATTTGGAAATTTAGAGGTTATTAGCCCAAGCCCAAAGGTAACTCTAGTTGCAGCCTCTTTTGAAAAGTCCATACACACTTACAAACCTTCTGCTTTTCCCCCACCATCATACTCGAAACAAACCTGAAAGCAAAGACTTTTGGTGGTCCCTCCCCAAAATAGAAACGACCACTGATATCCCCTTCCTCCATTTAGGCGGCGATCATGACCTGACCTTCATCTACATCTCGAGCTAGGTTCCCCCGTGCTTGGGTTCAAGCCCTTTCATCCCATTATCTCATCCCCATCACAACCCAAGCCTACAAACACGTAATGTCGATGTCGCCTGGGCACATGGAGCTCCTGTTCGTGGCCCTCAACGTCGCCTAGGCATCTCGCGAATATTCCTATAAAACGGTCGTCGTCTTTAGTGAGGCTTTGGAGGCGACCAGTCAACGATTAACGTCGTTAGTCAACTTGTAGTTTTAACGGTCAACTAATAGAATATTCCAATATAATATTCCAAGGATTATGCCAAGGAATATTCTAAGGAATATTTTGAGAAAATATTCCAGGGAATATTCCAGATTTCGCATGTGCTTATTTTGGGATGTTTTGAGCCGTTTAAATGCAATCTAAGTCCGTTTTAAGTCGTTTAACATCTTTTGACTCAATTTAAGTAAGAGATCTTATCATTTCACTTGAAATTCAAATAGTAATCTCATGTACTGAATTGTTTAGGATTGGGACGAGTTTGAGCATACGCGGTTTAACACGTCGGGTGATTTCGACCTCCGACTAGTTTGTGAGTGGACCCCTTCCCTAAATTTTTTTATAACGTTATTATTGTACGTTTTACAATGTTTTATTATATGATTCCCGAACATGCGTAATTTCTTATTTTACCATTAAACATGATCGATTTGATGTTTTTCATACTATATGTTATATGCTTGTACTTGTTAGCATGCAATATGGTAAGTGAGGTACAAGTGTGTGTCGTGAGGTATGAGATATGGTTATATGGTAATGTTCACTCGAGTATGCATGGTTTTATTATTCATTGCATTATTTGTTAGTTTAACATTCATGCAATTTGTGCTTATATTATTCATTGCATTATTTGTTAGTTTAACATTCATGCAATTTGTGCTTATTGAGTCCTGGGATATTGTTGAGATATAAGATTAGAACCACTTAAGTGTCGCCTGTATGTTGTACCTCGTCTGAGTGGCCACGAACCCAGCTTCCACGTGATTGTTCACCCTGCGAAACTCGTAACACTAGTTAAAAATGTGCCTAGCTTATTCCCGGAGCTCTAGGGGAACATGTGGTGACCATGCTTAGCACCCAGCTTTCATGTGCATATGGTACAAGAGCAAAGATACCCGACCTGGCATGAGCATATGCCTTGTGAGACTCATGAGCAATGATATTGTGGTTCATACATGGCATTTCATACATCGGGTTATTTGCTGATATTTATGTTTTTAGCATGACTCATTTAAACATAATGATTTATAATTATTTTATTATCATTCATCCTAGAACGTGTAAGTCTTATATTACTGTTGTTTTTTTTTTGGGAAAAGAGGGGTTAAAGTGTTTTACTATAAATGGTTTTACACTGAATAAGCTATGGGTCCTCTCACCCTTAGTTTTTTTTAACCCCCCAGGTGTCGATATGATGCACACACTTTGAGGAAGCTCAGTAACTGCTCTGACATCCGCTCCTGAGGCTGCATGTGCTGGGGCCGACGATCGGAAATATCAGGTAGTTTAGTAACGGTATGATCATCAATTAGTGTCTTTGCTCTATACTTCCGTTGTGGAATGAAACATAGTCGGTTTTGATCGTATATGCTTCACCCAATGCACTAAAATACTTTTATGGGCTTTTTTCATCTAGACGCCATTGTCCAGATGTCAGCTAGCACACCTCGATCTATATGCCCTAAGTGGACTTTTTGGGTTGGAGTGTGTCATTTTGGTATCAGAGTGGTTACTTGACAATAGTTCTAAGAGGAGAGTGAGTTGAAGGCTGGAATTGTGAATAAACCAAAGCACACACCAACCAAGTCCAAGGATGCTCCAACCCCAAGTAGATAGCTTCTTGGTTAGGTTCCCATCAAAAAGTTCCCTATGGAACTAAAGGTCCTCGTTTATGTCGAACGAGATGACAACGATAAGCAAAACCAGTCAAAACCGCCAAAGTAAACGTGAATTTTAATTCGAATACGACTAATCGTGAGCTTCCACAAATAGATTTGGAGTTCATTCTAGTTTTTGGTGTGCCTTAGTCGTGAATAGTTAGACTTTCGTTTTATCGAATTTCGTGTTTGGGTGGTGCTTACCATCATGGGACTTGTATGGGTGGTGTGAACGAGTCATTCGTCAATGTGCAAGGCAAGCTAGCCCTTTTCCCAACTATTCGTAATTGATTCATCTCGAGAGACAAGATCCCTAAAATTTTCTTGGGAAATCTGAGTTGATTTTGGTCGACCGACATTTTTGAAACCGTTGTGCTAGAATCGTTTATCGATTTGGTTTATTCGTACACCCTAGAGCCTACTTCAAGATTTTATATGAGGCCTTTGGGAGCTCACTGACTTTGGATTTCTTGGGGACTGCAAAGTTAAGCGAGTATAGGGTGGAGCAATCCTAGGATGGGTGACCCACTAGGAATTTGCTCATGTGTTCCCAAAAACAAATCGTGAGAGATGGGCCTAAAGAGGAAAATATCGTGCTAGATGGGTCGGATCGTGACATAATGGTATCCAACTGCCACAACCTGACTCCCTTAGCACGATATCATCCGCTTTGGGACATGCCCTCACGGTTTTGTTTCTAGGAAGTCACGAACTAAACCATCTAGCACGATAGTATCCACTGTTTTCCATGCCATCACAGTTTTGTTTCTAGTAACTCATGTTTAACTTCACCGAAGGTCACCATTCTTCGGATTGATCCAGTCCAAATTCGCTTAATTTTGGAGTTCCAACCAAACCCGAAGCCAGTGTCCACCTAGAAGGCCTCGCGCTAGATAGATTCATACCTACACATATAAGACACTTCACTTACCCCCTCCCCCCCTTGAGCGATGTGGGATTGCTCACTGTTCTTCCCAAGACACGGGCCTTACAATCCACTCCCCTCGGGGCCCAACGTCCTCACTGGCATACTTCAAGTCGGGGTCCACCTCAGATACCATTCTGACACACCCTCGACCTAGAAAGTCCACTTAGGGCACATAAATCAAGGCGTGCTGGCCAAAATTTGGACGATGAAGTCCAAATGAAAAAAGCCAATAAAATAAAACAATGTATTTTAGTGCGTTGGGTAAAGCATAACATGTCAAAATCGACTACATTTCACCCCATAATAGAAGTGTAGAGCGGATACACCAATTGATGATCATACCATTACTGAACTACCTGATATTCCCGATTGTCACCCCATCACTCCCAGCGTCAAGAGCGGATGTCAGAGCAACTACTAAGCCTCGTCGAAGTGCATGCACCACATCGGTACCTGAGGGGTTAAAATAAACCAAGGGTGAGTGGACGTAAAGCTTAGTTAGTGTAAAAATAAAACACTTTAACCCCTCATTTTTCCCAAAAACAACACAGTAAAATTAGACTTGCACGTTCTACGATGAATGATAATAAAATAATTACACATCATTATGTTCAAATGAGTCTTGCTAAAATCATAAATATCAATAAATAACCCAAAGTATGAAATGTTATGCATGAACCACAATCTCATTGCTCATGAGTCGTACAGGGCATCCGCTCATGCAAGGCTGGGTGTCTTTGCTCGTGTACCACATCCATGTGAAAGCTGGGTGCTAAACACAGTCACCACATGTTCCCCTAGAGCTCAGGGAATAAGCTGGGCGCATCTTTAACTAGTATTACAAGCTGTGCAGGGTGAACAGTCACTTGGAAGTTGGGTTTGTGGCCACTCAAACGGGGTACAACATACAGGAGATTCCTAAGTGGTTCTAATCTTATATCTCAACAATGTCTCGGGACTCAATATGCACAAATACCATGAATGTCAAAGTTCCAAACAATGAAATGTATAATACAACCACGCATACTGGGGTGTACATTACCATATAACCATATCTCATACCTAACAACACACAATTGTAGCTAACTTACCAAATTGCATGCTAACAAGTATGAGCATATAACATAGAGTATGCAAAACATCAAATCCATCATGTTTAATGGTCAAATAAGCAATCACGCATGTTCGGGAATTATAGAATAAAACAACGTAAAATGTGTAATAATAACTTTATAAAACAGTTTAGGGAAGGGGGTCCACTCACAAACTGGTCGGGGGGTCGAAATAACCGGACGTGTTAAATCGTGTATGCTCAAACTCGTCCCAATCCTAAATTATTCAGACCATGAGATTAGTATTTGAATATTCCCTTGAAATTTTCTCTCAGAATATTCCCTTGGAATATACCATTGAAATATTTTCTGGAAAATCTAGTTTTCCGGTGATGTGTAAAACACTCGAAACTCCACCAAATTCGACATAAAAATAGTCGATTTGATGCTACTGAATGCGAGGAACTGAAAAATCAAGTAAGAAGTTCAAGAAACTACCTACTTTACACGTTCTGTCGTTGGGAAGGCTCGGTTCCACAACTTTCAGCCGCCACGGCCTCCACGGCGAGCTGCTTGGAATCAACATGCAACCTGTCTAACCAAAAACTCTTAGTGAGGGCATCATAGCTATCTAATTAGTTCAATTAGAAAATACATGGTTGCTCAAAAAGATGGCCAAGAAGGTTGACGGCTCTGCATCTCCGATTTGGTCACTCGTCGTCTATCCTCGTCAAAACCAAGTGCAGACGGTTTAGTGAGTTTCCTTTAGTTCAATTAAGATGATTATTAGGTCTAAGAATGTTACCCTTAACTCAAATTTCTTTAATTAAAATCGGATCACAACCGGGTCATCATCGGGTCATCCACTACTCGACGTCTATGAGAAGGGGAAACGCGTTCCCACTTAGCTGCAAGACTCCCCGCTTAGATCGAGTGGTTCCCAAGATGCCCAGGTGACGTTGAGGGCCACAAACAGAAGCTCATGTTGCCCAGGCGACATCAACATTGCGTGTTTGCAGGTCTGGACAGTGACAGGGAGGAGACAATGAGATGAAAGGACTTGAACCCAAACACAGGGGTACCTAGCTCGAGGTGCAGATGAAGATCAGGTCACGATCTCCGCCTGGTCGTGAGTGGAGGAAGGGGATATCGGTGGCCGTTACTGTTTCGAGTAGGGGCCACAAAATTTCTATGCCTTCAGGTTTGTTTAGAGTATGATAGTGAGGGAAAAACAGAGGGTATGTACGTGTGTGTGGGTTTTTCGAAACATGCTGCAACTAGAGTTATGTTTGGGCTTGGGCCAATAACCTCTAAATTTCCAAATAAAGTCATATAGGTGGATTTTGGGCTTTGGGATCCCAATGCCTCCTTTGACAGGACCCATCCCAATCCCCCCGGGATTAGTGCGGGATAACCTTGCTCCCGTCTGACACGAAGTGTCAGACAAGGGATATTTTCGTCCTTTGCCCTCCCGGGCTATCAGAGTACGCCAGGATCCGGAGGAGGTATGTGATATCTCGGTCTCTGCTACAGTCCACATCCGATGTCAACCTGAAGGGCAGTCAAAACATTAAAAACTGTGAGTGGACAAAACAAAAGTTTATAAAAACATTTCATAAGACATTTGTACCCTCCACTAAAAAGCATGCATGCATTGGAAACCATTTAACCAAAGAAACCATACGTGGGAACTAAGCCCAAATCAGATATAAACCAAGGTCGAAAAGACCACAATAAAAACGACCATACGGGCCACTGCCCAAATTCAAAAGGGACTCGGCCCCAAACCATAAAGAAACCAAGTAAACGAGCCATTGCTCAAATCCTGTGCACACCGGTGCACACCACATATCATATATATACATATAAGTCACAGAACCAACCCTGTCACGGTATCCAAAGCTACGCGCGTGCTACCCCGGGTCTCAATCCGAGTCATCTCAAAGTCAAGGTCAATGTCCGCAGACCACTGACCCTACCCGAGGTAATAGTAACCATAGCCTTCCTGAGAGTAAGGAACCCAACTGGGGGGTGACTCCACTCAGTCGGTGCTCCGTGACTACTCCGGGGTCCACCCAGGCCAACGACCCTCCCCGGAGGAGATAGTAGAACATGTAAAGGAAGGTAGATGAACATATATATACATAACATAAACATTCATGACCGGTTCCCCTGAACCGTCATGATCCATAATATCCATAATCAGGTAACATGCCGGTTCCCATAAACCATCATGTACCGTAATAACATAACCGAGGTAACATACCGGTTCCCATAAACCGTCATGTACCGTAATAACCAACAAGGGTTCATGCCGGTTCCCATAAACCGTCATGAACCACGAAACCATAACAAGGGTTCATGCCGGTTCCCATAAACCGTCATGAACCTGGGAATCCATTTAAGGTTCCCTGACCTGAAATCAAAACCGTAAAGTGACTGGGTCTCGTGCCCGAACATAAGACATCAGCTGGGCACCGTGCCCGGAATCTGAGGTCATATGCCCGTGACAAAACCAAATGGGTCTCATACCCGAGTTTATCCTTTTGAAATCCAATTCCAGTTCATTTAAATCAATACAGAAGTACAGACCCGTACAAGCACCGTATAAGGCCGAAACCTTGAAATACGTGCTTATACGTAACCACATACAAATGCACCCATGGCATTACACAAGCATTTAAAACATATAATAAACATTTATGCATGCACCAATTTAGAAAACAAGGTCCACTCACAGACCGTCCGAGCTGGCGCCTTGATTTTGCGTGCCATACGGCTCCCCGAGCCGATCACCGTCACCGGCACTCCCAAACCTGTCCAAATCGTAATAGAAGGTTACTAACTACTTAATTAACCTCCCACTAAAACCCCGTAAGTTTCCCGTATTTTTAACTATTTTTTAAAACCGAACCTAAACCTTTCGATGCCCCGAAACATATCGAGACGGTGTCCGATTGACACAAAAACCAGTCCCAAAATGTTCGTTACATCGAATAGGAGATTTCGTATGTTGGAACCTTCCCCAGATTTCCCTGCCACGCGCCCTCACGCGCTGCCTGAAGTGGCTGCGCATGGGTTTCACGCGCCGCTACAGTACCTGCTGACGTCATCGCTGACAGCTGTCAGGTCTGACATGTCAGACTCTGACAGGTTGCCACGTGTCAAACTCCCATTGGTCCACGTCACTGTGCTGTCAGTGCCACGTGGCAGTCTGACATGTGCCACGTGTCATCATGGCACTGGTCCACGTCAGTGCCACGTGTCAGCCCCTGATTGGGCCACGTCACTGACATGTCAGTGCTGACTGTGCACTGACATGTGACACGTGTCGGCTGATGAGTGGTCCACGTCACATGACAATCTGACATGTGCCACGTCATCATGCCACGTCACCACCTTCAACCACTCGACGGGTCGACCCGAACCCTGCAACCGGGTCGCCGTGACCCGCGACTTGACCCGGCCGGTTCTCCGCCGTCCGGCCACCAAAACCGTTCCCGTTTGTCCATTTTCATCCTCTAATCCTAACCTAGGGTTCTATGACATTAAAATGAAAGGAAAACACCGAAAAACCATACCTTCGAGTTTGGCCATGGCGGCCGTGCATTCCTCCGCCGTTCACGGCCGTTCCAGGCCTTCCCCATCCCCAAAACTAATCCTATTCGACTCCTAGGGCTACCAGCAACCTAACCTAAACCTTAGAATCGAATAAAAAGCAACAAAAACTGAGTTTTGAATTTTTGAATATTTTTACCTCACGGGTTCTCTCTCCCCGCCGTGTCCTCCGCCGTGGCTGGCCGTGGCTTGCCATCCTAAACCTCTTTCCACCACCTCACGATCATGTTCAGCTCATCCAAGCAAGGAATGGTGATGGTGTGTGGTTGTTTCGGTTTTTTGAAAGAAAATGAAGAAAAGGAAGAAAATGAAATGAGATTGGTGGTGGTGCCGTGGAAGAGAAGAGGAGAGAAGTTGATGTGGTCAGATGAGAGAAGAGAGGATTGATGGTGAGGATTGATAGTTAGTTGGTAATGGATGGTTAGGATTAATGGTTGTTAGGTTTTAATTATAAAATAATTAAAATAATAATATTTAATTATTTAGATCCACATTTTGGGGGATCAAGTCAATGGGATGAGTGACACTTGTCACTCATCCATGGGGCCCACCAAAATATCCACCCAATTAGATTTCACTGAAACGTCCTCCGTCTCGAAGTTCGTGCATAGTGAAATCGAACTTCCGTGACCCATAACTCTCCCATTCGAAGGTCCAATTTCAATGTGCCGCCTGCCTATGGATTCGTATCGTCCTTATCTACGTAACGGTCTTCGGCCCTCGGCCATCGGACCTTTTGGTCAAAAAGTCAACATTTGACCCCATTTAACCAAAATTACCAAAATGCCCCTAAACTTCCTAACGTCATAACTTCCTCCTCGAACGTCGGAATTGAACGTGCCACCTGTCTATGAACTCGTGACGTCACGGACTACGTCACGGTCAGCAGTCAAAGTCCATTTGACTGCCCGAACAAAAAGTCAACGTTTAGCCCCCGTCCAAGGGCAAAACGGTCATTTCGCATCGTTCGTCCGATTTCGCCTAACTAATCACCGATTAACCTCACTAATCGTGATTAGTCACTAATCTAATCTAGGAATTTGGGACGTGTCGTTACAACCTTCCCTCCTTAATTAATTTCGTCCTCGAAATTCCAACCGACCTAAATCCAATCGTTCTTCCCTCCTTAATTAGTTTCATTCTCGAAACTCCAATTATCTTGATTCCACATCCACCCCGTGGAAAATGGAATCAACCTCGAAACTCGTGTACACTCGTACACCCACTAACCAGAATAATACTTACTCGTCTGCCGCCAGACGTATCACTAACACCCACGTCCTATCGACTACATTCGACCACGTCGAATGACCGTAGTCGTACGCTCCGAACTGACACCACCTGTCAGTACCAGAGTAGCCCAAGTATCCTATGATTAACCCACTTGTCAAAACTACCCTTTCGCTGACATAAACAACTCTACGGTTTCTCTCCTCAATCTCTAACCTATCCTGACGTCTGCTCCCACTGGAAGTTACCAATCCCTCAACGATCCACGCTGACACCTCCGACAAACTGTCAGCACTTGACAGTCGTCAGTCGCAAACTGATATGACACACACTCGTGGTTACACTAACCACAAGCATTTCACTCGACCTGTGTGTAACTAGACCCATCAGAAATACCATGACCCAATGCACGGTATCCAATGTCCAGTTCACGACCCCGACTAATCCAATGGTATCGGAACCAATCCGACTTCCAACACGCTCACCAACGTACTACCGGTATAACCTATATACCCTCACTAGGCACCACAAGTATGCCCAGTATTGTACCTCGAATTATGTACCAGGTACGTACACCTACCCATCAATTAGCTTACAACCACCTAGGTGATAGCCAATCACGTTTCAATTATGGAGTTCATTTATCTAATCCAGTATTAGACAAATCGAAACTCCGACCCATTATCTATTTCCAAATCCGAATCCGCAATTTCGTAAGAAAGCCCGGATCCAAACCCAGAAATCATATCTATATCATGTCCAAATTCGAATCCGAAATCATCATTCCGTAAGCTAGCATTTGGAATAACCATTCCGAACCCAAATCCATAAATGGAATCCACAGTCAAGCTCCAGAATCAAATCCTGAATCGTCACCCAGAATCCGATTCCAAAACCCAAATCTAGAAATCCTCATTCAAGTTCCAAAATCAAATCCTGAATCGTCATCCAGAAATCTGATTCCGAAACCTGAAATATTGTTCACGTCTACCGAGACATACCAAAACTAAACCTATCGGTTACCCGCTCAACCGATTACCACAATACGATCGATTGACTTCATGGGGAAGTCAATCCCAACATCCACACAACACTAAGTCAGACAAAATCCGACCTCGTCAGACACCTACTCATCGGACAACTACTCAGGCGAGTAATAAGCCATATGGGATTTACCTCGAAAAGAAGTTCAGTCCCATCATTCTACACTCAAAACCCAAGTAAGAGTAATAAACTCTCCACCTATCTGGATATCCAAATCACGATCCAGATCCAACACTACGTCAACCGACTATAGACGTCACGATCCCCAATCGTCACGACGTCCAAAGTCCTCAACCATTTCCCACATCTAAATAGATTAGTCAACGACGAGACACGCTGAGACTGTGGGTTATCACTGATTACCTCGTATCGATCCTTGTCATTCCACCGAGGAAAATCAAAGATGATACAAGACTATGACATCAAAATTCATCCTAAGTGAATACAACCAAAACTCATTGCATTCACCACGTCACGTAACCTGACATCGTCTGCCACCAAGTAGAGAATGAGGAATCGCAGTCACCAAACTTCGATATACTCACTCCACCTGATGACCCAAGACAAATCACAGGTCCACCAACCTATACACGATGAGTGTACTAGTGGCAACCAACAACATCAATAACATCTACATCATCTACCACCATAAATTATGGTAGAACCTGAGAAGTCACCCAAACGACTTCGAAATACCCAATACCAATGCGGAAACCCGCATTCCTCTCGTCACCTCAATCGCAACCTCTCGCGATTTTGAAGTTCCAACAAGATTGGAAACAACATACCCGGACATCAACCACGTGTCCCCTAACCAGTTTAACTCTATCTGAGATCCACTCCTGAACCACAGATACCGAACATATGCCTATTCCGACAGTGTCACTTCCCGATCCGTAACTCATCGTCATCACGATCACCGGCACCAGCACCAGCACTAGTACCAGTATCATCACCTGTCAGCATCAGCACAAAGTGTGCAAATCAGACAATCCTGGATCTCCGCTCATACCGAACGACGACCCCGTACCTCTGCTCGAATAGGAGAAACTCTGTCTCCGTCGTACCCAACAACTCTGGGTACAGTCATCCTGACAACCCATACGAGAAAAGGAAACGTCCCCTGAACGTCCCCGATCTCATTCTGCGATCGCACTCAGCCGTAACCGAGTCGAATCCAGAATCACTGCTCGTACATATGCGTTACTCACGCACCTCGTATCATCGTCACGTCAACCTGAGTCTACACGACCTGATGAGACTCGACTAAGTCCATCGATAGTAGCGTCTGCCACAACCTCGTGCAGACCTAACTACCAGGTACCACGATATCCAGACTCTGCATCTAACGGAATCAACCGCATGTACCAACTACTCTGTATCCCACTCAGGGATTCCATCGACAAGTACCAACCCTGGTAACCTGTCCAACCAAACTCTAACCAGTCGCAACACGACTAACCCAACGTCCTCTACCAGGTCACCAATGACCTTAGTTGCACCAAACGACAACTAAAGTACCATGACAACCAACTATGTCTAACCGATAAATATAACCTCGACTGCGAAGTGCAGTCCCAACACAAGCTGACATGACTAGACCGACTAACGAATCCCAAATCCGAATAGTCGTCAAAGTCACACCACTCGCCAACTCACATTTCCGAACCATACGCCCAAATTAGGGTTCCACGATTACACCTAGAGTTCCACTGAACCCAACTGCATAAGGCAGTAAAATCAACAATCTAATCGACCCCGCGGTCTGGACATCGTAAAGACGTCAATCCAATCCTACCGTCAATCAACTAGGATTCTCCGAATCCGGCTGCTAACCGACAGGAGCAGTAAATCCACCTAACTCAACAAAATCCGAACATCGATGTTCATAGTTCCCGACCAGTCGTCGGAACCGATCCTACGACATCGTGAAGACAATCCCAACTAACCGTCTCACGATCCAAATCTATAAGAATACGTTTATCCCTTTGTAGGGTCCCACACTGTCAACCCTGACAGAACTATGGCAACCCCGGCCTCAAATGCCGAACCAAGGCATGCCAATCCTACTAACTATCGTACCGGCACCCCAACAATCAGGTTGACCACGAACTGCATCCCCTTGAGATACCACATCCTCGACCTGCGTACATACTCCAAGAGCTACACGGTTGCTCGAATAGAGACAACCCCGCTCTGATACCACGTTGACAGGACCCATCCCAATCCCCCCGGGATTAGTGCGGGATGACCCTGCTCCTGTCTGACACGAAGTGTCAGACAAGGGATATTTTCGTCCTTTGCCCTCCCGGGCTATCAGAGTACGCCAGGATCCGGATGAGGTATGTGATATCTCGGTCTCTGCTACAGTCCACATCCGATGTCAACCTGAAGGGCAGTCAAAACATTAAAAACTGTGAGTGGACAAAACAAAAGTTTATAAAAACATTTCATAAGACATTTGTACCCTCCACTAAAAAGCATGCATGCATTGGAAACCATTTGACCAAAGAGACCATACGTGGGAACTAAGCCCAAATCAGATATAAACCAAGGTCGAAAGGACCACAATAAAAACGACCATACGGGCCACTGCCCAAATCCATAAGGGACTCGGCCCCAAACCATAAAGAAACCAAGTAAACGAGCCACTGCTCAAATCCTGTGCACACCTGTGCACACCACATATCATATATATACATATAAGTCACACAACCAACCCTGTCACGGTATCCAAAGCTACGCGCGTGCTACCCGGGTCTCAATCCGAGTCATCTCAAAGTCAAGGTCAATGTCCGCAGACCACTGACCCTACCCGAGGTAATAGTAACCATAGCCTTCCTGAGAGTAAGGAACCCAACTGGGGGGTGACTCCACTCAGTCGGTGCTCCGTGACTACTCCGGGGTCCACCCAGGCCAACGACCCTCCCCGGAGGAGATAGTAGAACATGTAAAGGAAGGTAGATGAACATATATATATACATAACATAAACATTCATGACCGGTTCCCCTGAACCGTCATGATCCATAATATCCATAATCAGGTAACATGCCGGTTCCCATAAACCGTCATGTACCGTAATAACATAACCGAGGTAACATGTCGGTTCCCATAAACCGTCATGTACCGTAATAACCAACAAGGGTTCATGCCGGTTCCCATAAACCGTCATGAACCACGAAACCATAACAAGGGTTCATGCCGGTTCCCATAAACCGTCATGAACCTGGGAATCCATTTAAGGTTCCCTGACCTGAAATCAAAACCGTAAAGTGACTGGGTCTCGTGCCCGAACATAGGACATCAGCTGGGCACCGTGCCCGGAATATGAGGTCATATGCCCGAGACAAAACCAAATGGGTCTCATACCCGAGTTTATCCTTTTGAAATCCAATTCCAGTTCATTTAAATCAATACAGAAATACAGACCCGTACAAGCACCGTATAAGGCCGAAACCTTGAAATACGTGCTTATACGTAACCACATACAAATGCACCCATGGCATTACAAACAAGCATTTAAAACATATAATAAACATTTATGCATGCACCAATTTAGAAAAAAAGGTCCACTCACAGACCGTCCGAGCTGGCGCCTTGATTTGCGTGCCATACGGCTCCCCGAGCCGATCACCGTCACCGGGACTCCCAAACCTATCCAAATCGTAATAGAAGGTTACTAACTACTTAATTAACCTCCCACTAAAACCCCGTAATTTTCTCGTATTTTTAACTATTTTTAAAACCGAACCTAAACCTTTCGATGCCCCGAAACATATCGAGACGGTGTCCGATTGACACGAAACCAGTCCCAAAATGTTCGTTACATCGAATAGGAGATTTCGTATGTTGGAACCTTCCCCAGATTCCCTGCCACGCGCCCTCACGCACCGCCTGAAGTGGCTGCGCGTGGGCTTCACGCGCCGCTACAGTACCTGCTGACGTCATCGCTGACAGCTGTCAGGTCTGACATGTCAGACTCTGACAGGTGCCACGTGTCAAACTCCCATTGGTCCACGTCACTGTGCTGTCAGTGCCACGTGGCAGTCTGACATGTGCCACGTGTCATCATGGCACTGGTCCACGTCAGTGCCACGTGTCAGCCCCTGATTGGGCCACGTCACTGACATGTCAGTGCTGACTGTGCACTGACATGTGACACGTGTCGGCTGATGAGTGGTCCACATCACATGATAATCTGACAGGTGCCACGTCATCATGCCACGTCACCACCTTCAACCACTCGACGGGTCGACCCGAACCCTGCAACCGGGTCGCCGTGACCCGCGACTTGACCCGGCCGGTTCTCCGCCGTCCGGCCACCAAAACCGTTCCCGTTTGTCCCATTTTCATCCTCTAATCCTAACCTAGGGTTCTATGACATTAAAATGAAAGGGAAACACCGAAAACCATACCTTCGAGTTTGGCCATGGCGGCCGTGCATTCCTCCGCCGTTCACGACCGTTCCAGGCCTTCCCCATCCCCAAAACTAACCCTATTCGACTCCTAGGGCTACCAGCAACCTAACCTAAACCTTAGAATCGAATAAAAAGCAACAAAATTGAGTTTTGAATTTTTGAATATACCTCACGTGACAGGACCCGTCCCCAACTGGACCTCAAAAATCGTACCCGGTCCTGCTCCCGTCTGACAAGTCAACTGAAGTCCCGAAACGATCCTTCAGTACCTATCAGGCAAGGGATAGTTGCGCTGATTTCCGCTTATGCCTTCATCTCGAGATCAGCCCCGAACGTTGTGCCACGGCCTAGAGGGTCATCAAAACAGAAAAGTGTGAGTGGACAAAACTATATTCGTTAAAACACATTTTAAAAGACATCATTTACCCTCCAGTTTATCAAACCTTGCATGCATAGGAAAAATATATGAGTGACAATCACCGGCTTTCCAGCCAAACCATATAATAACTCAAACTTCAGGCTCTCAGGCCAAACACATGAAAACATAGTCACCTGGCCACACGGACCAAAACATGTCTCCCCGAGCAACAGCTGTCTGGGAACGCCCCTAGCCTCGGCTGCCTGGGAACAATCACAATCATATCCCCGAGCTCCGGTCGTCTGGGAACACCTCTAGCTTCGACCGTCTGGGTATTCACAATCATAATGAAAATCATCCGGGATTATATCCCAAAATATCTCAATCAAATCCTTGACTTCCAACCAAGTCAAAATCGTTACCAACCGGGACTCAAGCCCAAAACATCAATATCACGCAATTCCGTGAAATCACATTAAACAAAGTAAAATAATCCAAAAATCATCCTTGACTCACCAATTAAGTCAAAATACTCTTTTGGAAACCTTTTTAACTCTGGGCCTAGCCCAAAATACCATTTGCACATTTTCTCGAAAAACGTGCCAAAACACCGATTAAAATAATATAATATTCTCCAAAATCCGGAATTCACCATATCAGAACATCAATCATACCAAATCATTTTAAATCATATTATAAAGCATTTAACACATATATGCAAGCATTCAGGGTAGAAAACAAAAGTCCACTCACACACCGTCCAATTGCTCGTTTCCCGCGCTGCACGCGTTTTCGTAATTTCCGACACTTACCAGGAATCCCGAATCCTGTCCAAAATCATCACTCAAGGTCACTAGGGACCTAATTATCATCATATTAATTTATCATAATTTTCCGGGAATTTAATATTAATTTAATACGTAACATAAACCTTCGGACCCTCGAAACATTATCGAGACGGCGTCCGATCAATTCGCAACCAAAACCAAATATGTTCGTTTCATTAAATAGGACAAGTTTCATGTTGAACTCACCTCGGGATTCCCCCTCACGCGCCCCCACGCGCCCCCGTGAGTGGCTGCGCGTGGTTGCCGCGCGCTTGCTACAGTGCAGTGAACAGTGATCGTTCCAACCCGTTTCTCTGATAAACGGAGCCTACGACCCGCGAGGTGACCCGGTTCCATTTCCATGAATTCGACATCATTTCCTTCAATTCAATCATTCCTTAGCATCTTTATACACTTAATTAGAGTTCTGTGAAACCATTAACATCAAACCTTACCTGAATCCACACGATTCAAGGTTGAACATCGAAACATCTCCGGTTGCTGTTCAACATCCAATCGATATCAATTACCCATGTTTTTCTTCAATTGATGCATCAAGAAGCATCGTTGGGTCCTTGTAAACATTTTCCCCCGATCAATTTCGTGGTTCCATGGCCTCAAATCCACGACTCAAACTCGAATTTTCGAAATCTTCCCCTTCTCTGTTCTACGCCAAAACAACCACAATTCCTTTCATTTTTAATCCAGTCCTGGTCGAAATGATCCCAGAAGACATAATTGAATCCCAATTTGAGTCATCTCGAGCTCAAAATTGAAATTCGAATTTTGTCAAAATATGAGTTTCACGGATTTGGGTTTTCAGTTTAGGGGTCTGTATTTTCCCAATTGTTTCCTCCATTCTGCTCGTTTTCTATCTAATTTCCTCTTCCTATCTCAGAAGCTATATCCTGGCCTCCTTCACCGATCAATTTGATCGAAATAGCAAAGGAAATTTGGGCGGTTTAGTTTGTTTGTGTTAGGCATTCAAGCCACCAATCTTCCTCTAATGGTGACAAGTGTCACCCCCTGGTCAATCCACACCCAAATTAAGTGAATCAGCTAATTTAATTCATACAATAATCCCAACTGCAGAAAATTACCATTTTACCCTTGTCACAACAAATTATCATAATACCCCTCGTCATTCTAGACCCATAACTTTCACGTTCTGACTCCGATTGACGCATGTTGCCTGTCTACGGATTCAGCGTCACGAGACCTACCCAACGGTATTCTCGGAAAGTCCAAACAATGCCCCGATCAAAAAGTCAATTTCCGGCCCCTTTTACCACCTTCCGCACGTCATAACTTTCTCCTCGAATGTCGAAATTGGACGTGCCACCTGTCTATGAACTCGTGACGTCCCGAACTACGTCACGGTCATTGGTCAAAGTCCGTTTGACCGCTCGAATAAAAAGTCAACTTTTTGCCTAATTCCAGGGGCAAAATCGTCATTTTCCCCGAAGTTTCCAACTTTTCCCTTTTTGAATGTCCGGGTCGTCACAACCTTCCCCCCTTAGGGAATTTCGCCCCCCGAAATTCAAACAATCTCTCCAACAACAACCATGGAGACTCAAATCACATCCAGTTCAATATCTCGGGTTCCCACCTGAACCCTCACTCGTTATGCATAACCATAACCACTCTTTCTATTTTTTCCCGGCTTATCGAGAGCCCTCATAACACATCATGACTCAATTCGAGTCCTAAACCAACTCTTGACTCCTGTTGAGTCCAAATTCAATATCGCGACTCCTCTCGAGTCCAAAAGTAACATGTACGAACATCAATGCCACCACTGGCATATCCGGTCACCTAGCACACATCCCTAGGCGAACCACATCCTATTCAAGATTCCCCACGTACACTAAACCAATTTCAGGACTCCCTCGGAGTCCCATTACCCTCTATCCTCGGTTCAAAGTTATCCTGGGCCTAACATGCCCACTATAGACCATATCGTTATCATAATCAACCATCCGGACCACGATAAGTCCGACACAATCACAACACGTGATACAATACTCGACCCCCCATCCAGGGTCATAATCATACCAGGGATTTCCGACACCCTCATATCGCGTCTAATCACCAGGCCGTGCACAGGGCTCGCATCTCGGAGGCATGGCAAATCCGTAACCAAATGCTCTGATACCAATTTGACAGGACCCGTCCCCAACTGGACCACAAAAATCGTACCCAGTCCTGCTCCCGTCTGACAAGTCAACTGAAGTCCCGAAACGATCCTTCAGTACCTATCAGGCAAGGGATAGTTGCGCTGATTTCCGCTTATGCCTTCGCCTCGAGATCAGCCCCGAACGTTGTGTCACGGCCTGGAGGGTCATCAAAACAGAAAAGTGTGAGTGGACAAAAATATATTCGTTAAAACACATTTTAAAAGACATCATTTACCCTCCAGTTTATCAAACCTTGCATGCATAGGAAAAATATATGAATGACAATCACCGGCTTTCCAGCCAAACCATATAATAACTCAAACTTCCGGCTCTCAGGCCAAACACATGAAAACATAGTCACCTGGCCACACGGACCAAAACTCGTACTCAATACCAGTACGCAACATCAAACAGTACTATACACAAGGTCACAATAAATTACTCAGTCAATCAATCAATCAATCCGCACTATTCACAAGTGCACAAACTATCACAATGTCACACCGGCACTACGCGTAGGCCATAACCCGTGCCTCAGTCGTCTGGGAAGTCACCCCGAGATCCGACTGTCCGGCACGCATCACCCCGAGTGTTAGCCGTCTGGGAACACCCCGAGCTTCGGCTACCTGGGAATACATATCTCCCCGAGCAACAGCCGTCTGGGAACGCCCCTAGCCTCGGCTGCCTGGGAACAATCACAATCATATCCCCGAGCTCCGGTCGTCTGGGAACACCCCTAGCTTCGACCGTCTGGGTATTCACAATCATAATGAAAATCATCCGGGATTATATCCCAAAATATCTCAATCAAATCCTTGACTTCCAACCAAGTCAAAATCGTTACCAACCGGGACTCAAGCCCAAAACATCAATATCACGCAATTCCGTGAAATCACATTAAACAAAGTAAAATAATCCAAAAATCATCCTTGACTCACCAATTAAGTCAAAATACTCTTTTGGAAACCTTTTTAACTCTGGGCCTAGCCCAAAATACCATTTGCATATTTTCTCGAAAAACGTGCCAAAACACCGATTAAAATAATATAATATTCTCCAAAATCCGGAATTCACCATATCAGAACATCAATCATACCAAATCATTTTAAATCATATTATAAAGCATTTAACACATATATGCATGCATTCAGGGTAGAAAACAAAAGTCCACTCACACACCGTCCAATTGCTCGTTTCCCGCGCTGCACGCGTTTCCATAATTTCCGACACTTGCCAGGAATCCTAAATCCTGTCCAAAATCATCACTCAAGGTCATTAGGGACCTAATTATCATCATATTAATTTATCATAATTTTCCGGGAATTTAATATTAATTTAATACTTAACATAAACCTTCGGACCCTCGAAACATTATCGAGACGGCGTCCGATCAATTCGCAACCAAAACCAAATATGTTCGTTACATTAAATAGGACAAGTTTCATGTTGAACTCACCTCGGGATTCCCCCTCACGCGCCCCCACGCGCCCCCGTGAGTGGCTGCGCGTGGTTGCCGCGCGCTTGCTACAGTGCAGTGAACAGTGATCGTTCCAACCCGTTTCTCTGATAAACGGAGCCTACGACCCGCGAGGTGACCCGGTTCCATTTCCATGAATTCGACATCATTTCCTTCAATTCAATCATTTCTTAGCATCTTTATACACTTAATTAGAGTTCTGTGAAACCATTAACATCAAACCTTACCTGAATCCACACGATTCAAGGTTGAACATCGAAACATCTCCGGTTGCTGTTCATCATCCAATCGATATCAATTACCCATGGTTTTCTTCAATTGATGCATCAAGAAGCATCGTTGGGTCCTTGTAAACATTTTCCCCCGATCAATTTCGTGGTTCCATGGCCTCAAATCCACGACTCAAACTCGAATTTTCGAAATCTTCCCCTTCTCTGTTCTACGCCAAAACAACCACAATTCCTTTCATTTTTAATCCAGTCCTGGTCGAAATGATCCCAGAAGACATAATTGAATCCCAATTTGAGTCATCTCGAGCTCAAAATTGAAATTCGAATTTTGTCAAAATATGAGTTTCACTGGTTTGGGTTTTCAGTTTAGGGGTCTGTATTTTCCCAATTGTTTCCTCCATTCTGCTCGTTTTCTATCTAATTTCCTCTTCCTGTCTCAGAAGCTATATCCTGGCCTCCTTCACCGATCAATTTGATCGAAATAGCAAAGGAAATTTGGGCGGGTTAGTTTGTTTGTGTTAGGCATTCAAGCCACCAATCTTCCTCTAATGGTGACAAGTGTCACCCCCTGGTCAATCCACACCCAAATTAAGTGAATCAGCTAATTTAATTCATACAATAATCCCAACTGCAGAAAATTACCATTTTACCCTTGTCACAACAAATTACCAAAATACCCCTCGTCATTCTAGACCCATAACTTTCACGTTCTGACTCCGATTGACGCATGTTGCCTGTCTACGGATTCAGCGTCACGAGACCTACCCAACGGTATTCTCGGAAAGTCCAAACAATGCCCAGATCAAAAAGTCAATTTCCGGCCCCTTTTACCACCTTCCGCACGTCATAACTTTCTCCTCGATTGTCGAAATTGGACGTGCCACCTGTCTATGAACTCGTGACGTCCCGAACTACGTCACGGTCATTGGTCAAAGTCCGTTTGACCGTTCGAATAAAAAGTCAACTTTCTGCCTAATTCCAGGGGCAAAATCGTCATTTTCCCCGAAGTTTCCAACTTTTCCCTTTTTGAATGTCCGGGTCGTCACACACGGGTTCTCTCTCCCCACCGTGTCCTCCGCCGTGGCTGGCCGTGGCTTGCCATCCTAAACCTCTTTCCACCACCTCACGATCATGTTCAGCTCATCCAAGCAAGGAATGGTGATGGTGTGTGGTTGTTTCGGTTTTTGAAAGAAAATGAAGAAAAGGAAGAAAATGAAATGAGATTGGTGGTGATGCCGTGGAAGAGAAGAGGAGAGAAGATGATGTGATCAGATTAGAGAAGAGAGGATTGATGGTGAGGATTGATAGTTAGTTGGTAATGGATGGTTAGGATTAATGGTTGTTAGGTTTAATTATAAAATAATTAAAATAATAATATTTAATTATTTAGATCCACATTTTGGGGGATCAAGTCAATGGGATGAGTGACACTTGTCACTCATCCATGGGGCCCACCAAAATATCCACCCAATCAGATTTCGCCGAAACGTCCCCGTCTCGAAGTTCGTGCATAGTGAAATCGAACTTCCGTGACCCATAACTCTCCCGTTCGAAGTCCGATTTCAGTGTGTCGCCTGCCTATGGATTCGTATCGTCCTTATCTACGTAACGGTCTTTGGCCCTCGGCCATCGGACCTTTTGGTCAAAAAGTCAACATTTGACCCCATTTAACCAAAATTACCAAAATGCCCCTAAACTTCCTAACGTCATAACTTCCTCCTCGAACGTCGGAATTGAACGTGCCACCTGTCTATGAACTCGTGACGTCACGGACTACGTCACGGTCAGCAGTCAAAGTCCATTTGACTGCCCGAACAAAAAGTCAACGTTTAGCCCCCGTCCAAGGGCAAAACGGTCATTTCGCATCGTTCGTCCGATTTCGCCTAACTAATCACCGATTAACCTCACTAATCGTGATTAGTCACTAATCTAATCTAGGAATTTGGGACGGGTCGTTACATCCTTTCCTTTCTTTTTAACCAATTGGGCTCCAAAAACACAAAGTTACTTAATAAGTTTCCACTTAGATTTATAGGCTTGCACTTCAACCAACAAAACATAATTGGACCTAGTAATTACCTTATGGGCATGTGGTCACACTAAGAGTTCATATGTCCAATTCAAGATTATGCAGCTTTGGGTTGTGGATTTGGGCCTCCAAACTGGTAATTCACATGGCTCAGCACAAATAAAAGTCCAATACAAGTCAAAATAAAAATCTAGTCATACATATAGGGGTAAAATAGAAATCACTACAATTTTTTAATCCTGATTTTCTAGTACGGGATGTAACAATTTTGTTGATCTTCGTGTGTGCCCTTTCATTTCAAACGTTTCGCCTTTTATGCCTTTAATTATGACACCGCACAATCACATGCAACCTTCTTTTTAAAACCCCTAAATCCTTCATTGTTTTCGCATCCCTCTTCAAAAATTCTCTAACAGCTAGGAAAACACCATATTGTTGTAACGGCCCAGACTTCTGAAGAATTGGAAATTAACTATTTTACCCTTGGTCGAAGGTTGACTTTTTGTGGTTAAAGTCAAAATGCTGACTTTTTGACCAGGACGATTTTGGACAATTTCGGAAAAGCCGTTAAGAAGGTCTCGGTCTTCTGAGTACGTTGACAGGCGATACGCTAAAAACGGAGGTCAGGCGGTTATGTTCTGAGTCTAAACTATGTAAGGGCAATATGGTAATTTGGCAAGGAGGGGGCAATATGTTCTGAGTCAGACGGTTATGTTAGGTTGTGATATACAAATGTTTACATGTCTTCATCTTCTCCACGTTCAAAGCTGCTTGAGCTGAGCTAGTATTTCTTCTCCACAAGTAACAACACTAATAATGTCCACACTTTCGAGTGGATAGAAAAAAAAAAGGATAACTATTTTAATGTACATGATATGCTACTCACGCATGAACCGTGCGACTAGCATCCCAAGTTGGTTGAACACGAATCATTTATTCCCTATTTTATCCGTTTCTTATTCATTCAGGGTGGGATTCGCTAAGCCCTTTGACGCCTTCTTTCTCCATCTCGAGTCATGTGGCTAAAAAAATGGAGATAGAAAGACAAGAACAATATGAGCCGTCTTATCCGAGCTTTTGAGGGACTTTCCTATGCATTTCCTAGTTCCATTGTAACCACCTACCTATGTGTGGGTTCTCAGATAATGGCCTAGAATTAGGAAAATCGATCATATACGCCTTTTTTACCAAAGTGGATGTTATATTAATTTTCTCCAAGTTTCCTACATGGGATTATACGGACGGGATTATAATCTTCAACACTCTTCTTTCCGTGGGATCCACACACAATTGGTCACACAAGCAACTACTCCAGATCGGTCACTTTATTTATTAGCGACTTCAATTCAAAAATTTGGACGACCCAACAATTCTGTACAATTCAATTGATGGAATTTATAAGTTCAAATTATTTTCAATTTGGGTTCGATCTGGCCAAGTGAATCAGCTCGCTCTGATACTAGAATTGGTTCAATGAACGCGATATTGTGCCCACTACAACAACTTAAGTAGCTGTGAGCTTTTATCTCAAAAGAATTTGGTGGTATTAAAATGAAAATGCTAATTATATATGCATTTTTTTCTTTCTATTTTTCAGATTTGAGATTATTTATTTTCACATCCATCATAAATAAAGTATGAAGATTCTATACTTATATGCATGGATGAAAATATCCGCAATATCTTTAAAAGTTTTGTCGATATATTTGTCTTTTGGGGGGTCTTGATATTAAAATAAGAGGAATAAATTTCCGCGATATTTATATGAATGTATCCTTATTTACGGATCTTGACATAAAAATAGAGAGGGAAGAAAAATCTCCCCACGACTTCTTTGATATATGTATTAGTCTTATATAAATATTATTTAGTGTTTAAGTTTTTTTAAATTTTCATTCAAAATTATCAACTTTTAGACTAAATTTCTAACTTTTTTTTTTGTTGAGCGTGAACAATATCGATATCGATATTGGTGTCAACATCAATATTTGCATAAATCTAACTGTTGATATTTCTATTAAAAATGATATTTTTATTCTTACTTATATGAGATCAATTTCTTTAATAATTATTTTAATCGAACACTAGGAGTTTGATAGTGCATGCACGTATTAAGCTAAGCTAATGGTGACTCTAACGCTTTTATTTGGCCTTTGAAGATAACCTAAAAACACCCCTTAATTTGGATGTTGTCATCTTTCTGCCGACCCCAGTACACGTATGTAGGCGTATGTTCCGCGTTTCTTCTCTACCATGACAAATCAATCGATTTCAACGGTTTCGACCTCTTCATTCATAAGTTTTTTTTTTATTACCAAGCTTGCAAGAGCTCCATAAGCATAAAGATTATTAAATGTATTTGGCACTATGAATCAATTAATAAAAGGTAACTTCATTCCCATATAAAAGAAAGAATAATATATTTTTTTTGTGAAAACCAAGTTATCTCTCGCACATAGGTGAGGATAAACCCTCGAGCCGTATAGAACCCCGACACGGAAGGAGCCTTCCCTAATGTTGACTACTGCATTCATAAGACTCGAACTCGAGACATTACTTAATTAAGTATCATGTCGTGCTATCTTTTCAATTTATAAAATTAATTTTGTACATATATCATAATCGGAATTATTAATTCTTTAATTAATTATAATGTAATTAAGTACCTTTGAATGTAATTAATTATAATGTTACTTTCAGATATTAATTAATAAAATATTAGGCTTTAGGTTAAGAAGTTAGTAATCAAGCATGTCATCTTTCAGCCGACCCCTTTAAACTCAACGAACAGAAAACAGCATGTAGGCGTATGTTCCGTTTTTCTTCTTTAACATGACAAATCAATGGATTTCAACGGTTTCGAACTTGATTATCTATATAAATAAAAAATTATTAACAAGCTTGTGAGAGCTCCGTGAGCATAAAGATTATGAAATGTCAAACCGTACTGCCCTTTCGTAGTATTTATATCTAACTTTATTAGGATATTGTCGCTCTGCCCTTTCAATTTATTGAATAGTTTTTATACATATATTCTAATTATAATCATTTATTCTCTAAATTATCATTTCAAACATCATTTCTCTAAGAGATTAAAAAGATTTGCCGACACGACCCATCCCAAATTCCCCCGGGATTAACGCGGGATGTGCCATGCTCCCGTTTGACACGAAGTGTCTGACAATGAATAACTCGAAACCGCAGTCCATTCGGGGCTTTCAGAGCGCGCTAGGATCGATGGAGGAGTGTGATATCTCAGTCTCTACTATAGCCTGCATCCGCTGCGATCAACCTGAAGGGCATTAAAACTATTAAAAGTTGTGAGTGGACGAAAAATCAATAATTTAATAAAACTCATTTCATAAAAACATTTATGCCATTCATTAAAAAGTATGCATACATTCGAAAACCAGTTATCTCAATCAAATCAAATATGATAAAAACCGTTTGTAAAACCGAAGTCATTCCTTCCTCAAATCATTAGGGCATTCGCCCAAAACCATAAAATCAACCAAGTGTAGGAACTCAGCCCAAAACAATAAAACATCGAAATCCGTAAATCCAAATCCAAGTGCGCCACTGCCCAAATCCATAACCATAGAAATCCAAATCATAAATCCAATAAATCTGAAATCCAAATATAGAATCCAGTAAATCCATAAATCACAATCCAATCAAACACAGTCATATACCAATCCTCGGCATCCCATATGCCTAATCAATACCACTGTCACAATTTCCAAGCCACGCGTGCTCCTCGGGATCTCAATCTCGAGTCTCCCTAGGGTCCACTCAGGTCAATGACTCGCAGATCAATGATCCTCCCTAGGGGACCTTATTCATAATTACACTCCTGATCCTGAGCTGCGTCCCGGGCAACCCCTCTCAGATAGCGCGTCATGATTACTTCAGGATACTACGAAACGTCTGGAGGAGACAATCCACAGATATAAAGATGGTATATGGAAAACATTTCATAAATCATCTCAAATCGTTCAAATGGGCCTATGCCCAGGATTTTCATAAAACCATCGTAATCCACAAATCCAATTTCTCAAATCCAAATCCAATTATCCAATTATCCAAATTCATTTATGGGTTCCCAACCCGAAATCTCATTCATAAAACACAATTGGGCCTTATGCCCGATTTCGTAAACCAACTGGGCCCCTGACCCGATAATATAACTCAAATGGACTTCATGTCCGAGGGTCTCCAAAACAGATGGGTCTCGTGCCCGAGTTCACCTTTTCAAATCCAAAACCATTTCATCAAACCATCACCGAAACCACAAACACGTATAACCATAGTGTAAAACCATAAACCTCGATATACGTGAAAATACGTAAATCACCTCTAAATACGTGCAAATATGTAAATCACCAATATCACAATCATCATCATCATCATAGAAATCACATATGTAAAACATATAAAACAGTTATGCATGCATCATAGTTCAGAAAAAAATGTCCACTCACAGACCGTCCTAATTGTCGCCTCGATATGCGTGTCATAAGCCTCTTGGCTAAATCACCATCTCTGGAACTTCCGGACTTATCCAAATCACACCCGAAGGTCACTAACTACCTCAAATAGGCTAACATCGAATCCCCCAATTTTTTAGGATTTTTAAACGTATTTAAAATAAACCCTAAACCTTTAGACACCCAAAACTACTTCGAAACGGTGCCTAATCGATTCGAAACTTGTTCCAAAATATTTTTTACATCGAAAGGATGAAATTTCATGTTGACCTCACCTCGAAAATGAGCCCCATGCTCCCTCACGTGCCGTCCAAAGGCGCTGCGCATGAAAGCCACGCGCCGGGAATAGTCATCCCTAACCTCTGTCAAACCCGGTCCATGGTTATTCCCGGTTCAACCGAACCGGCGAATCGATCCGGCTAGTTCTCAGCCAATATCCAACCATTTTTCATCCCGTTTGTTCCTAAAGCTTTGTCTAACCATTTCCAATCGATCTATAACCTCAAAAACATGAACTCGAGCCTAGGAATTACCTATTTGAATGGGCACCAAAACCACGACTTCTAACCTCGAACTGCCATGGACTCTGGCCACATCCAGCCACGATTCCAATCTCAATCAGTTCATATGATCACTAGAAACCATTCCCCATTATTAGAATCGATCAAAAACCTCCAAAACCAAATTTCCAAGTTTTGAATTATAACTCACCGTCACGGCTTCCCTCGGCCACCGTCCACGATGGTCGACGCCCCCAACACCACCATCATCGTCGCACTTCACTCTCTCTTTTCCATTCACACAGCCAATGCTAATGTTGAGGATTAGAAGGGTTACAAGGGGTGGGGTTCACGGTTTTGCAAAAAACAAAATAAAGAAGAAGAAGAAGAAATGTGAACGGGAAGGAAGAGAGAGATAAGGAGGGAAAAGAAATAAAATAATAAAATAATTATATTTTAATATGAAAGCTATCCAATCAGAATTGAGATCCACAATTTTGGGGAGATGGCCAATGGGATGAGTGACACTTGTCACTCATCCAAGAGCCCCACATTAATTAATTAGCCAATAAGATTTTTAGGATTATTTAATTCGAATCCCGAGACGTAAATTCCCGATTTCTATCATGTGACCATAATTTCCCCATTCACCGTCCGATTTCGACGTGCCACCTGTCTACTGACTCGTGACATCCCGATCTACGTCAGAGTCATCAGTCCTCCTAAGTTTGACTCCTCAGGTAAAAATTCAACATTTTGCCCAAATCCAAGGGTAAAATGGTCATTTTATACCGCTCGTCCGAATTCTCTCAATTAATCCCCGATTAGTCATACTAAATCTATAATTAGTTAATATTAAATCCCGATATTTGGGACGGTTCGTTACTTTTGAGGTCATTTAATAATTTATTTTTATTAAATAAATTAATAATTTTAGTAACAATTAAGATCATCATGTCAATTGGATAATCCGTTTTACAACTAGACTTAAGTGATTTAAGATATTTATTTAAAAAGAATATTTATTAGACAACGTATTTATGTAAATTGAAAATTATATGTTTGAATTTAATTTCCCTTTTAATATAATTTGTAATAAGAAAAACATATAATAATAGTATCTTGTCACTGGCCCCGAAAGCAAAAACCAACTAATGGTCTATTATGATGCCCCAACTAATGAAGTAACACTACAAGCAAAAACCAGACTTGTCTACCGGGCTAATTTTTAAATTTTTTTATTAATTATTTTAATATTTGAATAATAATATTATTATAGTATTATATATAAAAGTAAATGGAAATAATATTGAAACTGCAAAAAATTTATAATTAAATGAAAATTAATTATAATATATATAAGATAAATGTAATAGTTTTACATAATTAAAAAAAAAACTAATAAAACTAAATGTTCAGTGGTGGGTGAGCATCATCCTAGGCAAGCTGTCAAATGGGGTCCATCTGGGACTGTGAGCTAAGGTCATCAGGCATACGCTAACCTATTTGGTTGAATAGCATTGCGAGCTGGGTTTGAATTTATTCGTTATGTGCCCGCATAACCTGGTGTTGGGCCTCGAGGCGCGTATACCCGGCCTTAATCTTGGTATTCTTCGCTTGGAGGTTATCCAAGTTGCCCCGCAACTGAGAGACCTCCTCCGGATTGACTCCCCGGGAAGAACTCGAGGATTGGCTCGAGACAACTCGGAATAGCCCTTCATGTTGCACCGCAGTTGAGAGACCGCCTCGGGATTGTTTTTTTTTTTTTTTACCAAAGTGTGGAATTTATCAAAAGGGGATGCAAGAAAACCCGAAACATTAAAATCCAGCTTAAAGCATTAAACGGAAAAAAAAAATTAAAACTAGAGTAAGAAAAACAAACAGGCCCAAAACACAGCAGCCCAAAACCAACATAAGCCTACAACAAAAACACACCAAATTAATCTTAGATGGAACATCAACATTCACCCGCCGCTGCCTCCAAGCAAGCCGCACACCATTACAAAGCACCCCCAAAACTAGAACCAAAGAGATTGATCAATAGAGTACAGATTAGAGATACAAAGTCACCAAAGATCAACATACTCAAGAAATCATTTAGGTTAAAGATGACTGACAAATTACTCAACCCAATCACCCAAATTAAAAGGAGCAATTTTGACCGGACCCGTTTCCAATTTCCTTGAAAATCTAGCCAGTCTTTCTCCCATATGATGACTTTTTTCAAACAAGCAATATCACCAATTTTATCGGATGTCCATATCTTATTAAGTTAACCAAATTAAACCTATCCTTGCGGGATTAATGCTCATATCCAACCCACTAACTTCGTCAAGTAGTAGAAACGAATAGTTCGACTCCTTCCGAGTCTTAATCAATTAAACATTTATTGAGTATTATATTTAACTATTGCAATGAAATCATATAACAAAGAATTAAGAAAATATATATAGAACATTTAAAAATAAAAGTTCTTTTATTAACACCATCTTCTTTTATTAACACCATACACATAGCTAAAACTCTAGCGTAGACCTTTTTGCAACTTCCGTAAAACATTATGTTCATTAAAATTAACCATTAAAGATAATTAATATTCAGATTAATTTTCTCTTTAAATGTTCTAATTCCTGATGATTTAAAATGAATTAAAAATTTACGCATAATACTTTCGGATATCCAAAACTACCTCAAGACGTTATCTAATCGTCTTGAAAGTTGTACTATTGGATTCGTAACATCGAATACTCAAAGAACCATGTTGATCGTACCTCAAGAAAAGGTGGCACGCACCGCCACAAGTCCCTTCGCGTGGTGCTCATGCGCCTGCAACTCAGGTGCTTGACCCGCGATCTTACCCGACCATATCTCGGTCATTTTTCATCCATTTTCAACATTCCAAACATCAAAATTTATTTATACTACCTAAGGAAAGGATCTATGATGTCAAAATGAGGAAAAACGTACCAGATTCCACTGTTTAACCTTACCAAGTTTTGGCCAAAACCACAAGCTCGAGTTCTGGACATTCCAACATCTAAACCTTGACTTTTCTAACTCAAAGTGACCGTAGGGACTCCAACATCATATTGGAGTTCTTTGTTTCGAGCAGGAAAGCCTTGAAACGATATGAAACTCCACGAGCCATTTTTGGGTTCTCACAGGTTTGTCTTTGGCTATCGGGTCGGGGTGTCTCCATCTCTTCAGTACCCTTCTGGTTCATCTCTTCTCCACTTTCTTTCTCTTCTTCTTCCTTCCCTAGCTCTTTTCCCCTAGTTTTCTCTCTCCATTTGTTCACTTAATGGTTTTGCCTTTTTCGTCTCTATTCCCCCGAACTCCCCACAACCCACACTAATACACGTATATGTAGAAAGACTAAGTCGGTGGAAGATTAGAGAGGGAGAACACTAGGTCTCTCTAGATACATTTCAACATCACACATGATTCACATGTAAAATTATAAAATTACCAAATTACCCTTTATGCCAATATTACCAAAATACTCTTAATCATCTTTGACATTTATCAAAACCATTCAACCTCTGATTTAGCATATTACCCGTCTACTGACTCAGAGCGCTGAGATTTATGTAATGATACTCTCTAGTCATCCAAAAATGCCCATGTTAAAAAGTCAACATTTGACCAACTAGGTGCAAAACTGTCATTCTATTTAATTTTCTAGCTTTTATAACTTTACCCCCCCTCAAAAGAAATTTTGTCCTTGAAATTTGGTGAGTAGGGCTGCCTTGTAGTTGCAACTAACACACCAATAGGTTCCCTAACAGAAAACAAATTATAAGGAACAATCTTCATATTATCCTCAAATTGGAGAACTGAATTGCTTCAAAGTTAATTACTCAGGCACTAATTATGATAAAAAAAAAATATGATACGTAAATTCGTGCCTTGAACATCTTTCGTTTGGAAGATCATATTACTAAAACAGTGGGCACAATCCCTGGGTTTAATCACACCATATAACTCTCGACTCACATTCAAGTCAAGATACTATTAATCCAACATTCATTGAGCCAAAGCATCATCCCACAGAACCCTATAACATACTTGTATCCAACTTACGTAAAACTATTTTAATCCGTAAAAAAAATTATTCTTCTTTCTATAAAGATCAGAGAAGCTCCACGTCAAGATCTCCACAGTTTTTATGAGTTCATACAAACAATAGACAATCAAGTTTTTAATCACAAAAATCATTTCCCATGTGTTCACAACAATCGGAACACATTAATAATCTAGGACCCTCAACATCAGAGAAGCTAGGTGACTACCTCATGATCACATTAAGTAATTTCCATATATTCGTGATTAAATATGTCAACGTTCATCACATTCTTTGATTGAACCTAATTGGTTACTACCGCAGTTTGCCATCTAAAGAATTTCTAACTCATACTATACTTGTATGCAACTAGTTCTACATTAGTGTAGTAATCCTTTTTAATTCAAGAACGGTCTTTATTAAATCAACAAATAGTGCTAACATATTAGTTAATCCAAAGAACAATACGAAGAACTTTAACCATATTTTTTCTTGGAGGGCTATTTTCAGAATATCATTCCGCTCTTCTCATTCTCGGATCATAATTCAATTCTTTAAAAAAAATGTCTAGCCCTTTTCCTTCTCAACTATAACATTATTTAAGGAAGGGGATATTTCCTACGTACTATTATCTTATTGAAATACCCGAAATCAATACAAAATTTCAACTTATGTGGAAACCTTTATTCAATATTCCAACTTTACCAACTTTACCAACATTTCCACTTTCCAATACTTTTCGAACCATAGGACAATAACTCAACTTATATCCAATTCTAAATAGATAACATGTGACACGACCCATCCCATTCTCCCCAGGATTAACGCGGGATGTGCCATGCTCCCGTCTAACACGAAGTGTCAGACATGGGATAATTTATACCTTAGCACATACGGGGCTCCCAGTGCGCGCCAGGATCGGTGGAGGAGTGCGATACCTGAAGGGCATTAAAATGATTTAAAAACTGTGAGTGGACGAAAATCAATAAGTTCATAAAACACATTCATAAAAAGATATTTATACCCTTCACTAAAAAGTATGCATGCATCGAAAACCAGAGATCAAAACATTTACTCAAATGAACCATTAGGGTTTTAGCCCAAAAACCGTAAATCAAAACCAAATGTGGGGACTCAGCCCAAAACCGTAGAATACCGAAATTCGTATATCCAGAACAAAGTGAGCCACTACCCAAATCCATAACACCGAAATACCATCACATAAATCTAATAATCCATATTCACCACATAACCATCCTCGGCATCCCAGATGCCTAGCATCCCAAACGCTTGACATCCCAGACGTCATATCTCACGGTAAAAGCAATGCGTCATCAAACCATCACCGAAACCACAAGCACGTAAAACTACAATATAAAATCGTAACATCGAAATACGTGCAAATACGGGATTACCTCAAAATACGTGCAACCATGTAAATCACCAATGCCACAATCATCACTATAGAAATCACATATATAAAACATATAAAACAGTTATGCATGCATCACAGTTTAGAAAACATTGTCCACTCACAGACCGTCCTATACTGCCGCCTCGATACGCTTGCCATAAGCCTACCCTAGTCACACCACTATCACCGGGACTTCCAAACCTACCCAAATCATACAAGAGGGTTACTAACTACCTCATTAACCTCTCATTGAAGCCCCATAATTTTCTTGAATTTTTAACTATTTTTGAACTCGATCCTAAACCTTCGGACACCCCCCGAAACATATCGAAACGATGTCCGATCGACATGGAAACATCCCCAAAATGTTCGTTACATCGAATAAATGATTTTACATGTTGAAAACTTCCCCAAAAGGTCCCTCACGCGGCCCCACATGCCGCCCAAAGGCTCTGCGCATGGAAGCCACACGCCTACTGTTCATCGTCCCCCACCTCGAGCAGACCGGTCCAATCCGGTTTGGGCCAATATCTCTCGTTTTTTCAGTCCATTTCCTTCCATTTTTGTTCCTATAGCTCCATCTAATCCTATTCTATCATCCTATGGCTTCAAAAACAAGAAAACAAGTCCAAAACCATACCTTTCGAATTGATTCTTGAACCTGCCAACCTCCCCCGTCGGTTTTCCATTACTCCGGCCACCTCCGTCCATCTTCTTCATCCTAAAGGGTTTGTACAACCTCCATACAACCATTTCCATCAATAACACCATCCAACAACCACTAAACATTCAACTTCCAAGTTTGAAACGTAAACGTACCTTCCATGGCAACGCCTACGACCGTCCACGATGGCCACCAACTCTTTCGTCTCACCTCACTCTCCCACTTCCATTCACATGCTAAGTCCAGATAATGAAGATTGAAGGGTGATGCGAATGGGTTTTGCACGGTCACGGGTTTAAGGGAAAACAAAAATGAAAATGATCGATCATGTGGGAAGGGAGAAATATCCACAGTGTGGGGCAATGGGCCAATCAGATGGGAAACACTTGTCACTCATCTGGTGGTTCCTTCTAGAACCTTCCATATTCAAAACCTGCCACTTGTCCCCATTTTTTAGTTTTCATGCAATAGTGCCGTTTTCCGTTCTAGAACCATAACTTCACCGTCGAACCACCGATTTTGACGTACTGTCTGTGTACGACCTCGTGACATCCCGATCTACATCACGGTCATCGTTCCTCGTACATTTGACTCCCCGAGTTAAAAGTCAACATTTTACCCAAATCCAAGGGCAAAACGGTCATTTTGCACCATTCGTTTGATTTCGCTCAACTAATCACCAATTAATCTCACTAATCCTTCATTAATCTCACTAATCCTTCATTAATCACTAATCAAATTTTGAAATTTGGAACGGGTCGTTATAACCTTCCCTCCTTAAATAATTTCGTCCTCGGAATTCCAACTATCCCGATTCCACATCCACCATGTGGAAAGCAATTCGACCTCACATCATGTGTACACTTGTACACCCACTAAACAGAACAAGACTTGTCTACACCCATACATTCCACCAATACTCACGTCGCATCGACTAAACTCGACCACTTCGAGTGAAATTCGTCACACGTTCCGAGTTGATACCACCCGATAATTCTACCATTACGCTGACACATTCATCTTGACGATTCCTCCCAATCACCAATCCACTCTAACATCCACTCCCATTGAGAGTCACCAAATCTCACTCATCAATCCACGCTGACACCATCCACGAAACTGCCAACACGTGCTAGTTGCAAATCAATCCTGCATCTCTCCCATACCGAGAGTTATCAATTCTCACAGTTTCTCCGCATTTCCTGAATTTTACCCTGTCAACATTACACGTCCCCTAATGTCGCACTCAGCTGGCACTCACAGCTCCAAGGTCACAATTCGAATCACCGACACACCCTGACTCACTCTAGAGTCGCACCAAGGTACCTCGTACCAAGATTTCCTCATAAATCCATGCTGTCTTTAGTGAGAGTCATTGAGCAGCCTCCCCAAGCAAAGCAAACCGTGGTTATCAGGAGGATTTGGGTATTTCGAGGTTAGGTGAATGAGATTTCTCATTTTCTGCTTGGTGGCAGATGCTGTTGGGTAGTATGGCGAGGTGAGTGCAGTGAGTTTGCACTCATGTAGGATAAATTTTAATGTCGTTGTCTTGGATCATCTTTAATTTTCCCTAGGTGGGATGACAAGGATCGATATGAGGTAAGGGGAGAGGACCCACAGTTTAGACGTGTTCTGTCGTTGACTAATCGGTTTAGATGTGAAAATGGTTGAGAAGCGACTCGGTAGGATGCAGATTCAAAGAGGGTGTAAGACCCTATGACTTGAAATCTGTTAGTTAACTGAGTGAGAACACATGTGGATCTAGGTGGATCTAGATCGTGGTGTTATTGATCAAGTGATGTTGGGGTGGATCAGGGTGGCGTGGATCGTGATGTCATGCCCGTGCTGGCAGACTTCGCCTTACTGATTATGCTGAGCTAGGAGCAAAGGAGAATCGTATTTTCGGACATTTGAAGAACCTTTTGGAATAGTTAGTGAAATGAAAAGACAGAGGTTGGATATGAGAATGTTAGATCGACTTCTTTTTGAAGTCAATCCGGTATGAGACAGTTGTTGAGTGAATCGAGGTGTATACAATTTGTCTTGGATATTTGGCTATGAAGATGATGGGACTGACTTCATTTCGAGGTTGATCCTGTATCATATAGTAATGGAACGAGTGGGTATCCGACAGGGTCGGATTGGTTAGTTTTGGATATGTGAATGATGGGATTGGTTTCCTTTCGAAGTCAATCGAATAGGGTATGGTAATCGAATGAATAGGTAACCGATAGGTTCAAAGTTGGTGCGTCTCGGTAGACGAGGGTGAGATTAGATGCTCTTTTAGTATGTATGGGTACGTCTTGGTGGGCGTGAGTCGATTTGGTCAATATTGGATGACTTGATTGGGAGTAGACGTGGTGATGCTAGTCGAATGACCATGGGACTCGGAGTGGATGATGAGTTGGAGTATTTGATATATCTAGTACTGGACTAGACAGATGGACTCCATAGTTGAAGCGTGATTAGTTACGAGCTATGTAGGAGGCGGGTTGGTGGATGGATATACATATAGGGTACGTTGTACGAGGATCGATATAGGACAGGCCGATTGGTGCTTGGTGATGGTACATAGGATGTACCAGTGGTTTGTGATTGAGCGTGTTGGTAGTCGGCTTAGTTTTAATATCATTGGTTTGGTTGAGGACGTGAGCTGGACATCGAATACTATGCGCTGGGCAGAGTTATTTTGACGGATTCAGTGATTGTATGAGCAGGTGCTCATAGCCGTGGATGGCAAGTGGAACCCTAGAGTTGTGAAGTGTGATCACTGATGGGCAGATATTCAATGGGGTCCAGTTACACACAGTTCGAGTGAGATGTTGGCCAGATACGCCATGTGTTAGTGTGATTCGACCCAAGTGGGGTTGTATGTGATGAACTCGTAATGTGGGACCGTTGGCTCGGTCATGTGATGTTAGATTGTTGTGCTACTGGGAGTAGTAGGGTTCGAGGAACCCCAATTGAGTTGTTGGTAGGGTTGGAGTGACGGCCATATGATGTTAGGACCGCTGGGTCGGTCAGATTATGGATTATACTGCCCTCTACAGTTTGGTTCAGAGGAACCCTAGGGTGTGATGGTGGAACCCTAATTTATGACGGATGTACTGGAAATACGAACCTTAGTTATGATTGACGAATTCGAAGTGTTAGTCTGTAGTTGTTGAGGATTGGACGACTTTCCGAAGTTAAGGTAGTTTGTCGGGTCGAACCCCATATTGTGACTGTGGGATTGAAATTTGAGCTGTAGAGGGCGACTGAGGTCGTAAATGACCAAGTGGAGGACTCTAGTGAGTCTAGTCGAATCTATGGAGATTGGTTGGCCCGACACGAAGTGAAATGATGGGATTCGATCCATGAGTACGATTTTGAGATAAAATATGGAATCCTGAGTTGGACTGAATGATAGTGTGATGTGTGGATGCGGATCTCGATGACAAGGACTGTTGGTCGACATTCGTGTGGAGATGGCTGGCTATCGAAGGTGATTGATGGAGTTGTGGTAGTTGAGAATTGGGGAACCTTTAGTGAACGTTCAGTATCTTGTTGTTGTTTGCCAGAGTGGTGGTACCCATAGTTGTGGGGTATGAGGGAGACAGAGTTTCTTAAACCTAAACGGAGGTACGGGTTTGTTGCTCGGTATGAGTAACGATTCAGGGTTGTTTGATTCACACACTGCGTGCCAGTGATTGTGGTGACGATGAGCCACGAGTTGGGATGTGACTCCGTCATGATGGGCATACGTTCGGTACCTGAGATTCGGTAGTGGATGAGTTGGACTGGACGGGATCCAGCAGGGGTTGAGATGTGTTGGGTTAAGTTCCAACAGGTATGAGATGAGTAAGTGATGAATGGATGAAAGGTATGTTTGAGACACGAGGATTTTTGGATGACGCAAGGTATGACAAGGACTGTTGGTCGACATTCGTGTGGAGATGGCTGGCTATTGAAGGCGATTGATGGAGTTGCTGTAGTTGAGAATTGGGGAACGTTTAGTGAACGTTCAGTATCTTGTTGTTGTTTGCCAGAGTGGTGGTACCCATAGTTGTGGGGTATGAGGGAGACAGAGTTTCTTAAACCTAAACGGAGGTACGGGTTTGTTGCTCGGTATGAGTAACGATTCAGGCTTGTTTGATTCACACACTGTGTGCCCGTGATTGTGGTGACGATGAGCCACGAGTTGGGATGTGACTCCGTCATGATGGGCATACGTTCGGTACCTGAGATTCGGTAGTGGATGAGTTGCACTGGACGGGATCCAGCAGGGGTTGAGATGTGTTGGGTTAAGTTCCAACAGGTATGAGATGAGCAAGTGATGAATGGATGAAAGGTATGTTTGAGACACGAGGAGTTTTGGATGACGCAAGGGATGTCATGGAAATTAGTGGATTCAGGGAATTGTCGCCAACTCCGAAACCAGAGTGACTGGGTGGTTTTATTCTCATGAGGAAGTGCTTAGAATTGATTGAAATGGGAAGAAACCGAAGAGAATCAATGGTAGAGTTGATGTGATATTTTGTGATTGTGAATAACAAGGAGACCGTTTTGCCCCTGGATTTGGGCAAAACGTTGACTTTTTACTCGAGGAGTCAAACGTATGAGGACCGATAACCGTGACATAGATCGGGACATCACGAGTTTGTAGACAGGTGGTACGTCGAAATCGAAGGTTTGATGGTGAAGTTATGGTTCTAGAACGGAAAACTGCACTATTGCGGGAAAAACGAGAAATGGGGACAAGTGGCAAGTTTTGAATAGGGAAGGTTCTAGAAGGAACCACCAGATGAGTGACAAGTGTCACCCATCTGATTGACCCATTCCCCCACATTGTGGATATTTCTCCCTTCCCACATGATCGATTATTTTCATTTTTGTTTTCCCTTAAACCCGTGACCGTGCAAAACCCATTCGCATGACCCTTCAATCTTCATTATCTGGACTTAGAATGTGAATGGAAATGGGAGAGTGAGGTGAGACGAAGGAGTTGGTGGCCGTCGTGGACGGTGGCCAGCGTTGCCATGGAAGGTACGTTTGCGTTTCAAACTTGGAAGTTGAATGTTTAGTGGTTGTTGGATGGTTTTATTTATGGAAATGGTTGTATGGAGGTTGTAGAAACCCTTTAGGACGAAGAAGATGGACGGAGGTGGCTGGAGTAATGGAAAACCAACAGGGGAGGTTGGCCGGTTCAAGAATCAATTCGAAAGGTATGGTTTTGGACTTGTTTTCTTGTTTTTGAAGCCATAGGATGATAGAATAGGATTAGATGAAGCTATAGGAACAAAAATGGAAGGAAATGGACTGAAAACACGAGAGATATTGGCCTGAACCGGTCACGCCGGTCCAGTTGGACTAGTCAGACTAACCGAACCGGACCGGACCAGTCTGCTTGAGGTAGGGGACGATGAACAGTAGGAGCGTGGATTCCATGCCCAGCGCCTTTGGGCGGCACGTGGGTTCTTGCGAGTAACCTTTTGGGACATGTGAAATCATCTATTCGATGTAATGAACATTTTGTGACTGGTTTCGTAGCGATCGGACATCGTTTCTATATGTTTCGGGATCTCGGAAGGTTTAGTATCGAGTTTAAAAATAGTTAAAAATTCGGAAAAATTATGGGGCTTCAATGAGAGGTTAATGAGGTAGTTAGTAACCCTCTAGTATGGTTTGGACAGGTTTGGATGTCCCGGTGATAGTGGTCTGACTCGGGAAGGCTTATGGTACGCGTATCGAGGCGGCAACGTAGGACGGTCTGTGAGTGGAAAATGATTTCTAAACTGTGATGCATGCATAACTGTTTTATATGTTTTATATATGTGGTTTCTATATATGCATGCATAACCGTTCTTCCGATTTCGCTCAACTAATCACCAATTAATCTCACTAATCCTTCATTAGTCACTAATCAAATTCCGGAATTCGAGACGGGTCGTTACATCCTGACTCTTACTAGAGTCCTAATTTGATATTCATAATTTATTCCATCACTAATACGCTTGATCGTCAAATAAAATATCACCACACACGTCAAATCCGACATAAGGCCTTTCATCATCTTAAACCTCAAACACTAACTAGAAAACTTATTATTTATCACATTCGGGTCCAATGTACCAACAAATACGATGATTTTCACTTCCGAGCTCACGTACTATTTGGACCCACACAATTTTTCCCTTATCATACGTAACATTCACTATTCAAACTGGTAATGTAACGACCCATCCTGGAAATCGAGATTACATTAGTGGTTAATGAAGGATTAGTGAGGATAATCGGTGATTAGTTGGGTGATCTCGGACAGACGGTGCGAAATGACGGTTTTGTCCCAAAATGGGCAAAAAGGTTGACTTTTAGTTGGGGTGGTCAAAGGGACTTTGACCGATGACTGTGATGTAGTTCGGGAGGTCACGAGTTCATAGACAGATGGTACGTCCGATTCTTACATTCGAGGAGTAAGTTATAATGTTCGGAAGTTCGGGGGTATTTTGGTAATTGGTTGAAAAAGGGGAAAACTGTTGACTTTTCATACGACATGGCTTTATCATGCATTTCGAGGACCGTAAGGTAGGTCTTGATCCCCTGAGTACAACGACGGGTGGCACGTTGTCATCAGACGTCGGACGGTTTAGTTATGAATCTAAACACGCTAAGGGCAAAATGGTAATTTGTGAAGGCATGGGTATATTGGTCTTTTGTTTGATTTTGAAATGGTGATCAGTGGGATAAGGACATCTGTCCTTGATGGGTTGGATATTTTCAGATGAAGGCAGGGAGATAGGGAAACGTGGATACCTTCTAGTTGGTTCCACTTTGTTCTCCCGTTTGATCGATTAAGTTAGACGGTGATCGATAAAACAGGGGAGGCTATTTGTTGGTTGTGCTCTGTGTCTAGGTGAGTGAGAAGCTCAGATTTGCATTGTGTGGGTGAAGAAACACGAGTGAGTTGTGTATGTGTATGTTTGAACTAGAGTAAGTCGAGCGGGAGGTGCGTGAGAGTGAGAAAAATAGAGATAGAAGAGGAATGCCTGTGAAATCCAGCCCCTCCAAACCTCTCAAACTCCATCCTCAGCTGGTGGTTTCTGAATGAAAGTTGAAAATGGAGGCGAGATGAAGCTATTGGTGGCCACGGTGAGGCTTGACGGTAGAGGTAAGGCCGTTTTCCCGTGAAACTGAAATCGAAGTTGAAAATGGCAGCTTGTGGTTTAGTGAGTTTTGATCGATTATGATGATTGGACGTTGTCTCTAAAGGTTCCAGGAATCGATTGAGTTCAAAACCAAGACGAGAGGTGGCTAGGATTGTGTCGGTACGATGGTTGAAGGTTGGTGGTCTGTTCTTGATCGGAGAGGTAAACTTCTAGATCTAGATTTCAAGTTTTTTGTATAAATTGATAGGAAACCGTGTAAGGAAGCCATAGGACATAAAATGGGAGGAAATAGAGTTGAATTGGATGAATGAGAACATCGAACCGCCCACACCGGTTCGGGTTGGACCGATCTGGACCGGGTTTAATGAAGGTTGAAGATGAACAGTGCCGGCGCGTGGCTCCCACGTGCAGCCCCTTTGGGTAGGCATGAGGGCACGTGGTGCCTCTGATGGGGAAGTGTTAACCATGTGAAATGATGTAATCGATGTAACGAACATTTTGGCACTGGTTTCGAGTCGATCGAACATCGTCTCGATATGTTTTGGGATGTCCGAAGGTTTTAGGGCTCGTTTAAAAATAGTTAAAAATTCGGGAAAATTACGGGGCTTTAGTATAAACATTGTGAAGTAGTTAGTAACCTTATTATGGGATTTGGACAGGTTCGGGAAAGCCAGTGATAGTGGATTAGCTGGGAAAGCGTAAGTGCTCGCGTATCGAGGCGGTGATACGAATGGTCTGTGAGTGGACTTTGCTTTCTAACTTATGATGCATGCATAAATGTTTTTATATGTTTTCTATACATGTTTTCTATGTTTATGATATGATCTTGATGATTTATGATTTTGCACATATTTCGAGATATTTACGTTTTGCACGTTTTACGAGATATGCTTTTATGCTATGATTTGTTACTGGTTTCGATACTATGATTTTGGGATTTGAATTATGATTTGATTTCAAAGGTTTATAAATGGATTTTGAAAAGTGATTTCGATAAATGTGATTTCGGTTTTTGGAATCGGATTTCGAAAATATGATTCGGAATTCGATTTTGGAGCTTGAAAAGTGAATTTCTTGATTTGGGTTCAAAATGATGATTCCGGATGCCAGCTTACGGAATGATGATTTCAGATTCGGATTTGGGAATGGATTTCTGGAATTTCTATGATTTTCCACTTAGTTTTGGGTTTATAGACCCGTTGAAACTTGGTTTTTGGTTTAAAGACCCAGATATGGCTGGATCTAGTTTTGAGTTCAAAGACTCGGTTGATTGATGACGGGGGAGGGCTCTGGATTGATATGTTTTGAGTTTAAAGACTCGGTTATTGTGATATCCCTCGATACTTGTTGATTGTGTTTTGAGTTTAAAGACTCTTTGATATCCCGAGAAGGTCTGATTATACGCATGTGTTTTGAGTTTAAAGACTCGGCGCGCTTGAGATCCAACAGATTGATTAATGTTTTACTTTTGTTTTCAATAGTTTTCAGATGTTTTGGGCTGTGGCCCGGATGATTTAGATTTAATGAGTTTTGGGCTGAATTCCCGTGCTTTGATGAGGATTTATGATTTTGGGCTGAGGCCCTGGATTTGAGTTACGGATTTGAGAAAAAGAAATGATTCCGGTTTTCATTGATAGTTTTCTTATCTTGGATATGAAATGGTTTTATGAAAAGGTTTTCATATGCATGCATTGGTTTTTCATGGAGGGTATACAAACGTCTTTTCTTATAAATGTTTGTTGAACTTATTATTTATTTTTGTCCACTCACAGTCTTTTATGTTTTTGATACCCTCCAAGTTTGATACGATGCAGGCTGTTGTTAGAGAGACAGAGACATTACACACGCAATCCACAGTAAATTATGCGCACTCTGGGACGTCGGAAGGTGACTTTAGTATTTTGGCCTGGTATCCCTTGTCCAGCTTACGTGTTACATGGAGTTGGACGACGGTTTAGCCTTGTGTCGCACGTAGTTTAGACGGGAGTATGACTTAGCCATTAATCCCGAGGGATTGGGGGTGGGTCATGTTAGGTAATCTAAATCTATTTATTACCTTATAACTATCATGGGCTCATATACTTGTCTCACTACAAGGCAGTGCACGAGGCTTGCATCTCAGAGGAATGATTTAGCAACACAACAGTTGAAATCATAGCTCATGAGCTATATCATACTAGTTTTATAACTAAGCTTAACCAATTTTTATCTTAAGTACCAGTCAAACAACGACACTATGCGTAACACCCCACCTTTTCTAGAATCAAATCCAGAAGCAATTAGACAAAATTAATATCCCCCGGGTTTTATCTGTAATATTCGTAGGTAAACGATTCGGGGCTACAACATCCGAATGTTCGCTCAGGGATACAGCATATGAGCGTCAATCACACAATCAAATGGCACTACGGGTAGGTCATTCACTCGGGAAAATAAGTTTTACCTCGATGTCCGACTTAGGAAAATGGGTTTTACCTCGATGTCTGAGTAGTCACAACATTAGTCTTACGAAAAGGAGTTTTACCTCGATGTTTGAGACTACTCACCACAATACTAGTATTAGGAAAATGATCTTTACCTCGACGTCTGAGACTGACCACCACTCCAGAAAACAACATATTTCCATAAGCACAACAATACACAGATAATAAGAGACATATAATTATTAAATACATACAAATCAAATTCACATTTGCCACATATATTTATTCCCTTAAAAACCAAATCATCATTTTAAATCCAGGCCTAAATCCAACACCATATTTATAAAATTTCATCAAAATAGTGCTTAAAATTCTCGAAAATCGTTAATAATCATATGAAAACCAATCTCAATTTATTGTAACAAAACTGAATCAACCCAAACTCAAATCATGAATAATCTCGAAAAACATGTACTTCAAGTAATTCGATAAAATCATTTAAAATCGTTAAAAAATCATAATCAAACCGTCATCATACATATGTTATGTACGAGGTCACATTTTAAGCACAGAGTTTCAAACTAGGCTCTCATACCAAGTTGACAAGACCTGTTCCCAATTTCCTTGAAAATCGAGCCGGTCCTACTCCCTTCTGGCGACTTTTTCCAGAAAAGGGATATCACCAATTTTATTAGATGTCCATAACTTATTAAGTTAATCAAGTTAAACCTATCCTTGCGGGGTTACCACCCATATCCAACCCACTAAGCCCCTAAAATAGTAGAAACTGACAGTTCAACTCTTTCCAAGTCTTAATCAATTAAACATTTATTGAGTATTATATTTAACTATTGCGATGAAATCATATAACAAAGTAATTAAGACAATATCTATAGAACATTAAAAAATAAAAGTTCATTTATTTACACCATACACATAGCCAAAACTCTAGCGTTGGCCTCTTTGCAACATCCATAAAGTTTTTTGTTCATTAAAATTCACCATTAAAAATCATTAATATCCAAATTAATTTTCTATTTAACTTTCCTAATTTTCCGGTGATTTAAAACGAATTAAAACCTTAGGCATAATACTTTCGGATAGCAAAAACTAGCTCGAGACGATGTCTGCTCTCATTGAAAACTGTACCATTGGATACATAACATCAAATACTCAAAGAACCATGTTAACTGTACCTCAAGACAAGGTGGCACGCACCGCCACAGTTCCCTATGCACGGTGCCCATGCGCCTGCGCTGTTTGTCTTCAACCTTGAGTCAACCCAACTTGGTTTCTACAACTTGGGTGCCCGACCCACAATTTTGACCCGACCATATCTCGTTCGTTTTTCATCCATTTTCAACATTCCAAACATCAAAATTTATTTATACTACCTAAGGAAAGGATATATGATGTCAAAAGAAATAATAATGTACCAAATTCCACTGTTTAACCTTACCAAGTTTTGGCCAAAACCACAAGCTCGAGTTCTGGAGATTCCAATATCCAAACCTTGACTTTTCTAACTCAAAGTGATCGTAGTGACTCCCACATCATACTTGAGTCATCTGTTTCAAGTTGGAAAGCCTTGGAATGATGTGAAACTCCACAAGCCATTTTTGGGTTCTCACGGGTTTGTCCTTGGATATCGGGTCTGGGTGTCTCCACCTCTTGAATACCCTTCTTATTCTCCTATCCTCCTCTTTCATTCTCTTCTTTTTCCTTCCCTGGCTCTCATTCCCTTGTTTTCCCTCTTGGTTTGTCCCTTTAATTGTTTTGCCCTTTTCGGCTCCATTCCGCCGAACTCCCGACAACACACACTAATACACATATATGTAGAAGGACTAAGTCGATGGAAGATTAGGGAGGGAGAATACTATACCCCTTTAGACATGTGTCAACATCACGCATGATTCACATTTAAAATTGTAAAATTACCAAAGTACCCTTTATGCGAATATTACTAAAATACCCTTAACCTCCTTTGGCCCGTATCGAAACCATTCTACTCCTGATTTCGGCATTCTACCTGTCTACGGACTCAGGCCACTGAGACCTATGTAACGGTACATACAAATCATCTAAACGTGTCCAAGTCAAAAAATCAACATTTGACCATCTAGGGGCAGAACCATCATTTCCATTTAATTTTCCAACTTTGAACTTTCTCGAATTTCCAAGTCATTAAAATTTGGGGAAGAGCTGAAGCAAAACAACAGCAATAGCAAGCCATGTAGGAGTAGCCGAGGGAAAGATTGAGATAGAACTAAAGGTGATTGGTTTGGAAGAGAAAAGCAATGAGGATGAATGGTGGTAGGCGGAAAAGCTAGAGTAATGGGAGTGAGATATGGAATAGACCACAAACTGAAATTAAAAAAAGTTGAGAAAAAAAAGAAGAAGAAGCCAAAACCACCACCTAAACGAGGAAAATAGGGAAGAACGCTGAGATAGATAGTTGCCCGACATCATCATTCCACCTCAAGAACCAATCCTTGTCAAGAACTCCGAGATCCGCCGCAAAGAGCAATGGAAAATGAGAGTCGACGAGAGAAATAAAAGCCGGTTGACATGACCCCACCTTGAAAATACCACGTAAGGCGCACCTGGACCCTGCTCCTGTCTAACAGGAATCAAATTATATGCATGAAACCTTGTAAGACAAGGAATACACAAAAGTTTCTCTAGTTCATGCCTCTGCCTCTCGAACCTCGATTCACATGCAACGCCCCTAGAGGGTCACAAAACCAAGAAAATGTGTGAGTGGATAAAAAGAAATAGTTTAAAAACATACTTTGAAATCAACCGGCATTTACCCTCCGTTTTAGAAAACTATGCATCCATACGAAAACCATTTCACTTTGATTGAACAAAACACATTTATAATCTCGAAATCCTTGAAAAGGTAATCTCATGTCAAAAGCAACATTTAACCACCAAAAACACCCACAATTCAACATAAACCTCACCCAAGTCACCATAACATAAATCACGCACAGTCATCGCATGGGTCAACACAAAACCATCATACCAATTACACAACCAATCCACATACAACGCATCAATGGCATACAATGTCAAACATCAAACCACTACACCACTAGCAAGCACACCACAAATTCACTCGAGAACTGGAGCCCAGCTCGATGTCTGAGACCAACCATCCAATCAATCAACATACACATTAATAGGACCCAACCCCCGAAAATAACCCGTAAAGCGAACCCCATGTGCCTCCACGCACTGTCTGAAGAGGCTGCATGTGAAGCCCATGCGACCAGCTACAATGTCATCTTCCTTACCCGACTTCCCTTGAATTCTAGTCGCCTGACCCGACGACCCGACCTAGTTAGAACTCACCCATTTATCCACCATTTTTCTTCTATTTCATCCACTACCTTCTACTCTAACCTAGGAAAATATATGTGCAATCAAAATCAGCAAAATTACCTAAAAGCAACTTCGACCAGTCGATGAACTCTCGACCCAATTGCACCCTTCCTGTTTAGTTGATCCCAGGGTTCAAAATCGTGCCTCTATAGCCTATTAAGGTCGTAGGGACTCCAAGGGCAAGAATTCGACCTTGTTTCCATGGTTCCTGCTAGAAAATTCGGTCAACAAACCTTAGACCCGAAAAACCCTTCACAGGTTCACTATTTATCTCTCACTCTGACCCACCACTAGCCCCTCCTACCACTTCTGATTCCTTTTCTCTCTCTCTCATCTCACACTCTATCTTCTTCCCTAGTTTCTTGTCCTTTTTTCTCTTCAATTCTTCTCGGCCAAACATACACACCACATACACCATACTTTAGCACAAAACAACCCCACACAACCCAAGTCGGTGGAACAAACATATATGAGATAAAGTGACAATTGTCACTTCCTTATTTAGCCACAATAAAAAGCTCAAAGAAAATACTAACATAACCCTACAACCAAATTACAAAAATGTCCCTACGTAACTTAGACCAATAATGAAACCAATTGAACTTCATTTTCAGAATGCCGCTAGCCGACGTACCTGGGAGGTCGAGACCTTCATAACGGTCTTTTTGAATTATCTAAAAGAGCTCCCGGTTAAAAAGTCAACATTTTGACTTTTGGTCAAAAGTCAACCCTTTCACTTCATGGGAAAAATACTCAATTTCATTAGAATTTTTCGATTTCCCTTCGATGAATGTTCGGGTCATTACAACCTAACCTTCTTAAAAAAATTCATCCTCAAAATTTACAATCAATCTAATTGAGTAGTCCAACCCACCATCGAGTTCTAATGGTGAATCCAAATCAATCTCACGAGCACAAAGTTCACAACATATGATTCACAACATAAAGCACCAATATCGAGGATATCTTATCTAACACAAAAAAATCAACAATTACCTTGAAGCTTACACATTTTCCAACACACATAAATACACATAAATATATAACATTCACAATTCGACTTCATATTCTCAAACCACTAAAAGCCCTACAACTATCCTGGGCTCGTCTACTCGTCTCATCATCAGGTCGTGCACGACGCTCACATCTTAGAAGCATGAAATCAAAAATATCACTCAGATCCTTAACTCTAATAACAAGTTGACAAGTCACAACCCTGAAAACACCCCGTAATGCGTACCCTTAAACTCGCTAGCACGTGCCTCCATGCGCTGCCTAAAGCGGGCGCGTGAAGCCCCCACACCCAGCTACAGTGTCATCTTCCTCACCTGACTTTCCCTGTATTTGGGTCCAATGATACAACGATCTGACCTGGTTTGAAACGCCCATTTCTCCATCATTTTTAGTTCTGTTTCGTCCACAATCTTCTACTCTAACCCAAGAAAGGATATGTGCAATCAAAACCAACAAACTTAACTCGAAACACGTTCGACCAGTCGATGAACTCAAGGCCCAATTGCACCCTTCCTGTTTGGTCAATCCCATGGTTCAAAACCATGCCTCTTTAGCCTATTAAGGTTGAAGAACTCCAAGGGCATGAATCTGACCTTGTTTCCAAGGTTCCTGCTCAAAACCTGGGTCAACCAACCGTAGAGCCGAAATACCATTCACGGGTTCAATGTTTCTCTCTCACAATAAGCCCACGACCAGCCCCCCCTTCCACTTCGAATTCCCTCTCTCTCTCGTCTCACACTCTATCTTCTTCCCTAGTTTCCTATCCTTTTTTCTCTTGAATTCTTCTTGGTCGAACATACACACCACACACATCATACTTAAGCGCACAACAACCCCACATAACCCAAGTCGGTGGCACAAACATATAGGAGATAAAGTGACACTTGTCACTTCCTTATTCAGCTATAAAATGCCCTACGTAATATAGACCAAGAACGAAACCAACCGAACTCCATTTTTGGCATGCCGCTTGCCGACGTACTCGGGAGGCCGAGACCTTCGTAATGATCTATTTGAATTATCTAAATGAGGTCCCCACTCAAAATTCAACATTTTAACTTTTGGTCAAAAGTCAACCCTTTCACTTCACGTGCAAAATGGTCAATTTCAGCCGACTTTTCCGATTTTACCCTCCTTGAACATCCTGGTCGTTACACACATATAGTTCACATGCAACATTCCACAACTTACCAATATCAAGAATTCACATATCCATATCACATATCAATATCACAACCCAAATCCATAATCAGAACCTCGGCCTAAGCCCAAAACACAATCAACGACATTCTCGTAAAATGTGCCATTTATGTAACTTCCGTAAAAACCATCTAGAAATAATATGTAAATCACCAAGAATCCAGTATCACAATATTTCACACCATAAACCATATTCAATCTAAAACCACCGATGAAACAAAATCTAAAACCGTAATTTACAAAATTCTCGTAAAACGTGCAATATAATAATAATTAATTATAAAATCACCAAAAATTCATATAAAATCCCAATCAATTCATTATCATCAAAACCACATAGGAAACCTTTAAATCATGTAAATAGCATGCATAATAGTTTAGGGAAAATAATGCCTACTCACATATCGTCCATATAGTCGAACCTCACTCTGCGTGCATTTCTGTATTTTTTGAGAATCTCAAAACCTGTCAAAAATCACATCTAAAGGTCATTAACCATCCCATATATCTTCTACTTTAATCCCATAATTTTTTGGAATTTTTAAAAGAATTTAAAATAATTCCTAAATATTCAGACAGTCAAAACAGCCTTGAGACGATAACCGATCGCCTCGAAAATTGTATCATTGAACTCGTAACATCGAAATGATGAATTTTTGTGTTGACCGTTTTACTAGATGGCGTGGCACGAACCACCAGAAGTGGCTGCGCGTGGGCCTCACGTGCGACCACTATTCATCATCTTCTTAAGGGTGCCAGACCCATTTTCTTGCAAAACAGGTCATTCTACCCATGACCTGAACCGATAGGAATTTGTCCATTTCTCAACCGATTTTCACAATTAAACATTCCATACTACTCGGAATCAACTTACAAACAAGTTTTCAAACTCAATTTAGGGATCCAGCTCACACCTTGATCCTGGGTTTTTAATCAACCTCACAGTCCAATTCGATCCTTCTTTCATACTCAATTCCGGGCGAGTTTTCATCGAAATTCCAGTGATTTTTCTCATAGAAATCCCAGAAAGAGGTTTATAAACTCAATTCGAACAATTAAGCCCAAAATCGAAAAACTCGTTTTCAAGCTTCACGGCCAAATTTATAGCTTCAAACTCACGGGTCTATTCTTCGTTCCTCAGTAATTTCTTTCGTTTCCTTTCTCACTTTCCATCATTTTTATCTCTAGTTCACTCCCCTTCCTCTCTGGTTTTTCCCATCATCATCATCTCTTCCTCACGGTGCACACCATGCACACATAAAAATCACACATACACAAACTCAACCAAAAACACATAAATATGTATTTGGTCAATAAACAATGTCGGTGAACAATCCCCAATGAGATAAGTGACACTTGTCACTATCTCAAAGCAATTAAAGAAATATCTCCCAAAAAAATTACCAAAACGCGCTTCTAACCAAATGACCAAAATGCTCCTTAGGCTATTTAGACCTAGAATGAAACCATCTGAACTTTGTTTCTAGCACCCTACTTGTCTATGCACTCGAGAAGCCAAGACCTTTACAACAACGTTAACGAAAACTCCAAAAGCCATCCCGATAAAAAAGTCTACATGTTAACTTTTGGTAAAAAAAGTCAACCTTTTGACTTTATGGGCAAAATGGTCAACTTCATTTGACTTTTCCAATTTTACGCTCATTAAAAGTTCAGACCATTACACCGGAGTGAAGAGGGAGCCGCTCGGGCGGGGTGGTGGGTGTGTGGGGGTGTTGGGAGGGAGTGGAGAGATAGGGTAGGGAAAGGGAGAAAGAAGGTAGGAAGAACGTTAGAGAGGACAACAACCAACCCCAGTGACAGCCAGGGCCAGCGGCGGCTGCAACGATGGGTTTTCTTTCTCTGATTCTAACTGGAAGTGAGAGAGAGAAGGTAAAAAAGAACATTAAAAAAACACCTTCTAGTAAGATGGATTCTTATGTATAAAAATCAAGTTATATATGTTTTTTATTCCGAACACTATTTTTACAATAGTGAATGTAACAGAAGTTTTTCATTGGTCATCACTCTATTATTATTATTATTATTATTATCTTTACTTTTTCTTTCTTTCTATATTAAATGAAGTGGCACCTTAGTTATAGAAAAAAAAAAATTGAGGAGAGCAATATAGTAGCATGATAAGTTGATAACTATAACGGACTCCTTTGAGTTTGCAACTGTATAGAACGACATTTACACTTACTTTTTCATCACTATCTTCTAATTCTGCCCTTCTAAAAGAAACATCATCTCTAATAATACAGTATTCATTTACGAAAACAAACGGAAATGTTCTAAACGAAGTAGGCAGACGACGTAGTGTGGGTGTTTGATTCCTATAAATAGGAATCAAACTCAATTTTTACAGTCCACCGTGGAAGGCTTGAAGACAGTTGTAACAATATTTTTTTCCAATATATTGAGAACACATCGTTACATGGTATGCTTACTATACAAATTAAATACGAGTAAATGATAAGTTTGATATTTATCTCAGATTTTGAGTACTCTTTATAGCCAACACACATATGCTGAAGTAAATTACATAATGATGCTAACCAGATTTTCTTAAAAGATAATTTTTGTGTGAATTCAATTTAGTAATCATCTCATATTTTTATTTTAAATGAGACAATTTAAACAATTATTTTTGAATAAGAATTTTGTTAGCATTTCTTCTTTTATGGAAAATCCATTGTTATGGTTAGGGTTGTTCACCCGTGTTTTTGGTTCCCTTTTTTTTCAAAATTGAAACAAAACCAGATGTAGGACCGGTTTTAGTTCGATCTAATTCTCAGCCTTAAGCCCATTTTGAATTGAAAATCAGTTAAACCGATTTTGTTCGATTTTGAACCGGTTTAGCCAATTTTTCCTTTGTTGAGAGTCTCGATCGTTCGGGATGAATTCAAAGACGGAGACAAAGATGAGACGAAGAAGGACAAAGTTCGAGGGTGACAAAGAAGGATAGAGGGAGAGAGACTTCGACTCAATCTCTCGAGGGAGAGATCGACAAAAAGAGGGAAAGAGGGAGATATGGAGAGATATCGAGGGAGAGATCGAGGAGGAGATCGACGAAGAGACTATGGTGAAGAGATCAAGGAAAAGAGGAAGATAAACGGTGACAGAGATCGAGGGAGAGAAGGAGACAGATTTCAACGGAGAGATCGAGGGAGATAGACTTTAAATCGATCACTCGATCTGATGCATGAGCTGTGAGAGACTGAGCCTAGGGATGAGAAAAAGAAAGAGGTTATGGTTGAATGGTTGAGGGAGGTGGTGAGGAGTAAGTGAGAGGAGGAGATTGAGGAGTGAACGCTGAGGTTTGTGAAGGAGACGAACCCTAGTAGATCTGATGAAGACAAAAGATGAATGAGGAATGAAGCATGAAGCATGGAGGAGGACTTTTCGAAAATATCAACGAAGGACTCCAAAACGGCACTATTTCGAGCATAAAATTAAGATCAGAACCGATTCAGTTTGGTCCGACTTCAGAAAACCAAAATCAAACTGATTCCAGTTTGGTTCATTTTGATTTTCTCTATTTGGTCCCAATTTTTCTTCTAATTCGATATTTTTTTAGTTTAGTTTATGTTCGATGCAGTTTTTCAGTTTATTTTTTTAACCGATTGATAGCCCTAATAACGTTAGGCGCCAAAGTTTGCAGTTTATTAGTTGGGCAAAGATTGTATGATGCAATGCGAATGGTATTGGTAATAATTTGGTACCACAGATTCTCTTGACAAACCTTGATTTTTTTTTTTCTTTTCTATTCATATATAAGATACAAACCTTTATGTTTAGTATAATATAACTCATCTGTCAATAATGTATGCCCTCGTATTTTTCAGGGTTTAATAGTAAAGTCAAAACAATTTTTTTTTAAAAAAAAAAAAATCATATTCCCAAAGAATATTGAGTATTACAAATTGTAATATATAGAGTTTCGTGTGGTGGCCTATCAATAGTAGCGTGAACGGCGTTGCTTGCTATTGTAAAGTCAAAACATCTATAACCTCGTGTCTTAAATATAGGGTTTTCAATTTTTTACTTTAATATTTGAGTTACTTACATATTGGCAATAATTTTTTCATAAATACTAAAATATCTTTATAATTGTTGGGATACATAATTAGGGGTAATTACGGTGCGGTTCAATGCAAATATTACTAACATCCAAATCCAAATCATTCAAATATTAACGGTTTGATACAATTTAGAATTTATAAAATTAAAAATGAAACTATTTCAAACTAAACTGTTACTAACGATTTGGTCTGAATCGGTATATATGGTTTAGACATAATAAAATATCTTTAATATAAGATATTATGGACTCAAATAATCATATTCCCAACCAAAACATCTTAAAATTCCTTCATTAATACATTCAGAGTCTATATTGATGGGTATCAAACTTTCAAACAATTTTCCTTCATTTATAAATTCACAATCATAAAGTTTTTGTATTAATACATTCTGGTAAAAATATAAAAAATTAAAGCGTTAAATAGGTCTAGCATATCTAACGTAAAGTATATTAGTAGATTTAAAAATTAATATATTCTTTAATGGTCCAGTTTGGATTTAATGGACTTCCAAAATGAAAAATCAAAATCAAACCGTTACTAGTGGGGTGATTTGAATTCTCAAACCATTTGACTTTTATTCGGTCAAAACCAAATCGTGGGATAAATAAGAGTTTGAAGCGGATAAGTTAATGGTTTTAACGGATTTATACTCATCCCTATACACAACCATTCTAATTCTTATCAGATTTAATTAATGAGACTACATTTTCTATACATAGGGAGAACATGTGTGACGACTCGAAAATTCGAAAAAAGAATTTCCAAAAAATGTGAAACGAACATGACGATTTTGCCCCTAATTTAAGTGGTCAAAAGTAGAATTTTTTTATCAGGATACTATTTGGGCTTTCCGTGAAGACCATTGCGTAGATCTCAGAATCCTGAATCCGTAGACAGGCGGCAAACCAAAATCGGAGTTCAGATTAGTTAGTTACGGGTCTAGGAAGGCCTAAGGGCATTTTGGTAATTTGTGATCAAGGGTATTTTTGTAATTAATCTCTTAAGGGGGCAATTTGGCCTTTTTCTATGATTTAAGTGAATCATCATGTTTTGTAAGGGGGTGACATATGTCCCCATTAGAGATTGATTACTGGCCTATATGTGTAGGAGTTATGTTCTTCTTTGGACATTTGAACAAAACCAAAACGGATTCAATTGATCAAACCAGGGGGACACTTAGAAAAAGAAAGATGGAGAGACAGAGAGGACTTGAGACAAACTAAGGGAGTTTGAGAAAGCGAGACGGAAACAAAATGAGGAGAAGGAGGCTCCGGTTTGCGAACCCAAAAAATACCCGAAAACCCGAATTGGACCCATGTGACCTGTGAAGCCTAAATCTATTTTTCAACTTGGACTTTCGAAATTGGATTTTCCAACTACTTTCTAAGGGATTTACGATCTAAATGGACTGAGAAATTAGAGTTTTTGGATGAGGGAAGTGGTCGAATTGGAAGCTTGAAATTGGGACGAGATCCATGGTTTCAGGTTAGTCTCTACATGTGAGTTTATGATATTTTGAGGTCACAAATCCTTTTCTGGCATTGCTGGGGTTCAAATTGAGGCTTTAATTGTAAGAATTGATGTAGAAATGACTGATATTGGACCGGGTCATGGAATCGGGTCGATGGACCCATTTGCATGCAGACGGGTGAGAACGATGCATTGTAGCAATTACTGTGTAGGCGTGTGGGCTTCACGCGCATCCGCTTACGGCGGCGCGTGGGCATGTTTTTCGAGGTATGGTCAACATGATTTTTACTGTAATCATTGTAACGAACATTCTGGCGCAAGTTTCGAGTTAATCGGATACCATTTCGATATAGTTTTGTGTATTCGAAGCGTATTTATACATTTTTAAATACGTATTTAAATCCCAGAAAATTAGCGGATTTTATTGTGAGGTTATTTGGGAATGTTAGTGACCCTTGATAGTGGGTTTTGATAGGATTGGTGATTCCTGGAATTTACGAAGGAGCCTATGGCTCGGAATTAAACAGCATGGATGGTGTGTGAGTGTACATTTGTTTTATAAATCGTTATGCATGCATAGTAAATTTTTTTTAATCATTTATTGCATGATTTTATTTACAATGATTTGAATGATGCTTTGATGCCATTTCTTGATAATTTGGTGGATTTAATTGTCGGTTTCTGAACGATTTTACGAAATTGCGTGAAAATGGCATTTTAGGCTCGGACCCTAATTGGAAAGATGATTTTGATGATGATACGATGATGATGAGTATCTTGATGATGATACAATGATGATGGTTTTTTTATGATGATGATATAATGATGACATAACGACATGATGTTATATATATATTATATATGTTGATGCTATGATTATGATGATTGATGGAAAATATGTGAGAAAAATATGCTTAAATGGTTGAATGTATGTGACTATATGTAATTATATTTTAATATTACAAAATTTATAACAACAATAATAATAAATGGTGATAAAGTAAAACTGAATATGGTCGAGCTAGTAACGGAAGTAGGTTGGACGTGTGTAAGACCCGTGTCTTGGAGGGAACGATGAACGATCCCAAATTCCTGCGATGGGGAAATGGTCTGGGAGGGGAATGCTAGTGTGCCTTAAAGGTGTAGGCACACACCTATCTAGCGCGAGGCCTTCTGGGAGCTTACTGGTTTTGGATTTCTGGGGAACTCCAAAGTTAAGCGAGTGAAGGCTGGTGGAATCCCATGATGGGTGACCCACTCGGAAGTTGCACCGTGAGCTCCCGGGAACAAAACCCTGCGGGCTGGGCTGGTTCTGCCAATGAGTCTAGAGGGGACAATATCGTGTTAGGTAGAGTGGGCCGTTGCGAAACTCTGATCTAAATGAGGCCTTTTGGGAGCTCAGTGGCTTTGGGTTCGATTGGAACTCCATAATTAAGCGAGTTGAGGTTGGTGCAATACCATGATGGGACTCCCTAGTAAGTTACATCATGAGCTTCCAAAAATAAAACCGTGAGGGCGAGGAGGACTAAAGCAGACAATATCTCACACCCTCGACCTGCGCGTCACACTGAGAGCAAAACATGCTCTGATACTACTTTTCCAAATCCAAAACCAGTTCATCAAACCATCATTGAAAACATAGCACGTATAAGCACAATACGAAACCATAAACCTCGAAATATGTGCAAATACGTAAATACTAAATACCACAATCAAATCTTGACAGGACCCATCCCAAATTCCCCCGGGATTAACGCAGGATGTGCCTCCTTCCGTCTGACACGAAGTGTCCGACAAGGGATAATTCCAACCTTAGGGCTTCCAAATTGCGCCAGGATCGGAGGAGGAGTGTGATGTCTTGGTCTCTGCTATAGCCCGCATCCGCGACCAACCTGATGTGCATTAAAAACTAGAAAAGACTGTGAGTAGAGGAAATTGATAATTTATAAAATTCATTTCACAAAAATACATTTATGCCCTTCATTAAAAAGCATGTATGCATTCGAAAACCAGTTAATAAAATCATTTGTCAATAATTAAACCATTAGGGCCTTAGCCCAAAACCGTAAACCAAAGTATGTGGGAACTCAGCCCTAATCCAATACACGTGGGTCTCAGCCCAAAACCAATACAAGTGAGTCTCAGCCCAAAAACCAATCCTAGGCATCCATAATGCCTGACATCCCAAATGTCACAATCACCCCACTATCACGGTTCCAAGCTACGCGTGCTACCCGGGGTCTCAAATCCCAAATCTCCCTAGGGTCCTCCCAGGTCAATTATCGCAGATTAATGACCCTCCTTGGGGGTAGGTTTTAACCTCTGGCAATCTTACTCCTGAGTCACTATACGGACCGGTCGTTTCATACAATGACCCTTCGTAGGAAATGCCCGGTGACTACTCCAGGATACTACGGGACGTCCGGAGGGTATCCGTTCATGAGGATGGTATATGGAAAACCGTTTTACAAATCATCTCAAAACCGTTCAAAGGGCTATGCCAGGGGTTTCCCATAAAACCATCGTAAATCCAAATCCATTTGGGTCCCCGACCCGAAATCATATTTATCAATCATAATTGGGCCTCATGCCCGATATCATAATTAACTGGGCCTCAAGCCCGAATTCTAAACTAACGGAGCCCCCGGCCCGATGATATAACTCAAATGGGCCTCCAGCCCGATTTCTCATTAAATCAAATGGACTCCCAGTCTGATGGTTTCCAATCATATGGGTCATATGCCCAAAAGATATTTCCAAAACCCCTTTCAAATCGTCTTTCAATTGGTACTCATGCCCAAATTCGATTTCACGCACTTCTGTGAAATCTTCGAAAACCGTAAATCAGTTTTTCGGTTTCTTGTCTTTCCGTGAAACCTTCGAAATCACATATAAACCATGTAAAACATATGCAGGTAATACACTTGGCCAACACCCAAACATCATATAAAAATAGAAACCTCGAACTACGTGCAATGGTGCATTTTCCTCAAAAAATGCCCAATAATCATAATTAAATTATATGCACTCATGGCATCTCAAAACATGTTCTTAAACTCATATAAAACATTTATGCGTGCATCAAATTAGAAAACAAGGTCCACTCACAGGCCATCCATGCTGCGCCTCGATAAGCGTCATACGTCTCTCCTGGGCCAATCACCATCTCTAGGGTTCCCAAACCCGTCCAAATCATACTAGAGGGTTGCTAACTACCTTAATAACCTCTCATTAAAGCCCTCTAATTCTCCGAAATTTTTAACATATTTTAAACTCGATCCTAAACCTTCGGAAATCTCGAACTATATCGAAACGATGTCTGATTGACTCAAAACCTGTCACAAAATGTTCGTTACATCGAAAGGATGAAATTACATGTTGAAAACATCCCCAAAAAGTGTCCTACGTGCCGCCCAAAGGCGATGCGGGTGGGCCTCACGCGCCTGGGAACAATCATATTCAACCTTTGACGAACTGGCCTGAACTCGATTCACTTGTCAGCCGGTCCAACTGAACCGACGCGATCGGTTCAACCGAACCGACCTGACCGGTTCACCTCCATAACTCCCTCATTTTTCATCATTTTTCATTCATTCCAATTCCTATAGCTTCCTCTCCTCAGTTAAAACCTATCTATATGATTAGAATCAAGAAAACCCACCTAAAACTTACTCGTTCAAATCTTCCCCTCACGGTCCAAAATCATTCCCACACCCTCATACGAACCCCCATAAACATCCCCCAATAGCCAGAAAACACCCCTAATGTGACGACCCATCCTGAATTAACGGGATTAATTAAGGATTAATGAGGGATTAGCGAGACTAATCGGGGATTAGACGATGATTAGTGAGCGTTCGGGCGAAATGACAATTTTGCCCCTAGAATGGGTGAATCGTTGACTTTTCATTCAGGCAATCAAATGGACTTTGGTCGATGACTGTGACGTAGTTCGGGACGTCACGAGTTCATAGACAGGTGGCACGCCCGATTCCGACGTTCGAGGAAGAAGTTATGATTTTCGGAAGTTTGGGGGCATCTTGGTAATTTGGTTAAAAGGAGGCAAATAGTTGAATTTTCACCCGGGAGGTCAGATGCCTAAGGGCCAAGGGTCGTTACTTAGATCCGGACGATACGAATCCGTAGACAGGCGGCATGTCGAATTCGAATGTTCGACAGAAAAATTACCTCTCACGTAAGTACGAACGCACTATTACAGGAATTACGAAACAGATGCTTTTGGAATTAAGTGGGGCCCAGATATTTGTCATTGGACTTATGGATGAGTGAAAAGTGTCACCCATCCACTGGCCATCCCTTTTCATTCTTGCATATCACCCATTTTTCCTTGTTCTTTGTTCGTGCTTACCAAACACACCCAAACCCAATCTCTCATCCAACCCCAAATCCCAACCTTCACCCCATATGACCATGCCTGAAGAACCAAGAGAGTAAGAGGTGGTTGAGGAAGCTGAAGAAGGCGGCATGGAGGTGGCCGGACCACCGTGCACGTCTGAGTGAAGGTAAGAGCTCGGTTTGCCCATTTTGCCCATATATTTTGATTTACACATTATGGGTTGTTTTGGATGTTTGGATAAGGATTAATGGGTTTCTAGGAAGGTTTTAGGATAGTTTGAAGGGTGGTTCACGGCTGAGGAGGCCTTTAGGGTAGCCGGGAAATTAGAGGCCGTGAGGCCCTTATTACATGGATAGGATTTACATGGTTTTGATTAGGTTTGACGATTGGAAATGGTAGGAAATGAGAAAATAAGATGAATGGAATCAAAAAGGGAAGAAAATGACCGAAAATAAGGAGGGAAAATGGCCGGACCGGACTGCACAGGAAAACTGGTCGGACCGGTTCAGTCGCTGAAGAAGATGAATAGTCGCTGGAGCGTGAGGACCACGTGCAGGCCACTCCTTGGGCGCGTGACGGCTCGTGGCAGGGAATTTGGGGAAGTGTTCAACTCGTGAAATCAACTTTTCGATGTAACGAACATTTTGGGACTGGTTTCGTGTCAATCGAACATCGTTTCGATATAGTTCGGGTTGTCCGAACGTTTAGGTTCGGGTTTAAAAATAGTTAGAAATTTCAAAAAATTACGGGACTTTAGTGAGAAGTTATTTAAGTAGTTAATAACCTTCTATTATGATTTGGACAGGTTTGGGAATTCTAGAGGTGACGATTGGCCCGGGAGAGGCTTATGGCACGCTTATCGAGGTGCGGCTTCAGACGGTCTGTGAGTGGACTTGTTTTATGAATTCGATGCATGCATAAATGTTTTAAAATTGTTTTAGAATATTTTTTGTGATACCATGAGTGTATTTGTTTTTGGTAGCCTAGGATTTACGTATTTGCATGTATTTCGAGATTTATGGTTTTATACGATGCTTGTACGTGCAAGGTTTTCAATGATGATTTAATGAATTGGTTTTGGATTTGGAAATATGAAATCGGACACGAGACCCATTTGATTTACGAACTCTCTGACTTGGAGTCCATTTGATTTGACGAGGAATCGAACCGAGGGTCCATTTGAGTATACGATCGGACCGAGGGTCCCGTTGGGTTACGAATCCGGGCTTGAGGCCCATTTGGTTGTAATATCGGGCTTGAAGCCCCTTTGACTGTAGTATCGGGCTTGAGGCCCCGTTGGTTGAGAAATCGAGCTTGAGGCTCTGTTGATTTATAGTTTTGGGCTTGAGGCCCTGTTAGTCATGATATCGGGCTCAGTTGATTGTAACATCGGGCTTGAGTCCCAGTTCGGTTTATGAAATGAGAATTCGGGTATGAGACCCTGTTGAACTGTGGATTTAGGCCGAGGCCTGTGAAATGGATTTGAATCGGATTCGAGGAATCCTATTGAGATGAATAGGGTATGAAACTCAGTTAAGAAATGTTTTGAGAAAGAAAGAAAGTATTTGAAAATGTATATGAAACCCTATACGTAACATAAACATTCATACCCGGTTCCCCTGAACCGTCATGATTCATAATATCCATTCCATTCATATACATATAGAAAACATCGTCCATGCCCGGTTCCCATAAACCGTCATGTACCATAATAACATAACAAGGGTTCATGCCAGTTCCCATAAACCGTCATGAACGTGGAAATCCATCTTGGGTCCCTGACCCGAAATCATCAATACAAGTAAACTGGGTCTCGTGCCCGAACATATGACATCAGCTGGGCGTCCTGCCCGATATCTCAGGGTCAGTCACGACTCGAATCATAGTGATCTATGCAACCATCCATCCAGGACCGCCCTCAATCCTAGTATGTCGTCGTGAACGAATCAACCGACAAGACCACCACAAGATCATGGTGCACTCATCACCCATCGCTATCATGAACCATCAGCACTCCGAAGTCGAGCCTCCCCAGGCTACCCGACAACGAATCGTGCATCGTGACCTCTCCGGAAGGAACTCATCCAATCCGGAGACGAGCGTCGTATCGTCAATCGCAGTGTACATAGCACCCGTCGAGACCACGATTCAGACCCGTAGGTCATCAATAGCGTCATATGCCCGAGACTATACCAAATGGGTCTCATACCCGAGTTTATCCTTTTGGAAATTCAAAACATTTTCATTTAAACCATTAAAGAAATACCGACCCGTATAAGCACCGTATAAGGCCGAAACCTCAAAATACATGCTTATACGTAACCACAACCAAATGCACCCATGGAATTACCAAACATGTATTAAAAATATATAATAAACATTTATGCATGCACCAATTTAGAAAACCAAGGTCCACTCATAGACCGTCCAAGCTGTCGCCTCGATTTGCGTGCTATACGGCTCTCTCGAGACAATCACCATCACCGGGACTCCCGAACCTATCCAAATCATAATAGAAGGTTACTAACTACTTAATTAACCTTCCACTAAACCCCCGGAATTTTTTGGAATTTTTAACAATTTTTAAACTCGATCTGAAACCTTCTGATGCCCCGAACATTATCGAGAAGGTGTCCGATCGACACGAAACCAGTCCCAAAATGTTCGTTACATCAAATAGAGTGTTTCACATGTTGAACACTTTCCCAAAAAGTGTCTCACGCGCCCTAGGAAGGTTCCTGCGCGTGAGATCACGAGTAGTGAACAGTGTCACCAGCAAGCTCCCGCCGACCGGGTTTGCTGGTTCAAAACGGACCAGACCGGCTCGACCGATTCATCATTCAAACCTTCATATTTTCGATCCATTCCATCTCATTTTCATCCCAATCTCTTCCGACGTACATTTCCCACCTTTCCATCATTTTAACATAAAGAAAACGGGGCAAAGTCCGTACCTTTAGACTAGAAAAACTTTGCCCAGTTTCCCGCCGTCGGTCTGCACTGCTCCGCCGTCGAAACCGGTCATTTTTTATCCCAAACGAATCTTAAGACCTACAGAAAGACAATACTTCCTTTAGAATGGATTCACAACCCCTCAAAACCCATATTCGAATTTCAACCCGAACTACCTCTTTGTTTTTCGGTTCCTCCCAGTCGTGGCCACCGTCGTGGATCTGGCTGTCACCATGAAGTCCTCACTCTCTCATTTCCCGTACGGTCACGTTCAGTTCACACGGGGAATGGTGGTATGTGTGTGTTGCTTGTTTGTTCGAAGATGAAAAATGGAGAATGGAGGCAATATGGGTTTCGGGTTTGAAGAAGTAAATAGAAGGATAAATGTTAATATTTGATCAGATGATAGAAGACTAAATGGATGGCTAGGATTTGATAGATTAAGTTTAGATGGAGGGCTAGGATTGAGTGTTGGGTGTGTTTAGATTAAAATAATAGAATTAATAATATTTAATTAAGTGAGATCCCCATTTTAGGGGTTTTAGCCAATGGGATGAGTGAGTGACACTTTTCACTCATCTATGGGACCCACTGAAAATATCTTGGCCAATCAGAAATTGCCAAATCATCAATGCCTCGAAGTACGTACATAGTGAAACCGAACTTCCGTGACCTATAACTTGCCCGTTCGAATTCCGATTTCAGCATGCCGCATGTCCATGGATTTGTATCATCCCGATTTACGTAACGGTCTTCGGCCCTCGGTCATCGGACCTCTTGGTCAAAAAGTTAACATTTTGCCCATTTTAATCAAAATTACCAAATTGCCCTTAAACTTCCGAACGTCATAACTTCTTCCTCGAATGTCAGAATTGAACGTGCCACCTGTCTATGAACTCGTGACGTCACAAACTACGTAACGGTCATTGGTTAATGTCCATTTGACCGCCAGAATGAAAAGTCAACGTTTTACCCATTCTAGGGGCAAAACGCTCATTTTGCATCGTTCGTCCGATTTCGCCCAACTAATCACCGATTAACCTCACTAATCGTGATTAGTCACTAATCTAATCCTGGAATTAGGGATGGGTTGTTACAACCTTCCCTCCTTAATTAATTTCACCCTCGAAATTCCAACCGACCTAATTCCAACCGTTCTTCCCTCCTTAATTAGTTTCGTTCTCGAAACTTCAACTATCTTGATTCCACATCCACCTCGTGGAAAGCACAATCGACCTCGCAACACGTGTACACTCGTACACCAACTAACTAGAACAATACTTGTTTGTATCCGGACGTACCACTAATACTCACGTCGCATCGACTACCCTCGACCACGTCGAATGACAGTAGCCATACGTTCCGTACTGACACCACTTTTCAGTATCAGAGCAGCTTGAGTATCCTATGATCCAACCACTTGTCAGATCTACCATTTCGCTGACACAAACAACTCGACGGTTCCTTTCTCAAGTTCAATCTATCCTGCTATCTTCTCCCACAGGGAGTCACCAAATCTCACTAACCGATCCACATTGACACCTTCGACAAACTATCACCTCTTGATAGTTGTCAGTCGAAAACTAACACTATACTCACTTAGGGTTACACTAACCACCAACTCACTCAACCTGAGTATACGCATACCAACAAATACTCGATATGTGTGTAACTAGACCCATCAGAACCACTATGACCCAATGCATAGTATCCAATGTCCAGTCTACGTCCTCTACTAATCCAATGGTATCGGAACTAAGCCGACTACTAACAAGAACACCAACGTACCACTGGTATATCCAATGTACCGTTACCATACACCACAAGCCTGTCCAGTATCGTACCTCGAACAACGCATGTAACGACCCATCCCGGAAGTCGGGATTAGTGAAGTGATTAGTGATGGTTTGGTGTGACTAATCAGTGGTTAGTTGGTTACTTTTAGACTTTGGGCGCAGAATGACGATTTTGCCCCTAATTTGGGCAAATTGTTGACTTTTAGTTCGGACGGTCAATTGGGCACTGACCGATGATTGTGACGTAGTTCGGGACGTCACGAGTCCGTAGACAGGTGGGACGCCCGATTCCGACATCCGAGGAGGAAGTTATGATGTTTAGAAGGTTGAGGGTATTACCATAAATTGGTTAAAAGAAGGGAAAAAGTTGACTTTTCGCACGACAAGGTTTTTACACGTAGACTGAGGACCATTAGGTAGATCTCGTCGTCCTGAGTACAACGACAGGCGGCATGCCTTCATCGGACGTAGGACGAGTGAGATACGGGTCTAGAACGGTGAAGGGCATAATTGTAATTTGGACTCACAAGGGGTATTTTGGTCTTTTTGTACATTGGGAATTGTGCAAATATGATGAGGACAAGTGTGCAGTGCTAAGTGGATATTTTTGAGTTGGGACCATACGGTTTGGACATGTGGGGTGTCTAGTGGGTTCTAGGCAATGCACGGTGTAGTTTAATTTGGGATGTGTGTGAGTCGTGGTCGTGCAATCGAAGAGAACAGAGACTGAGCAGAGAGGAGAAATCGATCGAGTGTAGGGAGGTGTGAGGCTTTGTGACCTGGTGAGAGTGAGCAGAGACTAAGTGAGAGCTGGTGAGTGAGTTTTAAGTGAGAATTGTGTGAGGAAAACTTGTGTGTGTGAGTGTGATTTCTCAGGAAAACAGAGAGGTGTCAAGGGTGTGGTGCAACCATAAGTGATCAAGTTGATCCAATTAGGTTCGAGGGGAGGCTAGGACGGCTCTGTGAACCCAGCAGAATGCGGCGGCGTGCACGGTGGCGGTCTGGAAGAAGGTAATTCCTCAGTTCCATCTGTTTGCTCTATTTTTCCATTCTGTTTCAAACTGAAAGTGGTGGAGTTTGAGGTTGAGTCGAGCAGTCCAGTGAGTTCTAATCGACTTAGTAGGTCCTTAGGAACCCGTAGAACTCGAAGCCCTGACGAGGGGAAGGACGGTTGGCTGGGAACTGGAACTGGGGTTTTGGACGGGTTTTGTTCGAGCTTGAGGGAGGTGGTTTTGAGGCCGTGATGTCTAGTTTTTAAGATTGGAATTAGTTGCTAGGGTGAGGACGAAGCTGTTTGTGGAAAAAAGAACAAGAATGGTTGAGGGACAGCGGAGAACCGGTCACGCCGGTTCAGATCTGTCGACGGCCTGAGGAAGACGATGAACAGTGCCCTGTTGCAGGAGCGTGAGGCCCACGCGCAGCCCCTTTGGGTGGCGCGTGAGGCCCACGCGCAGCCCCTTGGGCGGCGCTTGGGGGCGCGTGGGGCGGTTTCCGGGGAAGTGTCCAACTTGGGTTTTGGTCTAATCGTTGTAACGAATCTGTTGGGACACATTTCGGGACAATCGGACGCCGGATCCGGTTAGTTCTAAGTGGTCGAAGGTTTAGGGTCCCGTTTAGTTACGTTTAGAGTTCGGGAAAATTGGGGAAAATATGAGGAACTTCGTTAACGTGTTAATGACTCATTTTCGTGACTATGACAGGGTCGGGAATGACAGGACCCACCCCGATTATCGCCTCGATAATCGGGAAGCATCCTGCTCCCGTCTGACAATCGAATCCAAAAGACCGGAAAACTAATTACTATTACAACACACCCATTGTCAGACCAGGGAGATTAAACAAATACAACCGTCTGGACGTCAAGTCCACAGTTTCACAGAGCGATATTACAAAACAAGTTAAAGAAACAAGTCCTACTCTGTGAACTAACTACTCCGCAACGGAAAACTTTATGCCTCCGCCTCTGCCTCGGCGCTTGCCCCCGCACTTGTACCACGACCTGGAGGGAATTTAAAACAACAAAGTGTGAGTGGACCGAAACATAAGTTTTACAGGAAAAATAGTTTTTCCGAATTCAGGTTCGCCCTCCAGTTTTGCAACACACATGCATAACCAAATATTCAAATTTTGCATATTAACTTTTGAAAACTCATTTTTCCGAAACACATGAAAAACGTTACAAAGGATCGCCATAATTCATGTAAAAACCATTTAATAATGCCAGGTTTCAGAAACCGTCATTTTAAACGTTAATTGCACAAATCAAGCAAAACGAGAATCAATAACCACAATTATGCCGTTGGATCCATCCGAGTCTTTAAACTCAACATTAGGCCTTCCCGGTATATCAACGAGTCTTTAAACTCAAAACATGATTAATAGGCCTCGGGGGTATCATAATAATCGAGTCTTTAAACTCACGAGTCTTTAAACTCAATTCGGGTCTTTAAACCCAATTTTCGGGCCCGCCCCCGTCATCAACATACCGGGTCTTTAAACCCAAAACCAGATCCAACCATTAACCGGGTCTTTAAACCCAAAACCGTTTTTAAACACAACAAACCAGGATTCATCACAAACCGTTTTCCAGCAGCATTATTCCGAAAACATTTCTCATCATAACAGGACTTATGCCCGAATTCACATGCAAATTCCAACACATGCAATTTCCAAAAATTACTTCACAATGTGATCAAACATCATAAATCCGAAACATGCATATTCATATCCAGGTACTTCATCAAAATCATCACGCATGCAATAGCAAAAATCGTAATCTCGAAATGCGTGAAATACGATAAATATCTCGAAAAACGTGGAAACATGTGAAACCGATATATCATATCACCATCATAAAATCATAGGTAAAACCATGAGATAAATAAGCAAAATAGTCATGCATGCCCAATTTAGAAATCAAAAGGTCCACTCACGGTTTTAGGACGCGTCAATCGCGTCCCGCGCGCTCCTCCGTAGCTTCGGTAGTGTCCGGGCCTGTAAAAATGTACAAGAAGGGTTACAAACATCCTCAAATAGCTCGTATGATTTTTTTCCTAATTTCCCGGATTTTTCGGCGAAATAAACCTTAAGGACCTAAACTTCCGGGCTCCCGAGATTATCCCGAACGACTCCCGAACAACTCGAATCCTAAAGGGAAAATGTTAATCAGACTGAAAGGAACAATTCCCATGTTGACCGTGATCGGAGATGACATCGCACGCGCCGTCACGCGCCGTCCAAAGTGGCTGCGCGTGAAGGCCACGCGCCAAGCTACAATGTCATCGTTCTTACCCGGATAGACTGATAAACGGGTCTGTTATCTGCGACTCAACCCGACCAGTTCAAGCTCAATTCTCAATCAATTCCTCTCGTTTTTGATCCTATTATCTTCTCTAACTCATTAATTTCAGGTCTGTGTCGATGACTAACCTCGACTGACACCAAATCGACCCAACTCAAGTTCGAACATTCGAACAAGTCGACTTCTGGAACTCACCCTACACGATTCCATTACCAAATTGATTTCACCAGTAGCATAAAGGGACCTATACGAACACAATATCACAAACAATTGAACTCGTCGTTACCTGGAAGTCGTCGTCCTCAAGCTCGAAAATTCTCAGGACCAGGGAGCTCAGTTCTTGGCCAATTCGTGAGTGTCGTCCTTCGAAATCGATGTGGTTGGTTTCCTTTTGCTCCCAGAAGACTAGAACGGCCCTTAGTTTAGCTCGAATGTCCCCACAATTTGATCTTCAATTTTTCCCTCCACTGGTTTTTCCTTCGAACTGGAACTTGGGTTCCTGGGCAAAACGGGCTCCAAACTCAACAACTCCATCACCGTCGTGTTTCTGTCACTCCCAGAAGTCTCCCTATGTGTTTAGTTTTCCCCCAAAGCCCGTAGGAATTGAACTCTGAGTTTCCCTGTAACAACCCGTCCCGAGAATTGGGATTAGTAGAGTGATTAAGGTGTGATTAGTAAGGTTAATCAGGGGTTAGGTGGTCCCGAGGGGTCCGGGAACTTAGAATGACGATTTTGCCCCTGGGTCGGGCAGAAATGTTGACTTTTATTTCGTGTGGTCAATTGGAGATTGACCAGTGACCAGGACGTAGTTGAGGACGTTACGAATCCTTAGGCAGGTGGCACGCCCGATTCCGACATCCGAGGAGGAAGTTGTGATGTTCGGAAGGTTGAGGGCATAACCGTAATTTTGGAAAAATAGGGGGAAAAGTTGACTTTTTGAATAATCGAGTTTTGGTAGGTTGACCTAGGATGGTTAGATAGATTCCGTCGTCCTGAGTTCGATGACAGGCGGCACTTATTCATCGGACTTACGGGGTGAGAGTTACGGGTCTAGGAAGTTTTGGTTAAAACGTAAAAATAAGTTAAAAAGAAGGGTATTTTGGTCATTGTGGCACATTGGGAATTGTGCACAGAAGAAAGGAATGGACGGCTGGGATTAGGCCAGGTGGGATAAAGGATGAAGGGATGGTGACACATGGCAGGTGTGTAGTGGCTTCTGGTGAGTTCGAGTGTGTGCACGGCCCAAATAATTGGGGTGCACCCGTGTTGTGTGATGCTGGTTCAGAAAACAGAGGGAGGTCGTGAAGGAAATTGAGGGCGGTGGTGTGTGTGTTGATGATTTGTGAGTGTGTGAGGATGATCAGAGAGTGAGAGGGAAGCAGTGAGAGAGGTTGACGGTGTGGTGGCCGTGTGTGAGGGTGTCGAGAGCTGCGGGAAAATCAGGGAGGAAACAGGTAGAAATTGTGAGAATTGTGGCGGTGGTAGCCGTGTACGGGGCAATTGAGTCCGTGGTGGTGTCGTGCGGATTGCGAGGAGTCAACCACTACCGGAGGAGCTCACGGTGGCAGCAGGAGGCAGGTAATTTCCTCATCTCCGATTCGGTACTCTGTTTTCCATTGAACTTCAATGTGAAAGTCGTGAGTCTAGGGCTAGAGTCGAGGGAGTTGGAGGTTAAGGTGAGGCTCCTAAGGGTCCTAGGAACGGGTTGAGTATGCTGCCGTGATGGGTGGTGCACAGGGGCGGCCGGTACGACGGAGTGCACTTGTGTGCTCTGTTTTAGCCGTGAGGTTCGAACGGCAAGTTGTGCAGTTGGGGAGTGAGTCGACGGTTCGGGTTAGCTGGGTTAGGTTTAGAGAAGTCCAGGGAAGAGGTTGGTGTAGCCTCCGTGAAGGGGGAAGTCGTGGGTGGCCGGAGTAAGAAACAGGGCAGTGTACAGGTTTTTGTTCAAGGTTGAGTCGACGAGTTTTAGGGTGAATCGAGGTGAGTGACACACGGGAAGGGGTAGCCTAGGACGGGACGATGCTGCTGGTGAAGAGAGGAGTAGTTTTGGTGGACGGAATGAGGAGAACCGCTCTCAGCCGGTTCAGGGTCCAGACCACTGGTGCGAACCGGGTCTGCCCAAGGTTGACGGTGCACTGTAGCTGGCGCGTGAGGGCCACGCGCAGCCACTTTGGGCGGCGCGTGGAGGCGCGTGCGGCGGTTCTGGGAGAAACGGTCAACATAGTTTTTGGTCTAGGAGTCATGGTGAGTTCAATGGAGTTGGTTTCGGGTCAATCGGAAGTCGTTTGAGTGTAGTTCCGCGAGGGTGAATGTGTAGGGTCCCGGGGTTTTAAGTCTTTGGTCCGGGGATTTTTGAGGGCATTTAGGAGAGTGTTGGTAGACGTATTAGTGACGTAATTTGACGGTGTTTGACAGGATCGGGATTTCCCGAGGAAGCCGAGGAACGGGCTGGACGTTCGGGACGCGAGTAGGGCTCAGTACTGTGAGTGGACCCTTTCTCTAAACTCGAGCATGCATAACTGTTTTCTATAATTGTCTTATGGTTTTAATCATGATTTAATGTTTATCGAATATGTTTAGTCGGTTTTGCATTATTACACGTTTTTCGAGGAAAGTGGTTTTTAGCACGTTTTACGAGGAATGGTTGGTTTCTGGATTATATGTTATGCTGGATTATATGTTATGATTTTGGGATTTCAAATGATAAGTGGTTTCCAATGGTTTTAAGTGGATTTTGGAACATGATTTCAATGATCAAGGTTTGTGGTTTTAGAAACGGATTTTGGAAATGGAAGTTGGTTTTAAAGTTGGAAAGTGAATTTCCGGATTTGGGTTCGGAATGACGGTTCTGGATGCCGGGAAGGGCGTCGGACCAGTGATTTCGGATTCGGGTTTGGATGTGAATTGGTCAATGGTTTTCAAATGGTTTTGGGATTGGATTTGCTGGATCTGGATATTGGGTTTAAAGACCCGGATATATATATGACGGGGGGACCGGCCGGATTGGGTTTAAAGACCCGGATTGAGTTTAAAGACTCGGGAGTTTAAAGACTCGGATATATATATTGATTTTCCCCCGTAGGCCTTGAGTTTAAAGACTCGGGAGTTTAAAGACTCGGATATGATTAAGGCCTGGATTGAGTTTAAAGACTCGGGAGTTTAAAGACTCGGATAGATCCAGCAGGTTTGATCGAGAAAAGGATGATTTGGTGGTTATGGTTTTGATACGGTTTCTGATACTCATGTTATGGTTTCTTATGGTATTTTATAGTGTTTCTGTTTCTTATGATGTTTTATAATGATTATTTTATTAATGTGTTTATAACTGTTGGTTATGCATGTGGTTTTAAAACGGAGGGTTTAACTCGGTTTTCTTATAAAATGGTTTTTGAACTTTTGTACCTTATGGTCCACTCACATTTTCTGTTTTAATTGCCCTCCAGGTTGTGGAGCGAGCGCGGGGTCTTGACGTCGAGGCAGTGTCCAAGGCATAGAAGTGACGTGAGAGTTCCCAGAGTAGAGTAAAGGCTTCCGTGTGCGTTTTTATTTTCTTTGTATGTTCGTACTATGCTCTGTAAATGCTACCTTCGGGACATTGTGTCTAATTACTCCTGCGTTTGACTGGGTTCGAGTAAGTGTTCCTTAGGTGTTGTGTCGGGGAGTCAGACGGGAGCGGGATTTACCTCGGGTTTCGGGGTGAAACCGGGGTGGGTCCTGACATTCCCCCCAAAAAAACCCGAAACTGTTTTCTCACCGCCCCTCTCAACCTCAGCCCACACCTGATGCACCAAATGACCCAAACGAAACCTCTCCTCACTCTCTTACACGGTTGATCGATCAATGTGGCCAACAACTCGTGGGAGACCAACTGGGTCTCTGAAAATGGTTTCCCGCACGCACAGAGACCACGGCCATTTTAAAATCCAGCCCGTGCACTGAGCTCAGTTCAGTCTCCCATGGGTGTCTCCACTGCCTCAATTCTCATAAACAAATCGTTTGATCCATCCACTACCACCCTAAACAATTTGCACGCGTAAAACACCACGGCATGGTCGTGTGCTCTGTTTTTCACGGTGGTGCTACAGTAACCGCCGTGAAATGACCAAAATGCCCCTCTGTGCAATAATTACCAAATTGCCCTCCAACTTCCGTGACCCGTATCTCAGTCATCCGACGTCCGTTTCACGCGTGCCGCATGTCGTTGTACTCAGGGCGTCGAGATGAACATAACGGTCTTTGATTCAAATGAGTATCAATTGTCAAACAAAAAGTCAACTTTTTCCCTTTATAACGTCCAATTTACGATAATGCCCCTGAACTTCCGAACCTCATAACTTCCACCCTGTTCGTCCGAATCGAACGTGCCACCTGTCTATGAACTCGTGACGTCCCGAACTACGTCACGGTCATCACTCCACGTCCGTTCGACCTCCCAATCAAAAAGTCAACAAACTGACCACACAAATCACAGGGGTAAAAACGTCATTTTATTCAATATTTTATAATATTACATTTCCAGAACGTCCGGGGCGTTACAGGGAATCCCCGAGGAGACCGAGGAACGTACGAGACTTACGGGACGCGAGTGACGTGCCCAGGAACAGTGACTGGACTTCTTCCTTATAACTGAGCATGCATAACTGTTTTTATTTACTTGTTTATATTGAATACTTTATACCTGTTTTATGAAATGGCACAGTTTTCAAGGAATTTACGTATTTGGCACGTTTTACCAGAAATACTCTGTTATGCTTTTGATGATATGCTTTTGGGGATTTGGTTTTGATGATCAAGGGTTTTTGGTTTTAGAATCGGATTTCGGGAAAGCGAGATTTGGTTTTAGAGTTGAAAAGTGGATTTCCGGATTTGGATTCGGAATGACGGTTCTAGACGCCGGAATGGCTTCGGACCAGTGGTTACAGATTCGGGTTTGGATATGGATTTAGAAATGGTTTTCAAATGGTTTTAGATTGGATTTTCTGGATCTGGTTATTGGGTTTAAAGACCCGGATTATGATTGACGGGGGACGGGCCCGGATTTGGTTTAAAGACCCGGATTGAGTTTAAAGACTTGGGAGTTTAAAGACTCAGATATTGATATTTTTCCCCCGTAGGCCTGTTGAGTTTAAAGAATCGGATTATATTGAGGCCTGGATTGAGGTTAAAGACTCGGGAGTTTAAAGACTCAGATAGATCCAGCAGGTTTGATCAGATGATTATATTGGTATCTTATGCTTTACTGCTAATGTTTTATAACGTTTATCATACTGTGTTTATGTTGCTGCGGTTTCCATGATGAAAATGATATGATTTATAAATGTTTTCAGACACTGAGTTATGCATGCATGTTTTCAAAACGGAGGGCCAAACCCTAGTTTGTTATAAAAAAAAATTTGAAACTTTTATTCTTTTTAGTCCACTCACACTTTTCTGGTTTTTAAATGCCCTCCAGGTCGTGGAGCTAGCGCAGGGGTTGACGTTGAGGCAGAGTTAGAGGCATAGAGTGACCTCAGAGTGTTTTCTGTTACGTTTTCCATTGTGCGTGTAGTACTGTTTATTTTGTTTTGTACTATGCTCTGTATAATGGTTGACTCTTGGATTTTGAATTCTCCATTGTCTGGCAATGTAATTTGTGGTTTTCGTGAGGTTGTTTCGGTCTTTTGTGTTGGGTTGTCAGACGGGAGCAGGGTTCACCTTGGTTATCGGGGTGATAATCGGGGTGGGTCCTGACAACGCACAAGGTACGTACATCTATCCACCAATCAGACCACAACCACCTAGGTCATAGCCAATCACGTTTCAATTTTTGGAGTCCATCTATTCAATCCAATATTAGACAAATCGAAACTCCAACCCATCATCCATTTCCAAATCCGAATCTGAATCCGAAATTTCATAAAAAATCCCGAATCCAAACCCAGAATTCATATCCATAACCATGTCCAAATCTGAGTCCGAAACCATCATTCCGTAAGCTAGCATTAGGAATAACCATTCTGAACCCAAATCCAGAAATCCACTCCCAAGTTCCAAAATCGAATCCTGAATCGTCATCCAGAAATCCGATTCCAAAACCTGAAATCTCGTTCTCGTCTACCGAGACGCACCAATACCGAACGTATCGGTTACCTGCTCAATACATTCGATTGACTTCATAGGGAAGCCAATCACAACATCAACTCATCTAAGGCTGACAAAATTCGACCTCGTCAGACACTTACTCGAGCAATATACCATCTGGGATTTACCTCGAAAAGAAGTTCAGTCCAAACATCCTTAACTCAAACATCCAAGTAAGAGCGATAAACTCTCCACTTGTCTGGATCACCAAGATCACGATCCAGATTCATCAATACGTAACCCGACTATGAACGTCACGATCCTCGATCGTCAAGACGTCCAAAGTCCTCAATATCAAGATCCCGATCTACATCGCGATCCACACAGTTAACTTCCAGATTCCAGACCATAGGGTCTTACACCCTCAACCAATCTGCATACTGCGAAATCGCTCCCCAACTTAATCCCATATCTAAACAGATCAGTCAACGACGAGACACACCGAGACTGTGGGTTCTCTCTGATTACCTCGTATCGATCCTTGTCCTTCCACCTCGAAAAATCAAGAATGATCTAAGATAATGACAACCAAATCCATTCGACGTGAATGCAAATAAAACTTGCTGCACTCACCATGCCATGTAACCCAACATCTTCTGCCACCAAGCAGAAAATGAGAAATCTCAGTCATCTAACTTCGATATACTCAATCCACCTGATGACCCAAGACAAATCACGGGTCCACCAACCAATACACGTCAATGTACTGGTGGCTACCAACAACATCTACATCATCAACATCATCTACCATCATCAACCATTATTTGCCATCATATTCCATGATCTAACATCATCTACCATGGCAGAACCCGAGAAGTCACCCAAATGACTTCGAAATACCCATTACCAATGCGGAAAACCCGCATTCCACTCGTCACCTCAATCACAACCTCTCGCGATTCCGAAGTTCCATCCAGATTGGAAACAACACACTCGGACATCAATCACGTGTCCATCACCAATTTAACTCTATCCGTGATCCACTCTCGAACCACAGATACCGAACAAATGTCCATCTCGATGGAGTCACATCCCGACTCGTAACTCACTGTCATCGCAATCACCGGCACCGGCACCAGCACCAGTACCCGTATCATCACCTGTCAGTATCAGCACAAAGTGTGCAAATCAGACAGTCTTGGATCTCCGCTCATACCAAACGTCGATCCCGTACCTCAACTCATATTGGAGAAACTCTGCCTCTGTTGTCCCAATAACTCTGGGTACAGTCACCCTAACAACTCGTACGAGAAAAGGAAACGCTCCCCGAACGTCCCCGATTCGCAACAACCGTAACTACAACCACTCTCGGTAGTAGTGCCTGCCACAGACTCATGCAGACCTAACTACCAGACATCACAATCTAGACTCCGCATCCAACGGAATCAATCGCTCGTACTAATTACTCTGTATCCCACTCAGGGATTCCATCGTAAAGTACCAACCATTGGTAACCTGTCCAATCAACTCTAACCAGTCATAACTCGACTCAACCAATGTCGTCTACCAGGTCACCTCATGACCTTAGCTGCACCAACAATCCATCACAGCTAAAGTAGTACGACAACCAACTAGGTCTAACCGATAAGTACAACCTCGACTGCGGAGTGCAGTCCCATCACTCAAGCTGACATGACTCGACCGACGATCTCATCGAAGTTGAGACCACTCGCCAACTCACCTTTCCGAACCATACACACTACCTTAGGGTTCCGCAATCACACTTTAGGGTCTCCCTGAACCCAACTGTTAACTACCACTGCTATCCGCAGTATAAGCCACAATCTAACCGACCCCCGCGGTCTTGACATCGTAAAGACGTCAATCCAATCCTACCGTCAATCTAACTAGGATTCCACGAACTCGACTGCTAACTGCTATAAGTTCAACTAGAGTTTCACGAACTCGACTGCTAACTTCCAGCCGCAGTACATTCCACAATCCTGCTGCTCCCAGCAGTAAATCCATTTAACTCAACAACATCCGATCATCCAAATCCAACCAACGATTGGTCACAATTCCGAACTATCGTCAAATCGATCCTATAACATCGTGAAAGACGATCCCAACTAACCGTCTCACGACCAAAACTCGAAAGTACCGTTATATTCACCTTCTATAGGGTACCACACTGTCATCCACGATAGAACTATGGAAACCCCGGCATCAGATGCCGAACCAAGACATTCCATGATTCAATCCTACTAACTATCGTATCGGCATCCCAACTATCAGGTTGATAACGAATTGTAGCCCCTTGAGATATCACATCCTCGACCTGCGAGCACAAAAGAGCAAACCTGCTCTGATAAGCAATCCTATGATTTGATATGAGCTAACTGAGCTCTGATACCACGCTGACAGGACCCATCCCAATCCCCCCGGGATTAACGCGGGATGACCCTGCTCTTGTCTGACACGAAGTGTCAGACAAGGGATATTTTCGACCTTTGCCCTCCCGGGCTATCAGAGTACGCCAGGATCCGGAGGAGGTATGTGATATCTCGGTCTCTGCTACAGTCCACATCCGCTGTCAACCTGAAGGGCAGTCAAAACCTTAAAAGCTGTGAGTGGACAAAACAAGAGTTTGTAAAAACATTTCATCAGAAGACATTTGTACCCTTCATTAAAAAGCATGCATGCATTCGAAAACCATTTAACCAAATGGAACCATCTGTGGGAACTAAGCCCAAAGCCATAATCAAATCAAATATACGGGCCACCGCCCAAATCCATAAAGGACCAATAAGGGACTCAGCCCAAAACCATAACCATACTGAAACCAAATACACGAGCCACTGCTTAAATCCTGTGCACACCACATATCACATATCATATATCATATATAAGTCACACAACCAATCCTGTCACGGTTTCCAAAGCTACGCGCGTGCTATCCGGGTATCAATCCGAGTCTTCTCAAAGTCAAGGTCAATGTCCGCAGACCACTGACCCTACCCGAGGTTATAGTAACCATAGCCTTCCTAAGAGTAAGGAACCCAACTGGGGGGTGACTCCAATCAGTCGGTACTCCGTGACTACTCCGGGGTCCACCCAGGCCAACGACCCTCCCCAGAGGAGATAGAAGTAAAGGAAGGTATATAAACATATATATACATAACATAAACATTCATATCTGGTTCCCCTGAACCGTCATGATTCATAATATCCATTCCATTCATATACATATAGAAAACATCCTCCATGCCCGGTTCCCATAAACCGTCATGAACCTGGAAATCCATCTAGGGTCGTTGACCCGAAATAATCAATATAAGTAAACTGGGTCTCGTGCCCAAACATATGACATCAGCTGGGCATCCTACCCGATATCTCAGTTTCAGTCACGACTCCGATCAAAGTGATGTGTGCAACCATCCATCGAGGACTGCCCTCAATCCTGGTATGTTGCCGTGAACGAATCTACCAACGCGACCACCACAAGATCATGGTGCACTCATCACCGATCGCTATCCTGAACCGTCAGCACTCTGAAGTCAAGCCTCCCCAGGCTACCCGACAAAGAATCGTGCATCGTGACCTCTTCGGAAGGAACACATCCCAATCCGGAGGCGAGCGTCGTATCGTCGATCGTCGTGCACATAGCACCCGTCGTGACCACGATTCAGACCTGTAGGTCATCAATAGCGTCATATGCCCGAGACCATACCAAATGGGTCTCATACCCGAGTTTATCCTTTTGGAAATCCAAAACCTTTTCATTTAAACCATTAAAGAAATACTGACCCATATAAGCACCGTATAAGGCCGAAACCTCGAAATACGTGCTTATACGTAACCACAATCAAATGCACCCCTGGCCTTACCAAACATGTATTAAAAAATATAATAAACATTTATGCATGCACCAATTTAGAAAACCAAGGTCCACTCACAGACCGTTCGAGCTACCGCTTCGATTTGCGTGCCATACAGCTCTCCGGAGCCAATCACCATCACCGGGACTCCCGAACTTGTCCAAATCGTAATACAAGGTTACCAACTACTTAATTAACCTCCCACTAAAGCCTCGTAATTTTCTGGAACTTTTAACTCTTTTTAAACTAGATCTGAAACCTTCCGATGCCCCGAACATTATCAAGACCGTGTCCAATCAACACGAAACCAGTCCCAAAATGTTCGTTACATCGAATAGAGTGTTTCACATGTTGAACACTTTCCCAAATAGTTTCTTACGCGCCCCCATGCATCCTAGGAAGGTTCCTGCGCGTGAGATCACGCGCGGTGAACAGTGTCACCAGCAAGGTTCGCTGGTTCGAACCGGACTGGCTTGACCGGTTCATCATTCAAACCTTCTTATTTTTTATCCATTCCATCTCATTTTCATCCCAATCTCTTCCTACGTACATTTCCCACCTTTCCATCATTTTAACATAAAGAAAATGGGCTAAAGTCTGTACCTTTAGCCTCGAAGAAATTTGCCCAGTTTCTTGCCGTCGGTCTGCACTGCTCCGCCGTCGAAACCCGTCATTTTTTTATCCCAAACGAATCTTAAGACCTCCAGAATGACAATACTACCTTTAGAATGGATCGACAACCCCTCAAAACCCATATTCTAATTTCAACCGGAACTACCTCTCTGTTTTTCGGTTCCTCCCCGCCGTGGCTCTGGCTGTCACCGTCAAGTCCTCACTCTCTCATTTCCCGCACGGTCACGTTCAGTTCACACGGGGAATGGTGGTATGTGTGTGTTGCTTGTTTGTTCGAAGATGAAAAATGGAGAATGGAGGCAATATGGGTTTCGGATTTGAAGAAGAAAAGAGAAGAAGAAATGTTAATATTTGATCAGATGAGAGAAGACTAAATGGATGGCTAGGATTTGATAGATTAAGTTTAGATGGAGGGCTAGGATTGAGTGTTGGGTGAGTTTAGATTAAAATAATAGAATTAATAATATTTAATTAAGTGAGATCCCCTTTTTTAGGGGTTTTAGCCAATGGGATGAGTGACACTTATCACTCATCCATGGGACCCACTGAAAATATCTTGGCCAATCAGAAATTGCCAAATCATCAATGCCTCGAAGTACGTACATAGTGAAACTGAACTTCCGTGACCTATAACTTCCCAGTTCGAAATTCGATTTCAGCATGCCGCTTGTCCATGGATTCGTATCATCCCGATCTACGTAACGGTCTTGGGCCCTCAGCCATCAGACCTTTTGGTCAAAAAGTCAACATTTTGCCCCTTTTAATCAAAATTACCAAATTGCCCTTAAACTTCCGAACGTCATAACTTCTTCCTCGAATGTCGGAATTGAACGTTCCACCTGTCTATGAACTCGTGATGTCACGAACTCCGTCACGATCATCGGTCAAAGTCCATTTGACTGCCAGAATGAAAAGTCAACGTTTTACCCATTCTAGGGGCAAAATAGTCATTTTGCATCGTTCGTCCGATTTCGCCCAACTAATCACCGATTAATCTCACTAATCGTGATTAGTCACTATTCTAATCCTGGAATTCGGGACGGGTTGTTACATGACGACTATAGGGAGTTGAGGACTAGTCGAGCGGAGTTACAGATATTTGTGCCTTGGTTTTCCAAATGATGTTATGTATAGGAATTTCAGGGATAGGTGGGTCACAGGTATTTTGTATATATTATATTCTTTGTTATGTTATGGGTCCACATTTTATAACATGGATTTTATATTTGAAATTATGTGGTTTGTCATATTTTATTTAGGGAGCTTTAGATGCTATGCATACAGGTCATAAATTGAGGGTGGTCTATATTTTGTTTGGATTATGTGTTTTCTAAGGTATTTTTGTCCTCTCACGGTTTTGTCGGTTTTTTTGGAAATCCTTCCAAACTGTGGATTTTCGTTAGGGATACTTCAGAGGTAGAGGAATTACCTACGTTTGCGCACTTTCTTAGTAAGTTCAGATTAAAGTTATACCCTCACTTTACCGTTATCCCGGGTTTGACACGTGTCTAAGGGTATATCGAGAACTTTAGGTTAAATTGTCAAATGGGAGCATGACCCGACAATTTTATTTAGGAATTTCTATGTTGGGTCCTGTCATACAATCAATGATGAAAATATCGACAATATCGCCGAAATATTGGTCGATATGTCGGAAATTTTGGTTGGCGGCAGGTAAGAGGGGGGAAGAAATTGAGCGAAATATCGACATTTTTCCTTATTTTAAGCCCATCGATCTCTTTATTTCATTAAAACGATCGAGATAGGAACAAATTTGATGAAAATCGGACGTAAAACGATAGAGTTACAGTCGGGTCATGCCGCGCGGGTCATAAAACCCGAATTGTAGACCCGCGCGAGGAGGAAAAAGACTGTTTTTAAGCCCGTACGTATGCTTTATATATTATTTGCTTTCTTAAATTTACAACTTGGCTTGTTAGTTGAGTTGGTGTGGCTGCTTTTCATTAAAAGCAATCTTGCAGCCTCCTTCATGGTTCGATCGCCCTTGCTTGCTTTTGTTTGTTTTTTTTATTTTTTTTATTTTTTTCATTTATTCTTTATTAATTTGAACTATATTTTCCATTTATTTATTATTTTGAACTATATTTATCATTTTTTCCTTATTTTGAACTATATTTATTATTTTTTTTCCAATTTTAAATATATCAATCCTTTCCAATTTTAAATCATTTATTCTTTATTAATTTGAACTATATGTTTTATTTATGCCTTATTTTGAACTATATTTTTCATTTATTTCTTATTTTGAACTATATTTATCATTTTTTCCTTATTTTGAACTATATTTATCATTTTTTCCAATTTTAAATATATCAATCCTTTCCAATTTTAAATATATCAATCATTTTTAATTTTTGAACAAAGATTGACTCTATTTTTTTTATCCTTTTTCCAATTTTAAATATATTTACTAATTTTATAATTTTTCTTCCATTCAAATTTTTTTATGCTTATTGTTATGTTTTTAATTATATTAACATTCAATTATAATAATTCACTTCAATTTATGTTTATGTTTATATTTTTATATTACTAGTCATCGGCAGAACCCTATTGTATCATATTATTCATCATATATTTATTATATCAAAGTCATGTTATAGTTTTTATTAGTCCTATATAACCATCATTGGGTACTTAAGTTTTTTCCAAAGTTTCATTCAAAATTTCCAACTTTTAGATCGAATTTTCGTCATTTTTGTTGACCGTAAACGACATCGATATTTGGGGCAAGATATCCGTAAATTTGATTAGCGATATATCCGTCGATATCGTTATTTCAATTCTTGCATACAATGTGTTAGACAGAGGTAGGCAAATGAACAGGCGAGGGCTCAGAATTGACTTATAATCTTAATGACCTCTGTAGTGTTAGAAACAAGGAAAAAAAATGACAGCTTCAAAATTTTCAGGCCATTTTTAGGTTAATCCATCTTGGACTCTTTTTTGAATTTCGACTCAACTGGAATAAAAATAGCTAAAATCTCAGCACAAAAATGATTCCAACCCAAAATTTCCAAACTCCAGCCAATGATTACTATACCTGATGCGGTATGCCTAAATCATTAGCATATTCCTTTAAGTCTAACGTGATCTACAACAATGTCATTAATGACCATTAAAACTTTGTTACTTCAGTAAGCTTGATAGAATACATCATCACTGTTAGATTATTAAGTTAAGTGAACTTTTTGGAAAATGTCAATGTCGTTAACCATCATTACTTTACTTGTGGTCTACACCTTAATTAATATGCTCACGATGGTTCGACGGTTGGTTAAGGAGGTACCAACTAGCGCATGAACCTTGTCAAGTACAAATGCCACATGGCTCGACGCTGTCCTCCAAACGCTAGGATGTGGGCCTTTTCCAACATGAACTAGTGTGGTGGCTCCCTACTGGTACATAGAGGGGCACAATGTAACGACTCGGCCCATAATTACGAGATTATTAGGAATTTATCTAGGATTTTCGAAATTATTCGAGGTGAAATGACGATTTTTCTTCTATACGGGAAAAATGTTGAATTTTAACCCGGGAGGTTGTTTACACATTTACCTAGGTCCATCACATAGATTACATGATTGTGATTACGTAGACAGACGACACGTCGATTTTGGACATCGTATAGCTATTTTACAGGCCAAGGATGGACATTAATGATTTTACGGTTGCACATATTCCAAGGTTGTTAGACTTTGTTTTCTAGTGGGGCCTAAATATCTGGTTTGGGACCATAGGGTGAGTGACAAATGTCACCCACCCTTTGGTCCATATTCCTACACTATTTCACATCTCTGTGTTAATTCAAACACACACACACACACGAAACCACCCCATCCTACACCATTTCCATCACCTTCTCATCCATTTGCTCAGGTTGTGAAGGAGAGAGTGAGGCTGAGAGGCTGAGAGACATGGATGAGGGACGTGAAACCATGGAGGCTAATTGGAACCTAGGAACCCAGTTAAACTCGTGAACCCGTAAGGGTTGAAATTTGGTTTTCAGTTTTGGACGTTTAGATACTGTTTTTTTGGATTGGTCAACCTCATGCGTTTTGATCACTATTTTGGATTTGGACTCCGATGATCCCCAGAGGCGGACTCGGACATGGTTAGAGTTGGACTCGACACGTGATGCCGGAGTTGGACTTGACATGTGCCGACTGAGTTGGACTCTCTTGGATTCACAGTTGACTACCAGTAGTACAGAGGAAATGCTAGTTGGACTAGCGAGCTGGTTGGACCAACGAAACGATGTTTAACTTTATGGATGGTTGGACCAACGAGATGATGTTGGGTTTTTATTTCTTGTGGTGTGTCCAGAGGTTTTCAAAATGGCTTGGAGCTGGGGATTTTAGGGAAATGGGAGTCATAGGCTTTTATGTGTTTTATGCGATTTGGGTTGGACCTATGATTTATCTATATTACTGTTTTATTTGAAAGCAATGGTTTATTTAACTGTGCATGCATGTTTATAAAACTGAGGGTTTAAAGGTTTATTTCGGAAACTGGTATTCTAAAGCTTTATTTTGTCCACTCACACTTTTGATTGGTTTTTGTACCTTCCAGGTTCAGTTCAGAATATGGGCTAAATGAAGGCTGAGGCATCACATAGGTTGGCACACTCTGGATATCCAGAGTATGATATAGTAGTATCCATTGTCTGACATGGGTTAAGTATGTCCATTTAATTTCAATGGTACTTTGGTAATTTTACATTGTTGTGTTAGACGAGAGCAGGTCCTCATCACGTTAATCGAGGGGATTTATGGGGAGGATCCTGTCACACACAATCTCCTTTCGACACATGACAGCGTGTGAGTGCACTTTTAATATTTTTTAAAAAAATTTACATGTTTAGTATGAACATGTTTTAACCTTATAAACGAGTAAACAAAATGGTGAATCACCAGGTTTTGCACTTGTAAGGTAGTCCTAACCTTTATATTTTCTTTAAGGAACCATATGAAGTTTTCAATGGCTTAGTTCCACATGGTGGCTACTTCCCCAACTATTCAATGTAATATATGCATTATTTTTATGCTACCTTATACTATTCAATGTGATAATTTGATCTAAAACTATTGTACAGTATGTAAGTTACTTTCTACTACGTTACATATAGGAGTGTGGTACTTTTTGCCTCGTTGTTGAACTTTGATTTAAGTTGTGGTATGAGGCCTTAAATTAGAACTATCTTGCAATTATGTAGTTACCATTATGTTGTAATATTGGGATTCAATTTTATAGCTTTTTTTTGTTACATTTTGTTGGACTCACTTGGTTAAGTAATCTATAACTTAAGTCATGTATGTTGGCTGTTTTCCCAACTTCCATGTGACTGTTCACTGATAGCCTTAATTCTAGGATGTTCTTAATGTCGTTTTATAGTCAATTTGCTTGTTCTTAATGCAATATATGATCAATAGGAGAAGTAATGTGTTTTGTGAGAATTTGTGTGGAAAAAATAAAAAGTAAGGTTAAAATTTCAAAAATGGTGAAAATGAGGATTCGGGTCCTAGGACCCTCAAACTTGTCCCAGCCGAGTCCCTAACATGTCCCAAGACCTAGCCGAGGCCTGGTACTTGGTACCTCCCAAAGAGCCTCCACCGAGGCCTATTTCAAGGCCTTGTGCCTCCTCCAAGTTTCGAGCCCCGTGTTCCACCAAGAAGTCCCCAACCGAGGTCCTACCTAAGACCATGATACTTAGCCAAGGACCTCATTTAGGGCCTTCCCAAGTTCAAGTGCATGTGCCAAGCCAGGAGCCCAAAATCAGGCTCTGGTGCTAGCAAGTTCCCAACCTTGTCCACCTCTGTTCCATATCGTCCAGTACGAATTTTCAGGCCCTCATTGGGGATTTGAAATCAACATAACATGAGCTACTCAGGTGCCTAATTAGGGCTTTTTTTGGCACACTTCCAATTTTTGGCTCATAGAGCCATATTTCAGGTCCAAGCCGCGTTCAGGGCCAACTTTTGGTATCTCGATTTGGACGTGTCAACGATGGTATTTTTGGGCCCTCATGATGCATTTCCTACACAAATTGTGTCATCTATTCAGGTGCCTCATTAGGACCAAGTTCTAAGGTACTTCAAAATGACCTCTTTTCTAGGCTAATTTGTTGGCCCTCTCAAGTTTTGGCCTTGTTTTGGAGTCTACCAGCATCACTAAAGCGATCAGGCCACCCATATCTTACCTTTTGTCATTTACATGTCATCAATACATTTACAACATCCAAGATCGACCAAAGAGGCTCTTTTTTGGTTCTTGGCCGACTTAGGAGCGTGTTCACACCTAGGAACCAATGGAATGCATCCAACTCATAGATAGCTGTACAAATCTAAGATAAGGAGCTTAGATAAGTTATCAAGCCTTGTTTACAGATAAAATTAAGCATGATAAGGTCCTTTCCTTATCCGTCTCCTTGCAAGTTAAGGAAAATCAAGTTCTAACTGTAGGAGGAATTCAAGAGAGAAAGTGAAGACTAATTCAAAAATGAATTGTTTTCCCAATCCGTTTTCAATAAGGAAATGTTGCTAAAGACTTAGGCCTAGGATTGTCTCTATAAATACACCCCAAAAGTATTGTAAAGGAGATATCTCCTTGTACTCAAATCCCTTACAAAAAATACAAACATCTTTACTTTAAATTCAAGTTCTTTCTTTTGCTTTTCGTATTTCATGGTGATGCTTTTAAGACTTGGAGCTGGCTTCTTCTTCTCCGACTTCGTTTATTCATTGTTGTTTGATCCTGAAATGACCAACTCGATGAGACCCGCTGGGGGTTCTAGGACCAGCCGTGTGGTGTCTCGGGCCCGCGGGGGCGTTGTGGTTCGGCAGGGATCCTGCAAAACTAGACACCGGTGTGGTGTCGGCCAAAGGGGCTCCAATGCCAAAGTTAGTATCTGAATGCCGAGGGGAAAGTAAACACAGTGCTCTGGGTCGGTTCTAAGTGTCTTACCTTTGTGAAGGGTTTCGGGGTATTTATAGTAGCCATAACTGCGGTAGGTGGGCTACTGTTACGGGAGCAGGTGGTGCTTTGTGGCTGAGAGCCGTCTGACAAGCCCTGGACATCCGGAGGAGGCGCCAGCTGGAGTCCCAACCTGCCTCCGTCAGGGAGTTGGTGTGGCATAGTTGGTTAGGTGACTGTCGCAGCCAGCTGTCGTCTGTTCACTGTCAGGTGCCGGATGGCGGATCTGCAGTATGGTGCCGATCGGCGGACCGTGGGTCGTGAGGGTGCCGATCAGGCGATCGATCGGCGGCCTTCCTGTCCTGGTGGGACCTGTGCTAGGGTGGTCGGTCGATATGGTGTCAACATAAGTCCCCTAAGTCTTTGACTGAGGTGGGGTTCCTCGGTCGAGGACTTGATATGACGGCCGGTACCTGTCGACCAACCAGGGCGGTGCCCCCTGTATCCCTAGTAGCCCCCCAAGTCATGGACCGAGGAAGTGCAACGTATGTCTGATTTGAAAAGAGTCCCCGTTGCCGAGTTCCGGAAGCTGCCCACCGTAAAGACCGAAAGATCGTGGAGAGGCGGCCGTGGGGAATGGCGGGGAGACGTCGGTAGCAGTGTGCTTGCCGACGAAGAGGGGAAGCGTGCCGTCGGGAAAGATGCCGGGAGGCTCCGGTCGGCAGGCGGTATGGATGCATACCAGTAGCGATGTACGTATGTACGTATGTAGTTGAGAATGTACGATACCGATGGGTAAACAGTACAAGGTATTCGTAGCCGAAAGGTGGCCGTATCGGCCTGGCGACCGTCATATCGGAAGCGCGCATCTCGAGGCGGGCCAGGGGCCTATAAAAGGGGCGAAAGCTTTTTGACTTTTTCACTTTTTACTCAGAGCATCTGTGGAATAATTGCAAGTACCGACTGAATTGGAGACTGCCGATCAAGCAGAAGACGCACGTGAAGCCAATTCGACCGAGCAAAATTTTGAAAGGTATAATTCCTGCCGTTCGGCATCTCTGCTCAGCATGTGTTCCGTAGCGTAGGTGCTTAGTTGTAGCTTCTTTTCTTTTGGTAATTTGTAGATGTCAGAGTCAGAGTCAAACAGTGGATCTGGGGTTAGGTCCCCTCAAGCTTTTGGCGGAGAAACACCGTCCAGTTCGGCAAGCGACGTGCCGAGCGGGCGCAGTGGGTCAACGTCCACTAGTGGGTCCACTAGCAGCGCTTCGTCGTCCAGCAGTGGTGACAGCCTGGATGAGGCTCTCAAGTTGCCGCGGAAGGAGTTGATGCAGCAGGGCGGATGCAGCACATCGGATGCCGATCGGCCAAGTGAGAGGAGGACGTCTCCCTGTACTCCCCCCGTCGCCACCGTTGATTCCGAAGCTGAGGGTAGCGGGACGGAGACGAGCTCGCCGATGGAACTAGATGCCGACGGCGTGGTGAAGGTGGAGTATGTCGTGGACTACGAGATGAACACCATTCGGCAGTCCGACCTGGACCGGTTCCGGGAGCTGTACAATGTGCCGGCGGAGATTAAGATGACGGTACCCCCGCATAGCAAGAAGCCGAGCAATCCTCCTGAAGGGTCGACATTATTTTACGTCGATTGCTTTGAACACGGAGTGAGGCTGCCTCCGCACCCGTGGCTCCAGGATATGATGGCGAGGGCAAACCTAGCCCTGGGGCAGCTGAACGCCAACGGCTGGATCATCCGGATCAGCCTGTACACGGCGTTCCGACTGGCGAGACTGCCGGAGCCGACCTGGGGGCAATTGTGCGCCCTATACCGCTTCAAGAGGCAGACCTACAGGTCGGGGTGGTACCAGATGGAGTGCCTGCACAAGAGTGCGAGGGGTGCGTTCATCACGGATGTGCCGACGTCGCAGAAGAGCTGGAGGCATCGGTTCTGCTGGGTATCGGGGTCGTGGGAGGGGGACGTCAGTAGGGTCCGAGCGAGGATTCCCCGCCACTTCCAGTCTGGAGGTTGTCTGCCATCCGATCGGCCGTTGGCCATAGTGGGGTATTTCGGGTACCGAGGCGGAGTCTGATAGTGCGTTTTGTATGTGCAGGTCCGTCCAAGGCAACGGTGACAGCGGAGGATTGGGAGGCGTGCAATCTCGTTCGGGGGAAGCTGTCCGACCTAGAGCGCAGTCGCTGCGTTCTGAAGCTACCGACCAACCTGCTTGCCGTGGGTCTCATCATTCCACCTGGTAAGTAGCAGTTGTTTGCTTGAAGTAATGATGGGTAGGTATGCCGAGATCTTAACTGGGTTTTTTGCAGTTCATCCCTTCGTCGAACAAGCCGCTCAGAAGAAGATGAGCGAAGCGGTGACGAAGCACGGCTCGGCTGCCGAGGGAAAGGGCAAGGAGCCGGAGGTAACCCCCCAACAGCCACGGAGGCAAAAGACCGTGGCGGTGAATCCCAGGGGTGCCGGCCGAGAGGAGCCCCCGTCGGAGTCCAGTTTAGGCGTCCGGCCAGATGGGCCGCCAAAACCGATGAGGCCTGATCCGTGGCAGGGTGCCGAGCAGGCGAAGAGTCCCGTCCGGGGACTGAAGTGGCCCCTGATCGGCGGGCTGGACCAAGCCCAGGAGCGCCAGAGGAAGCTGAAGGAGGCGCGGCTTAGGCAGTCTCCCCCGGCGGCAGGGGTGTCGGAGGGAGAGGGCTCCGACCGCCGACGCAAGAGGGAGGCGGCCCTCAAGGCTCCCGAGGCGCCGATGGAAAGGGCGAAGGAGGCCAGGGTGGAGATGCTGCCGCCGGCCAAGGAAAGGGTGCCGAACAGCGTACCCGGCATTGCTGCCGTCTTCATGGATCCCGTGGAGACGGGGGAGGTTGTTCGGTCGGCAAGGCCCGGGGAGGCATGGGTGCTGGTCACACAGCAGATGCACAGGTCATTGGCGCCGGTTGTCAATGCCTTTGTGCTCGGCTCCCAGGTGACGCCGGCAGAGATTGAGCAGATCGGCACCGGCTCCCACCCGGGTCGGTTCGCGGCCCTGCTCGCCGAGCAAGCCCATGTGAGTATTCGTGTGAGTTGGCTTGTCGTTTTTGTTTGTGTATTTAGTGGATATATGTTTGCTGACAAGTGTGCATGGTTCGGCAGTACTTTGGGCAGACCTACGTGGCCCTGCAGAAAGCCTCTCGGCGCATGCAGAGGCTGGAGGCCGAGCAGGCAGCTGCGCGGCAGAGGGAGGAGAACCTGAGTGCGCGGGAAAAGGAGGGGTATGCTGCTCGGCGCCGTGTGGCTGAGCTGGAGGCGGAGCTCCAACGGGAGAGGTCCCGAGCGGAGGTGGCCGAGCGGGGCATCGCCGAACGGGAGGAGACGGCGTACGCGTTCTCCCTGCAGCTGAATGAGCAAGAAAAGATCCTGGGGGAGCTGCAGGGAGAAGTGCAGAGGTTGAGGGGCCTGCTCGCTGCCGACCGGTAGAAGACCCTGGAGGATTTTATGGCCGACCCGGTGTATGCCAATCATCTTGACCTGGCCTTAGCTGAAGTGGAAGATGATTGCGTGCAGCGGGTGCTGTACTTCAACCCAGGCGTCACCCTCAACTTCCCATGGCTGGATGAGCCCCCGACGCTGACCAAGACGTTCGCCCTGGAGGGGCAGGACCCTGAAGTCGGTCCGGCGGCGGGTGAAGGGGAGGTGCCGAGTGCTGGCGGGGAGGATGCCGTTGCGTCGTCCTCTGGGAAGGACCGAGCGGGGGAGGAGGATGTGGAGGTGGTGGTCGTTTGAGGGATGGAGGTGCCGTTTAGCGGACCGTACCCTTGTACCTTTGTCTTTTAGATGAGCATGTGTTTCCTGTAATCCGGGGAATGCCCCGTGTAAATGTAGTTCGATAATGAAATCAATGAAGGTTGGACTTTATCTATCACTTTGCATCGTGCGATGACACTTCCATTTTTTTTTTTTTTTGAATGAGAACTGCCGATAGGCGAGTACTTGGCGATTTTGAGTATATGTGTAGGCATGCCGATCCACGGAGTTGTAGATTAGATAAGGACCGATCAGTCATGATCATAAACCGGAACCGTAATGGACATAACCACCGAAATAAGGTCGTAATAGCGAAAGCTAATTGAACTTGACTGTGTGGACCAAGTAAGCTTGTGTCGGTAGGTAAAGTAGGTGCCGTGTGGGTCACCGGGAGTGCCGATCCGCAATAGGGGATAGGCTACTTGTAGTTGAGGACTAGACTAACACTCAGATAAATGAAAGAACATTTTGCCGGAAAGGCAAGTTCGACTGGAGATAGCCAAGTCGAATTACAGCAAAGCGTAAAGCAATGTACATGGGGTTTGTTTTTAATTATAAAACAACTTGAGATGATCCGCATGCCACGGGTGTGTAAGCGACCGTCCATCCGTAGTCTGGAGCTCATAAGTGGCTGGACGACAAGTTCGAGTGACCAGGTAGGGGCCCTCCCACGTGGGCCCGAGGGTCCCATCCGCACGCGCCTTAGTGGCCAAGCTAACCTTGCAAAGGACCCAGTCACCGACCTGGAAACTGCGTCTGTGAACGCGAGAGTTGTAGTAGTGAACGATTCGCTGTTTGTGCGCCATGTTGCGGAGATTAGCTTGTTCACGGCTTTCCTCAACGAAGTTGAGATTTTGTGTGAGGTGTTCCGCATTCTCTTGTGGATCATAGGATAGTACTCGATAAGAGGTTTCCCCAATTTCCACGGGTACGACAGCTTCGGTCCCGAAAGTCAAGGCAAAGGGTGTCTCCCGTGTGGATGTTCGATAGGATGTCCGATATGACCAGAGAACATCAGATAGGAGGTCGGACCATTGGCCCTTCGGGGTGTCGTGAATTCGAGCCTTGAGATTGTGTTTGATGAGCTTGTTTACGGCTTCCACCTGTCCGTTAGCCTGTGGATGTGCCACCGAGGCGAAGCAGAGCTGGATACCATAGATGTCGCAAAAGTGTCGGAAACGGACAGAATCGAACTGAGTGCCATTGTCCGTGACGATCGTGTGGGGGATACCAAAGCGACAGATGATGTTCTGGTAGACGAAGCTCTCAACCTGGGCGGCCGTGATTGTTTCGAGGGGCTTTGCTTCGGCCCACTTAGTGAAATAGTCCACCACAACGATTGCGTGTTCAACGCCGCCCTTTCCTCGTGGCATGGGGCCGATGAGGTCCAGTCCCCATTGAGAGAAGGGCCAGGGGCTGAGCATGGGAGTGAGTCGCTCAGTAGGAGAAGGAGGTACAGGGGCGCACCGTTGGCATGGGACGCACCGTTGAGTGATGGCCATAGAGTCGGCGCGCATTGTGGGCCAATAGTATCCCTGCCGAAAGGCTTTATGTGCTAGGGACCTGGGTCCGGAGTGGTTACTGCAGATTCCCTGGTGAATTTCTCGGAGCACCGCAATGCCCCGGTCCGTAGGGAGGCACTTGAGGAGGGGGGTGTCGAATCCCCATCGGTATAAGTGGTCATGCGCCATGGTGTATCGTGCGGACTGGCATTGGATGCGTCGGGCCTCGTTGCGGTTGGGCGGGAGTTCGGCCATGGTGAGGTACCGGACAATGGGGTCCATCCAAGAGGCTTCCTGTGTTGCGACCAGGACTGGTTGCTCGGTGGTGCTCGGGGATGCCAAAAACTCGACGGGAACGCGGCGACCTATCTTGTCGTCGATGGACGAGGCCAGGCGGGCCAGGGCATCGGCGTGGCTGTTTTCCGACCGTGGTATTTGAGTGACCTCGTAGCCGTGGAAGTGGCGGAGTAGGGACCGTACTTTTGCCAAGTATCGGGTCATGGAGGCGTCTTTGGCATCATAGAGGCTGTTGATTTGTCGGACGACGAGCTGGGAGTCGCTGTAAACCTGCAGCTGTTGTGCTTGGAGGTTAGTGGCCAACCGGAGGCCAGCAAGGAGGGCTTCATACTCGGCTTCGTTGTTGGAAGCCTGGAACCCAAAACGCAACGCGTACTCCAGCCGTTCCTGAGTAGGTGTGCTGAGTACGAGGCCGGCGCCAGAGCCAGTATGGCAGGAGGATCCGTCCATGTAGAGAGTCCAAATTGGTCGGGCGGGGTCCAAGGTGGACGGGGTTGGCGACTCGTAAACAGGAGCGGCGGGTGCCGCAATATTGGGATCCGGAGTGTCGGGCATGTGCTGCGTTGTGTTGTATGTGAATTCGGAAAGGAAGTCAGCGATGACCTGTCCTTTGACAGCTGGTCTTAAGGCGAATGTGATATCGAATTCACTAAGCTCCACTGCCCGCTTGACGAGTCGCCCGAAGCGTCTGGCTTTTGGAGCACCTAGCGAAGGGGTTTGTTAGTAAGGACTAACATGGGATGTGCCTGAAAGTATGGGCGGAGGCGCCGGGCCGTTACAATGAGGGCAAAGGCCAACTTCTCCAGGTCATTGTACCGGGTCTCGGCGTCCTGGAACGCCTTGCTGACATAGTATACTGGAACTCCGCGCCGTCCCGACTGGTGACGAGGACGGAGCTGACAGCAGATGTGGAGACAGAAAGATAGACGGTGAGCCGTTCCCCAGTGGTAGGTCGGGTAAGTAGGGGCGCGGTGCTCATGTAGGTTTTGAGAGCTTCAAAGGCAGCGTCGCACGTTGCGTCCCAGTTGATGTGCTGGCCCTGGGTCTTCATGATCTTGAAGAATGGTAAACACTTGTCCGTCGCCCGGGTGATAAACCGGGTGAGGGCGGCGATCCGGCCAGTAAGGGTTTGGACTTCCTTGAGTGTGCGCGAGGGCTTCATGTCCAGGATGGCCTTGATTTTTTCGGGATTAGTCTCGATTCCCCGTTGGCTGATCATGTAACCGAGGAATTTTCCAGAACGGACACCGAAGACGCATTTGGCAGGGTTGAGCCGCATCTTGTATTGCTTCAGAGCCTGGAACATCCTGTGGAGGTTAGGCACGTGCTGGTCGGCCGTCCGGCTCTTGACGAGCATATCATCTACGTACACCTCCATGGTCTTTCCAATCTGATCCGCGAACATGAAGTTGACAAGCCGTTGGTAGGTGGCACTGGTGTTCTTGAGCCCGAAGGGCATAACATTGTAGCAGTAGACTCCCAGATTAGTGCAGAAACTGGTGTGGATCTGGTCGTCGAGGTGCATCCGGATTTGGTTGTAGCCAGAGTACGCATCCATGAAGCTGAGGAGTTCGTGGCCAGCTGTGGCGTCGACCAAAAGATCGATCTTAGGAAGCGGGAAGCTATCCTTCGGGCAGGCTTTGTTAAGATCCGTGAAGTCGATGCACATCCGCCAGGATCCGGAGGGTTTCTTGACGAGTACGATGTTTGCGACCCACGTGGCGTAACTGGCCTTGCGCACGAAGTGAATGGTGCTGAGCCGAACGATCTCTTCTTGCATGGCTAGCTGTCGTTCTACGTCATAAGTCCGCTGCTTCTGGGTGACCGGTTTGAAGGAGGGGCTGATGTTAAGCCTGTGGCAGATGACATCCGTGGAGATGCCAGGCATGTCGGCGTAGGACCAAGCAAAGACTTCTTTGTTGTCCCGGAGGAATTGGATGAGTTGTGTCCTGATTTCGGGAGCGAGTGTGCATCCAATTTTCACTTGCCGCTCGGGGTTATGCGGGCAAAGGGTGATCAGCTCCGTATCCTCCACAGGTTGCGGCTGCGAGACGGCGGAGAGGTCGCGCGGGTCCTCGGGGGGACCCGCCCGTATTTGTTCAAGGAGCTCGGAATCGACAGGGTCGGCCTCGTAAGCAGCCTCGGCGACGGCCATGGTCTCTCGCTTGTCGCATGGGTTGAGCTTTGTCAGGGCGGTCTGATAGCAGGAGCTGGCGGATTGTTGATTACCGCGGACTTGGCCAGTGCCCATGACGGTCGGAAACTTCATGAGAAGGGCCCGAGTGGAGATGACGGCACTGAGCTGGTTGAGGAGTCCCCTCCCCAAAATGACGTTATAAGCAGTGGGGCAATCGACTACCAGGAAGGTGGTGATGGCTGTTGCGATCTTGGGCGCGCTCTCCAGGGAGATAGGCAGGGAGATGGTGCCAAGGGGCATGACAGAATCGCCTGAGAAGCTGAGTAGCGGGGAACCAGCATGGGTGAGGCTTGTGGAGTTGATGCCCAACTAGTTGAAAGTGTCCGTGAAGAGGACGTTCACAGAGCTACCAGTGTCCACCAGGACCCGCCCAACATCGAAATTGGCGATCTGAGCGTGGATGATCAATGGGTCATCGTGGGGAAAGATAACTCCCCGCTCTTCTTCCTCGGAGAAAGTGATGGGCGTCCATCCTGCCCGGGCGACCTTGGCCGCGCGTCCATCCGTGATGTTGAATATTTGGTGGTTGGATGTCGTGGCGCGCAAGAAGTTCTTCTTAGCCCGATTGGAGGTGCAGGAGGAAGAGATGGTAGGGCCACCGCTGATCGTGTTGATCTGTGGCAATCCCTGTCCGGGGCGTGCGTGTTGGAGGAACTGGTTGATCTTCCCCTCCCTTACGAGTGCTTCCACAATGTCGCGGAAGGCCACGCACTCGTCGATGGTATGGCCATTGAACTTGTGGTACTGGCAGTACAAGTTGGATTGCATGCCCGGGCGGGGGCCGGGCGGTCGTGCCCGTGGCTTGGGGATCGTGTCCTCGATGCTCATCAAGACGTTCTTGAGGGAGGTGTTCAGGATTGAATAGGTTTCGTACTTTGAGGTGGGCCCCGTATGGGGTTTGCCTGCTTGGTGGTGGCCTGATCCCTGCCCCTTGTTGTGGTATTTGTCCCTCCCACGATGGTCATTGTTATACGTCCCCTTTTGCTTACCGGAGTGTGAGTCAGATCGGTGATCCGTATGCGCGTTATTGGTTGGCGGAGGTGACCGTGCCTGCCGGTAGCTAGGAGGCGGAGGGCGCGCGCTATTCACGTCAGGTCGGGATGCGACCTGGGGAGAGTTGAAGTGCTCCGCCTTGGCGTGTATTGCCGCTTGCCGCATGAGCTCATTGTAATCGTCCCAACCCTGGGTGAAGGCATGGTACTTGAAGGTGGACTCCCGCAGCCCGTTGCGGAAAGCGCGGTAGGCGGCCTTGTCGTCCGTCTCGTGGCACTTGGAGTATTCCAGGCTGAAACGAGCAGCGTACTGGCGTAGGGGCTCGCTATCTCCCTGTCGGAGGGTTCCCAGGTCCTCGGTTGTGAGCAGTCGATCCGTCTGGATCATGAACTGGTTCAAGAAGACCATGTGTAGGCGGTCGAATGAGTAGATAGACTGTGGTTCCAGGCGATAGAACCAATTGAACGCGGCCCCGGTGAGGGTGGAGCTGAAAATTAGGCACTGCGCCTCGTCGGAGATATTTCTGAAGGCGAACGCTGAGTTGTAGTTATTGATATGGGTGTCTGGGTCGCCTTGTCCGTCATACAAAGTAATCTTCAGGGGTTTGACCTCCGTTTCATGGCAGTACCGCATGTTGCGGTCCGTGAAGGGACCAATGTTGGCCCGGGGTCGGGGTAGTGTCCCAGCTTTGGGTCTGGCGGCCTCCAGTTCCCGCACGCGCTGGAGGAGTTCCCGAACCACCTCGTTTGATTGGTCGGGTCGATCTGCCCCACTCGGGCGGTCGTCGACAGGATGGTTTGCGCTGCCACCTCCGAGCTTCGTGGGTTGCACCGGTCGCCGCCCGGACGAGGCCGTGGTTGAGCTGGCGTTGTCTTCCGGCTGGTGCCTGCCGACCAGCGCGAAAGGACTGCCTGGGGGCTGGATGGAAAGCCGCGGAGGCTGTGTGGGTCGGCGTGCCGACTCGGACCTTGACCGGGCGCCCTGGGATAGGACGGGTAGAGGTGGTTATGCCTGGATGCGGGGGTCGTGGGTAGGGTAAGTCAGACGGTTGGCCGGGGTCTGCGCCTGTCTCCTGTCGAGCAGCTCGCGGGCGTCACGGTAGATCTGTGTTCCCGAGGGGCCAGGCATGTCGGTCTGGTGGAAGAGTAGGCGACCGGACGCCTCCGGTCGGCAGGCGTCACCGATCTCGGCTCGGCCGGCATCAAACTCCGGCCGACGAGACGCAGCGGCTAAGGCCCGTTTGGTTGCCTCCCGCTGCTCCTCCAGTTCCTCGCGTGTAGACTGCAAGATGGCCAGGGTGCTTCCATGCTGTTCCCCCCACACGTGATTCCTGCTCTCGATGGCAGCGTTGCTCTTCCTGAGTTCGGCAACCTCCGACCGGAGGGTCCTCAGCATCTCGAGCTCGTCATCGGAAGGTAGGCTGGCTCGGATTCGGCCGCGATCTCCCTGGGGGGTGTTGTTGAGCTCACCGTCATCCCGTTCGGCAGACATTGTTCGTCAGCGGAGGGTCGAGCAGGGGTATGTGAGTTAGTGGATGTTGGTCTTTTCTTTCCCACAGACGGCGCCAATTGTTTGATCCTGAAATGACCAACTCGATGAGACCCGCTGGGGGTTCTAGGACCAGCCGTGTGGTGTCTCGGGCCCGCCGGGGGCGTTGTGGTTCGGCAGGGATCCTGCAAAACTAGCCACCGGTGTGGTGTCGGCCAAAGGGGCTCCGATGCCAAAGTTAGTATCTGAATGCCGAGGGGCAAGTAAACACAGTGCTCTGGGTCGGTTCTGAGTGTCTTACCTTTGTAAAGGGTTTCGAGGTATTTATAGTAGCCATAACTGCGGTAGGTGGGCTACTGTTACAGGAGCAGGTGGTGCTTTGTGGCTGAGAGCCGTCTGACAAGCCCTGGACATCCGGAGGAGGCGCCAGCTGGAGTCCCAACCTGCCTCCGTCAGGGAGTTGGTGTGGCAGAGTTGGTTAGGTGACTGTCGCAGCCAGTTGTCGTCTGTTCACTGTCAGGTGCCGGATGGCGGATCTGCAGTATGGTGCCGATCGGCGGACCGTGGGTCGTGAGGGTGCCGATCAGGCGATCGGTCGGCGGCCTTCCTGTCCTGGTGGGACCTGTACTAGGGTGGTCGGTCGATATGGTGTCAACAATTGTGTAATCCTAAATTTACTTTACATTATTATTATGTTTTCTTTAAGCATGTGTAGCTAAACTTCTTTTAGTTAGGGCTGTTTTGAAGCCCTGAGTTATGAGTCTTAGATAATAGCTTTTGTGTCTTACTTTCAATGCTATGTTCATGATTGATTGATTTGATTTGTGTTATATCTATCATTTATGTGGTTCATTTATGGCGTGCACACATACTTTGATAAACGTAAAAGTAATGCTAAAACGTTAATACTAATGCATATGGTATGTACTAATCTTAAGTTTCTAAGTAGCGAAGAGTTTTCAGGACTCTAATCAACTCAATTTAAGTTAATGAAAAGATGGCTTCCATACTTTGAAATTCAATCTTCAATCAATCTTAACGTGCTTAATGATCTTATAGCTTCATCAGAATAGTATGTGTTTCACATATCTTGAGAAGACAAATTAAAGAATTCCCTAATCATAATGCGCTATTAGACTAGGGTAGGATAGTAAGATGTTAGAATGAATTCATGTACCCAGTGGTTTGTTCTAGGTTTAAGGTATCATGACATAGTAAAGGAAGTAGGGCTAAAGGCAATTGGACGAGACAAAGGACTTAATGGTGGATAAACGTGTTCTTAATTAGTTTCCCTTAAAACTTTATCAAACTTATTCACATTTACTTTTCTTCTTATTTAAAATCAACCAACCAACAATTTTCCCCTCCTTAAAGTTACAATATTTCGTGCAAACAAAATCGGTACCCTCAATCTCCGACGTTGAATGATCCCTTACTTTCATCTATACTACAACTACAAAAGGTGTTTCAATTGGAGTTTCTTCATATCACATCATTCACTCTTAGACTTTGCCCAAATATTAGTTATATAGTGCCAGCTTGTCCTAGAAGTCCTAGAGGGCATATGGGTAACCGGTAGGTAGCAACGAATTTTCACCTGCATGTGTAGTTGAGCGAGCCCTACAACCCTACATGTCATGTACACATGATTCATAAGTCTGCATTAATGTCCTATAGTATGGTGGTGTAACACCCCGGAAATTCGAGGATTATGATAATGTAATTTAATGTATGAATTGACGTTTTTACCCTTGTGATTGGTATGACCAAATTGTTGACTTTTTGATTTGAGGGTCAAATGGACTTTGACCAATGACCGTGACGTAGTTCAGGACGTCACGAGTCCATAGACTGGTGGCACGTCCAATTCGGACGATCAGGGAAAAAAGTTATGTCTATCGGAAGTTCAGGGGCATTACCATAATTTGGACTTTTGGGGCGAAAATGTTGACTTTTCGTTTGGCAACTAATTTTCACATGACTCAAGGACCGTTAGGTAGGTCTCGATGCCCTGAGTCCGTAGACAGGCGGCACGCCGAAATCGGACTTCGTACGAGGAAGTTATGGTCAGAAACGTGAAATCGGGAGGTTTGCATCTCGGTAATCGTGTCGAATATTTTATTCTGATATTATGATTGGAGGACACCTGGATGAGTGACAAGTGTCACTCATCCATTGGCTAGATTGGATCAGCTCCACTAAGCATTTAAATAGAATTAAAACCCACTTTTGATCTCAGCCACTCATCTAAAGTACCCCAGACTTAATCTGAACCTTTGATCTCATTCCTGAGATTAAATCTGGACCATCCATTCCTTTTCCCTCCATTCTATATATTTTCCTACCTGACACACACATACTGCCCATACAATCAAACACCTGAATTGCACCCATTCCCTGTGTTTGTGTGTTGCTGGACTGAGCTGGTGAGGCTGAGAGACGGCGGTGAACGGCGGCAGACGGCGGTGAGGTAAGCGGTTTCAAACCCAAAAACTTTCTAAAAACTCATAAATGGAAGCTTGATGGTTCAACGTTATCTTTGATTCCTTTTGATTCTGTTCACTTATAGGGACTGATAGGAACCTATTTGACTTGATTTCGTGACCAGTGGTGGCCTGAACAGAGGTTAAAAGGCGACGGGAAACCCAGATTCTGTTCATCGAGGTAGGGCTTCGATTCAGCCCTTGTTTAATGTTTTTAATTTGATTGAACTCTTACTGGATTGAGACGAGCATTTAGGAAGAAACTAGAACGAAAATGGCTGAGAATTGAAGAAATGGTGACCGGGTCAGATCACGGGTCTGATCGACCTAGTTGCAAAGATACGGGTCGACCCGTCAGGAGGACAGGGGTGATGACGTGGCACCCTGTCAGACCTGTCAGGTGACGTGGACCACTCTTCGGACGACACGTGTCACATGTTAGTGCACAGTCAGCACTGACATGTCAGTGACGTGGTCCAATCAGGGACTGCCATGTGTCGATGACATGTCAGTGACGTGGACCAGTACTGTGCTGACACGTGGCACATGTCAGATCTGACACGTGGCCTGACAGATCAGTGATGTGGACCAATCAAGTGTTGACACATGGCACCTGTCAGAGTCTGACACGTCAGACCTGACAGCTGTCAGATGACGTCATGCTGATGTCAGCAGTGACGTCAGCGATGACGTCAGTAGGAAATGTTCTTGCGTTGACCAGGGCGTTGACCGGCACGTGTGGGCGCGTGTGAACAGTATTTTTGGTGGGACTACCACCATTCTTTAGGTTTCGACGATCCGGATCCAATGGCGGTGGTTTCGGGTCGATCGGAGATCATTAAGTTGGTCAAAATGAGGTTTATTGCCTCAGGAAGCGCGTTCGGGCGGCTTTTCCGGGCCGGTTTCAGTCTAGGGTTTCATGGTTAATTTTAGGGGCTTATATTGACCTTTACGTATACTTTGGATATGACAGAGATTGTACAATAGTACCAGGACGAGGGTATACGTTCGGTTTTCAGCAGGATTGTACTTTGAGTGGACCCGATTTCATTAAACCCTTGCATGCTTAAAAGTTTTCTGATTTACTTATATATTCACATGCTGGAATCATGAAACGGTTTTGATGATCTTGAAATTATGGTATGGCACGTTTCACGGTATTTGGGTTTGAGACCCGTCTGATGAAACTTAAAGATCGGTTTGGATTTTATCTATTTATATATATGTTTTGCATGTGGATATCAATAAAATGTATTTGATATTGCACTGTATAGATCCATTCTTATGATACTGTCTACTCCGGATGTGGTACCCCGGAGTGGTCATAGCGCATTACCTGCGAGGGGTCATTCTACGGAGGAACCGGATCGTAAAATGACTCAGGAGCAGGATTTCTTATTTGACGTCAGGGACGTCGAGCGTCTAGGACGCTAGGCATTTGAGATGCCATACCCGGACAGGGTTCGGGGATTGGACTCGGAATTGAGACCCGAGTGGCACGCGTAACCTTGAGACTGTGACCTTATTGGACGTCAGGAACGTCAGGCATCTGGGATGTCGGGATCGGAGCGTATAGTGCAGTAGCTAAAATTATCTTATGATTTTATTACATGCCTTATGGTTCATACTATATGATTTATGGTTTTAAATTCTGATGCATGCATGTTTGGAAAACGGAGGGGTAAATTATATGTTTTACTTATTAAATGGTTTTATAAACTTGAGTTTCGGCCCACTCACCCTTATTGTTTTGGTAACCCCTTCAGGCGGTGCTACTGAGGTAGAGGAGGATCCTGAGGCTGAGGCATAGATCTACTTCTGTGTACCTGAACCCCTGTTGGGTGGTTTACCCGCAGGCTTACTTTAGAGTCGTGCTCGAAACTTGTAATTTTGGATTTCATCCCTTGTCTGACATCTGTTTAATTCGGATTTGATGTATAACTTAAATTTGGTTATTTATGCATTTGATCATTTGAGGTTAAAATTGGTATGTTATTTTGGGTGTCAGACGGGAGCAGGGTACGTCCCCTTGTGGTCCCTGTGGGATTGGGACTGGTCCTGTCAGGTGGGGTTTTTTATTCAGGATTGTTTGAGGTACTAGTGAGGATACGTACATTTGGATCTTTGTCAGTGTTTGAGGAACTAATGAGGACGCAAATCTACATGTTTGTATCATGTGCTTTAGATTTGAGTGCTACAAAAATTGAGGGTTGTAAATTGTGAGACTTTATTGTTTTTACTACTTTGGTGGTGTGCACTTATGTGTAGTATGATTATTAAATGGCTTACATTAAGGAGCTAGCACTTTTATACATTGGTTTATACTAAATTATTGTATTTAGTCCACTCACCCTTCAATTTTACGCCACTCGTGACTTAGGGAGCGTGACCCAAGCTACAAGGCTACAAGGACTCGAGGTACAAGCATGGATTGAAATATCGACCGATAGGGCCAATATATCGTCAAAATTGGCCGGCGGAAACTAAGAGGGGAGGAAAGATATCTCACGAAATTTCGATTTGTTTTCTTATTTTAAGGATATAGATCTCATTATTTAGCTAAAAAAATCGAGATCGGCCTAAATTGGGTGAAAATCAGACGTAAAATGACGGTAAACCAGTCGAGTCATGCCGCCGGGTCCAAAACCTGAATAGCAGATCCGGCTCGAGGTAGATGACGACTATTGTGCAAGCGCGTGGCCACCACGCGCAGACGCTACCACCGGCGCGTACGGTGTCCGATGGTCGTTCGTCCAACATGAATTTTTTTTCTGAGTTTATTGGTACAACTTTCAAATTAATTGGATATCATATGAGTATATTTCTACATATCTAATATAATATGTTTTATATTTAAATTAGTATTTGATATAAAAAAAATTGGGAATATAAATATAAGGTTAATTTAAATATAAATTAATTTTTAAAAGCAAATTATATTGAATGGTAGGATTTCGTAGAGTGGAGATGGTTAATTTGAATATTAATGGATTTTAGAAAAATATGAGATGAGCATACGATTAATAAAAATTCGTTTTACGTCCAATTTTCACTAATTAATGTCCAATTTAAAAAATTATTATGTAAATACAAATTCCTTAATTTTCTAAATTATTATGTAAATGTAAACTCCATTATTATATGCTTATTTTTATGTTTTAACTATATTAACATTCAATTATAGTAGTTCACTTCAATTTATGTTTATATTTAAAATTTTATATTATTAGTTATCGGCAGAACTCTATTGTATCGTATTATTCATTATATATTTATTATAACAAAATCATTTTATCATTTTTATTAATCAAATATAACCATTATTTGGTACTTAAGTTTTTCCCAAAATTTCATTTCAAATTTACAACTTTAAGACCGAATTTCTATCATTTTTATTGACCGTAAACGATATCGATATTTGGGACGAGATATTTGTAAATTTGATTAATGATATATTAATCAATACCGATATTTTAATTCTCGTGTAAAAGGCTACCAGACTCGAGCTACAAGGCTACAAGGATGATTCCACAATGGTTGTTCTGGCGCTAGTTTTTTGTATGGTTTGAGAACTTTTCGTAAATACTTAGTTTACTTCAGTTGTTCTGACACTAGCACTCACGGACTTTTACTTTTACCAAGTTAGTAGTAACTTTTCTTTCACACGACCGCTAAAACGAACCATTCCACTATTGGCTTTCATCACTTGGGCTAATGTCCAGGTGTTGGGCACAATGCTTACGTATTGGTATCTACTCAAAATATCTGAGTTGGGTGTATGACCAATAGGGACATTAACCCTAATATAGACATTTACATATACCAAGTAGAATAGGGTATTGGAATTGTCAATATCATTATTTTAGAGTTTTTATATTTTCAAATTTTCTTTCATTTAATTTTTTTTAATTTAAACACGTGAATTTCACCTTATTCTTCCAATGGAGGGCAGAAATGTTAAAGCTGACTAAGAAATAGCAAATTGGCATATTTGATTACACTTGAGCAGAGATTATGCCATGTTACCTACTCATGGGCATATAGCGTATTGAGTACATATAAGTGAATATTTATTAATATTATATGAAAAAGGAAAAATATGAATATTAGCACTTATTCACATTAAAATATGTGAATTAAATATATTATATGGTTTTAAGATGATATTATTTAATACTTTTTGAATTTTTTATGAAAAAATATGATAATTTTTGAATTTTTTTTATGAAAAATATGATAATTTTATTGAGGGATCAGAATGATAGTCAAAGTCTAATTTAAGGACTATTAAACATTTACCCTGGCATAAGACCTTTATTTTTTGAATAAGGTCAAACAACCAATCAAGTCGACGCCATCATTCACCTACACGTCAGATGGGGACACGCGAACAGCAGGCAGACCAACGCAGATGACAAGTTCCAATTATGCCCAATGGAAAAAAATCTACGTTGACAAATTTGCCCATTTTATTCCCCGTCTAAATTAAGCTTGTCCACTAGTAAGAAGTCTTGGTATAGTTAGGTATGGTCTCAGGTCATATTTAAATTATATCAAATAATTTTAATCAATTTAGTATAATACGATATTTTAAAATATAAAATTAATATTATAACAATACTATTCAGTATAATTTTGGTTTTGATCTAAAATTACTCAACAAAAAATTGAACCAAAAATTTATACAAAAAAATCTAAATAATTTATTTATACAAAACTATTTTATACTAAAAAATTACATATGAGTAGAAAATTTATATATAAATTGATACAATAATTTGTGATGCATAACACATTTATATTTCCTTCATACAATGATATAACAAATCTGCACGCAAGTAGCAACCCATTAACCACGTCATGAAAGAAAGTAACGGGATGCCAAAATTTCTGCAATTCAAAGGTCACCTCCGTCTTTTCTTGCCCACAATGTCATCATAGCACCATCAACCAAGACCAAGACGTATATATATATACTGGATTTTCTAGAAACATATATAAGTGGATGCAATAAAAGTAATTACTACAAATACACATTTTTTTTGTTTCTTTTTGTAAGTTTTGTCATTTTTATGAAGACGATAGACGATAGAAGAGAGGGATTATATTATATATATTGAAAATAGACTTTATTTTATTATAATTAAATTTCAGATTTCTCAAAGAACGATTAATATTATATTAAATTGTGTCAAATAAAAAAATTGTTAAAATTAAACTATGAAACAAAAGAATTCATATGAAGAAAATAATGTATAAAAGAAAAAAAAAATTGGATTGAATTTTTTTTTTTTTTGAATATTTGTCATCAACCCCACCAAATTCAGCAATTTTTTTTTTAATAAGGAATTAGCCCAACCGTATTTTAATATGCATTTTCCTTTACTTTATTTACCATGTATGTTGTTTATGGTTTGTATCCGTTGCGGTAATTCTAGCCGTTTTTCATTTTCGGATCTCGTCTTGCAACTCTTTCATGTTGTGTCAATTATAAAAAATCACTTGCTGTCAAGAAGAAGAAGAGAGGAGATTGATGCTGACAATTCCCTAATAAATTATTAAATTCTTATAGTTGAGGAGTGTACAAATAACCAAAATAGGATTATCCAATTTTGATAGATAGTGGTAAGTATGAATTTCTTATAATTGAGGAGTTTAGAAATAACGAAAATTGGATTATCCAATTTTGCTAGAGAGTGGTTAGTATGAATTTATGTTTGTGTATGTATCTTGGTTTGACTCTTTAAAAAATCATAACCATGAATTGCCGCTTAATTTTTGTCGAAGTTTTACGTGAAGAAAATGAAATTAATGGTTTTTTTTATTTGTTAAGAATGATGTTATTGTATATAATAAGGAATGGTACAACTATACCATCAAATCAAGTTATGACAGTAAAACTCATAAGCCAATACAACAAAACTAACGCGTGCAAAGCCGCACTAATAACTAACAAACCTATATCACAAAAATTATGCAAAATTACAAATCAAACTCACAAAACACAAAGCAACCCAAAACCCTAGCATCACATATAACTCTAAACAAACTACCTCCACTAAAAAAAGTAGTCACCATTATCGAACTCATCACATCTAGTCTTAATGAACATGTAGAATATGGCTGATCTGAGGAAAGCTTGATCTTCAACGATCCATTTCTGCATAAAAGCAAATAAAGAATCAAAAGTCATAATCTAATAATGTGACCAAAATTAATGGGAGATATTGCAGCAAACTCCTCAAATAGTAAGGTAGAGCAAGATTTAGGGAAAATGAAGAAATTTTAAAAGAAGATTTTAAATAAAGGTAAGGATTGAAAAAATAGAAAATAACATGATATGAAACTCAAATCTTAGTATAGCTCAGACCATACATTGATCTTCTCCATATCCCCTCTTAGTTTTTTTCTTTCGGACTAAGAAGAGAGAAAATGAAAGTTAGATATTAATATTACGACAAACGCCACTATATGCCCCGATGTTTGGGGGTCAGTATAAGAACGGACTATTATGTTTCAATTTTATCATTTTACTCAATGTGGTTTTGAGATCACATCAATTTATTCCATCTTCCTATTTCAACTATTAATTCATTAATTAGGTAAAAGGCATTCTTGGTATTTGTTGATGCACAAAATGTACCAACTTAGGGATTATGATCTGACGACCCATCCCGAATTAGTGGGATTAATTAAGAATTAATGATGGATTAGCCTTGCTAATCAGGAATTAGACGAGGATTATCAGACAAGTAGGGCGAAATGACGATTTTGCCCCTAGAATGGGCGAATCGTTGACTTTTCGTTCAGGCGGTCAAATGGACTTTGGCCGATGACTGTGACATAGTTCGGGACGTCACGAGTTCATAGACAGGTGGCATGCCCGATTCCAACATTCGAGGAAGAAGTTATGATTTTCGAAAGTTCGAGGGCATTTTGGTAATTGGTTTAATAGGAGTAAATAGTTAACTTTTGACCCGGAAGGTCCGATGACCGTTACGTAGATCGGGAAGATACGAATCCGTAAACAGGCGGCACGTCGAATTATGACGTTCGACGGAAAAGTTACGGTTCACGGAAGTTTGATGGTACTATTGCACGTTCTACGAGACGGCTGGAGTTTTGTCCTAAGTGGGGCCCAGATATTTGTCACTGACCCAATGGATGAGTGACAAGTGTCACTCATCCATTGCACACTCAAACATATTCATGCATCTCATCTTCCTTTTCTTCATCGATCATTTTTCCCATTTCCAACCCAAACCCGATCAAACACCCAACCCCAATCCAAACCCTTACCCCAGATGATCATGCTTGAGAGACCAGAGAGTGATGGAGGGCCATGTGGATGCTGGTGGCCGGCCAGGAATGGCGGCCATGGACCCGAGCAAGGTATCAGTTAGACCCAAATTCCCATTTATTTTGATTTCATACATTATGGGCCGTTTTAATTGATTAGGAGATGATTAGTAGGTTGCTGGGAAGGTTTTAAGATTATTTTGATGGTGGTTTGACGGCTGAGGAGCCGTGGGACGAAAATGGAAAACTTGAACCGTGATGGAGCTTTGACCCATTAGGTTTTAGGGCGGTTTTTGTTAGCTTTTATTATAGGAATAGATAGGAATTGAGGAACTAGGAAGAATAGAATTAAAATGGAAGCAAATGGACAGAAAATGAGGGAGGAGAATGGATGAACCGGCCACGCCGATTCGGCTGGACCGACTGCACAGGACCGGACGGTTCGGACCAACCGCTAGAGGATAGGGATGATCTATAGTGCTGGGCACGTGAGGCCCACGCGCAGGACCTTCTTGGGGAGCGTGAGGGCGCGTGAGCCCTCCTTTGGGGAAGGTTCCAACATGTAATTTCATCTATTCGATGTAAAGAACATTTTGGGACTGGTTTCGGGTCAATCAAACATCGTTTCTATATAGTTCGGGATGTCCGAAGGTTTAGGTTCGCGTTTAAAAATAGTTAGAAATTCCAGAAAATTATGGGGCTTTAGTGAAGGGTTATTTAAGTAGTTAATAATCTTCTATTACGATTTGGATAGGTTCGGGAATCCCGGAGGCGACGATTGGCCCGGGAGAGGCTTATGGCACGCGTATCGAGGCACGACTTCGGACGGTCTGTGAGTGGACTTGGTTTATGAATTCGATGCATGCATAAATGTTTTATAATTGTTTTAATACATGTTTTGTGATTCCATGAGTGCATTTGTTTGTGGTAGCCTAGGATTTATGTATTTGCACGTATTTCGAGATTTTCGATTTTATACGATGCTTATACGTACTAGGTTTTCAATGAGGGTTTAATGAATTGGTTTTGGATTGGAATTATGAAATCAGGCCCAAGACCCATTTGATTTACAAACTCTCGGACTTGGAGTCCATTTGATTTGATGAGGAATCGGACTGATGGTCCATTTGAGTTATACGATCGGGCCGAGGGCCCCTTTGGTTTATGAATCCGGGCTTGAGGCCTAGATGGTTGTAATCTAGAGCTGGAGGCCCATTTGACTGCAGTATCGGGCTTGAGGCCCCGTTGGTTATGAAATCGAGCTTGAGGCTCCGTTGAGTTATGGTTTCAGGCTTAGGGCCCAGTTAGTCGTGATATCGGGCTAGAGGCCCTGTTGATGGTAACATCGGGCTTGAGTCCCAGTTCGATTTATGAAATGAGAATTTGGGCATGAGACCCTGTTGAACTGTGGATTTTGGCCGAGGCCTGTGAAATTGATTTGAATCGGATTCAAAAAATCCCGTTGAGATCAATCGGGTATGAGATCCAGTTGAAATATGTTTTAAGAAAGAAATAAAGTGCTTGAAAATGTATGAAACCCTCCTTATGATTATATGATCTCCTTCAGACGTCGACCTGGAGAGTCACGATCCACAGACCAAAATGGGTATCCCCATAGGGATCCTATTCCAAGAGTGGAAGTTATGATGTGGTCCCGAACCAGATTCCGGAGAGATGTGTGGACTAGATCCGGAGATAGAGCTCGGACTAGATCCAGAGATAGAGCCTCCCAGATGGAGAATTCTTGGGGGAAGACTCGGAGTAAGACCCCGAGTGGTGTGCTCACTAGTATAGATATGATTAATCGTGACATATATCAGGGATGTGTTCCCTATGGGCTATGTGCCCCGAGTTGGCATCTTCTTGGAAGTGCCGCAGATCGTTTATACGTATGTTGATACGTATGAGGTTTTATGAAAGTGATTTGGGGGCGGAGACCCCGTGTTCCATATTTTAGAAAGTGATTTGGGGTGGAGACCCCGTATTTGATATTTTAGAAATGGTTTTGGGCTGAGACCCACGTGACGTGATTTGGGCTGAGTTCCCATGTATTGATTTATGGTTTTCAAGTTTGTGATTTCGGGTCGAGGACCCATAAATGGATTTATGGTTCATGACGGTTTATGGAGACTGGCATGAACCCTTGAAAGGTTTTTTTGGGTCATGACGGTTTATGGGGACCAGGCATGAACCCTTGAAAGGTTTTGAGAATATTTTCAAATGGTTTTATGAATGTTTCGATAAACGGTTTTTGAATGCATGCATATGCTTTTAGTGAAGGGCATAAAGTATATTTTGTGAAAATGTTTTATTAAAATATTATTTTGTTCACTCACGACTTTTGATGTTTTAATGCCCTTCAGGTTGATCGCGGATGTGGACTGTGGCAGAGATGAGACATCACACTCCTCCTCCTACGATCCTGGCGTACTTTGGAAGCCTCGGTGAGAGTTAGAGACGGAATTTTCCCTAGTCTGACACTTCGTGTCAGACGGGATCAAGCGCGTCCCACGTTAATCCTGGGGGATTTGGGACGGGTCCTGACATATGATCTATCCACTCAATGTGTACCACTTACTTTTTTTAAGAACTATAAAAGAAAGAATAGTTGGTCGTCAGTTAAGGATAAGCAGCGATGTGGTGCTAACCTAAAGGCTCTCCAACGTCCAAATCAATGTTTGGTCTGTGTTCATAAAAGGTATGTGATAAATAGTAATTTTGATAGAGTAATGGCAATAAGTGAATCTTTGTTACCTTTTTGGGAAACATGCCTCTCTTATGTATTGATGGTTGAGAGAGGCATGATGAATAGTTTCGATTGAGATAAATGCACTTCTGCTGTAGTACTACCATGTGGCATCCTGGTGTATGGAGGATATGTGTCTACATGTTAGTGCTATTGGAATTTTTTTGGGCTTATTTGCCTTGTGGGTTTGTTCCACTCAGTGATTGGGTTTGTTTGTTGTTATTGGGCTTGATTTATGTAGCCTACTAAGTCTAGTCCAATATGATGTCAACAGAAGTCCCCCAAGTTCTTAACCAGGGAGGATTTCCTTGGTTGGGGACTTGTTATATTTCCTAGACTCGGTAGGTATACCTCTAGTCCCATAAGTCTCCTAAGCGAGGGTGAACACCAAATTCCAATCGGTGTGTCTGGTGTTGACGTGAAATGATGTAATTTTTTCTCTCGATGATGTTGTGAAAGCCAACTGGTGTTGTAGGCTTAAGGTGGAGAATGTAGGACATCTAGTGGCTCGGCCTTGAATGAGAGGTTGATCAGTTTATAAGGAGTGAAGGGCTTATTAGTGTGGCATACATAAGTGCACAATGTAGGGATGAGTATGCTCAGTGAGTGCCTCTTGTAGACCGATCGGTGTTGCAATGATGGGTCGGCGTGAGAGCTAATTGAGGTGTCTTGTCTGTGTTAGTAGGGCGAGCGGGGCTGCATCTGGCCACCGCATGTCCAACACGTTTCATGTTGTGGTGAGTTTAAAATCAACCTTTAGACTTCTGACCTTTGACTTGACTGGTTTTGCCATTATTTAGTGAAGATGTTGACTTGGGATTTTTCAATTTGCACTTCACAATTGTACTGAGCTACTGACAATTTTGCAAGGCGATTTCTAGAATGAGTTTTGCAGCATCGGTATAGTGGTGTGATTTCTAGTCAGTCTCTCCGTCATATAAAAACAAAGTATGCCTCTCATTTATCAATTTTCCAAGATCAATGCTTTTTTTTAAAAAAAATAGTTATGAACTGATGGTTAGATGATGGTTGGATCCGTGTAGTCATAATGCTTGATCGGTCATAATTATTTCCTTTTTTATTCCTTTATAGGTTGCAAATGTGTTAGATTTAGATAGCCCAAAATTTGAAGCTCAAGATTATTAGATGGATGCCGAGTCTAGGCATCGAGTGGTTGGTTAGAGTTTGATGAAGAAGGTCCGACCAAATTAAAGGCTATTTTGAGTGGGAAAGAGGGAAAGACTGAGCAGTTTTTAGGCCAATTAGAGGAAAAAGTAAAGAGAAAAAGAATATGCGAGCTCGATTTAAGGCTAGGACTGATCGATCAAATGTTGAATCCAGTGGTCAAAAATTTGAGTAGGTGAAGGATGTTGATCTTGACAAGGAGGAAGTTTTAGCAGCCCGTGCCTTAAAACTAAGCACGATCAGTATAGTTGAAAAGTTATAGTCGGAAAGACCTAGTTGAAGTCTTTTTCTTGGGGTTAATTATGTGTTGAAGGATGTGCTGATCATGGAAGCTGAGTTGACGACGACTGAATTGTTCAATAAGGAGACCAATAGTGGGTTGGATAGGTGGCACACTATTTGGAATGCACTTGAGGATATTGAATTTAGGGTAGTTCAACTATGGGAGATGTTGAATTATCCTCCGCTAGGATATGCACTCCTCTACCCAGAATTGTATATACACGGTCTGAGGTTCCCCCTCCATTCTAGCTTATAGAGGATAATGAAGAAAATGGGGGTGGCACTCGGTCAGCTCAATCCCAATGTGTGGATTATTTTGATCAACTTGTATATGGCTTTAAGAATGCAGGGAAGGTGAAGGCAAGCTATGAACAAATTATGCATATATATAAATTCGGTCAACAAGAGCAGAGCAGAGGATAGGTACACGTTTGGTGCTTTGACAAGAAGACCAAAAGTAAATTCTCACATATTATGATATCTTAGAAGACTTAATTTGCTTATGTCGATAAGCCATAAGGTGAGGAAGGTATTCCATCAAAGTTCTAGATGGCTGATAGCTTTGCTCGGTGCAGTATATCTGTTATATTTATTTATTACTTTTGGTATAATTGTTCTGACTTTTAGTCGTCTTACAGACGTTTTTCTGGACATGGTGAGTAGTGAGATGAGCCTACAAGGTTTTCGTGAGGTAAGGAGGACACTAAACCCAACCCAGCAAAATAGATTCATTCTCCGTTTACCATCCTACCTTTAAGATGTCAGGTTTTTCTTCTTAAAAGGTAAGCTCTTATGGTTTGGTGTGTATTGTAGGCCTTCCAGTTCATTTCTAACCTTTTTTTTTTTATATAGTTGTGCCCAACACCAAAAACAAAAAATCATATTTTGAAGTCATCGAGTCGATTCATTGGGTTGGTACTTTGGTGGATGACCAGAAGAGGAAGGAGGCACCAACATAAGGTGGGTCATCTTTAGGCCTGAACCGAAGGATAGAAAGGCTTGACCTGATGGCTCAACAGAGGAGACCCTTTTTAGCTATGAAGAAGCAAAAAGTAAAGAAAACACGAGTCAGTGCAAAAACCATGCAAGTCATAGACTTATCTAATGAAGCTGAGTGTCGGAAAAGAAAAAGGAAAAGAAAAGGGGTGGAAAATGATGTCAAGCGGCGACTAAGAGAGATGAACCAGCAGCTGGAGCCAAGAGATGAAGCCGATTTATAAGGAAGTTGAGAACATGAAGTTGTTCGTGCCCTGCTGAGTTGAAGGGCTTCCCTAGTCCCTCGAGCTACATGACTAATAAGATGGATGACCACGTTGGAATAACCCAGTTTTGTTCACTAACATGTGGTTGGATGTCTCCCTCGGCCTAAATAAGCGGGTGTTACCCATAGTTAACAACATCACTGTAGGTCGGCCATGGAGTTATTAGAGCTGGTTGATTTTTCTGAGTAGTTGATGACCAAGCACATGGAGAAGTTTCTCCTAATTACTGCCCACACAAGTATATCGATGTATTTGTACTTATGTATTTTTGTAGCTTGTTTGTGTATGCTAACATATTTGCTTAGTGTGCAGTTATTTGATGAGATGTTCATCAACTATGGACATGACCAAAGGCATGTATAAGCCTCTAATCAAGAGAAGGCCCAGCTCAAAGAACAATAAGCAACCTTAGGCCTAAATCTATAGGAAGCGAGCTAGCTCTGAACATGAACGGTCACTTTGAGGGGCAGCTCTAGGCTGAGCAAAGGAAGGTGGAGGAGCAAGCTACCTAATTGGCCTTCTGTCAAAAAGTGGTTGAGGTAGCCAAGGTAGTTGAGGATGAGGAAAATGGCTAAAAGATGAGCTAACCAAAGTGGAGTCCGAAAGGGATGCTCGGAAGGTAGAGCTGAAGAGGATAAAGACTAAGAGTGTGGTATATCGAGATGATGTGGAGAGGCTAAAAACAGAGGCTGTATCAGCCAAATCAGTTTGGGTGGCTTCGTTTCTAGAGTCTAAGGAATACAAGAAGTAGCTGGACGACTTTACCTAGAAGTGTGATTGGGTCATATACTAGAATATTTACGAGTATAATGAAGGTATTGTGTTTGAAACTACTCCTTAGCTTGGGATGCAAGTGAACCTAGAGTTGCTTGAAGAGGTTAAAGAGTCTAAGACCGACTAGGATACATAGGCCATGGGGTATTTGTCTTTTAAACTAAAAATGAAATATTTTTCACAAATTTTGAGTTCTCATTATTCGGTCTATCTATTTTTATATTTGCATGTGTGCTTGCCTGGTGTGTTACTGAGCAAGTGCCTTAGTAATTTTTTTCTTATAATACCAATGTTTGTTTTCTCCGCTTGTAAGTGTGTTTGTCATTATTTGAGCTCTTGTTCATTCTCTATGCATAAAATATTTGTTGTGGGACTGTATAATGTGCACGACCTCAGTTGGTGTTGTACCATTTGATTCTTAAGCCCCCACATATTGTTTGAAAGAGCACTTGTATTTTGTTATTCAATTATGCCATCCTTGGTTTGACTGGTCTATATGTTAGTCGGTAAAGATGTGATTGTCTTTACGTCTGTTGATGCAAAAAATGTTCTAACTTAGGGTGCGAATCCTACAAACCATATGTCCTTAGTCACACCTGCAAAAATAAGTTAATTGGTCGGTCGGTCAGAGGAAGGCACCGGTTTGGTATCAGCCTAAGGGTGCTCTGACGCCCAAGTCAATAATGGGTCTTTGTGTAAGGAGTGAGTGGTGAATAGTAATTTGAAAAGTAGATGTGAATAGTAAATACTTAATTACCTTTATGGAAAAAAGTGAACCCCTCTTGATTAAGTGCAATGTTGCAATAAATTTATTCTTCCGATGTTGGAAAATGATGATTCATTGTGAGACCGACACGTGGAAGGATTGGGTTTGTTCACGTGTCAGTGTTGTGTAGACCTTGCACCTTCCAGGTCCGATCAATTCACATGGGGACATGTGAAACCTGGGGAGAGTAACGACGTGCTAATAAATGGGGCATTTTTACCGATGCGACCTTTCACGTGCCAAGTCGCCCTTATAAATAGTTGGAAAAAGTGAGACCTAAATTCACTTTGTTAATTTTTACCTTGTTGGTTTGGTGAAAATTTTGTATATCAACCAGGCGATTCCTCGTGAAGTGTGTGTGATGGACATTATGGTGGGGTAATTTTCGGTGAAGACGACTGTTGTGTATTAACAAGGTATGACCTCTTTTTTCCTTTATTTTTCGATTGAATCTGGGTTATTGGGGGTGAACTAGTATGAACTCGGGGTCGGACATCGATTCGATCCAGAAAGCATAGTGGTCGGTAACCAAAATTTGTTGTTGTATCTCTTCTTTTTTTAGATCATTATGATCTCTAACCGGGACAGTGAGTCAAATGACGTTCAAGATTATGGTGACTAGGGTAAGCAAAACTTAGCATCCTTAGTGGAAAGAAGTCCATCAGTGGAGATCACCGAGAGCTTGAAGATCAGAAGGAAGCCTTGTCAGGGTGATCAGATTGGTGTATTCATCTCGAATCGATTTGGTGTCTCTGAAGAGGTTGCTCATATGAGCAGGAAACCGTCTGGGAGTACCCAAGCCATTTGGGTGACGAGCAGTCGGGATACAAAATCAGTTAGGGTGATCGCTACACTAACCGAGAAGGGGTGAAGGAGGAAATATGACTGCCTTGGCCATACAGAAGGCCAAATTTACTATTGACGAGCTCAAGAGAAAAGAGACAAAGGCGACCGTCACCAGGTTCCAGTTGGCCTGGAAAGTGCCAGCCAATATTGAATTAAGAGTGGTAGAGCCCATCGAGTTACCGAGCAGTCCCCCAGAGGGATTTGATCTTTTCTACAGTGAGATGTTCACCCATGGGGTTAGGTTCTCCCTACACCCCTAGTTGAGCTCCATGGTTCGGAGTTTGGGGGTGGCCTTTGGTCAGCTCAATCCAAACGTCTAGATTATTCATATAAGTCTGTATGTTGACTTCTCGAGGGCAAAGCAACTGCCTTTGACGTACAATCAAGTGGTGCATTTGTATGAGTTCGCTCAGCAGCAGCATATTCGAGGTTGGGTACATGCTCAGTGTAGGGACAAGATGGCCCGAGGGGAATTCGTCTATCAATTCATGTCACAAAACCATTCAATATTCCGGTTAAACAAACCATATAAGAAAAACCGAACACAAGTTCTTTTTTTCTAAATCCCAGGCCTCAGCCCAAAACCACCGAAAATCCATTATTGAAAACCATACCACATTTTCGTTCATCGAACCTGCTGAATCTATCCGAGTCTTTAAACTCCCGAGTCTTTAAACTCAATCCATGCCTCAATATAATCCGAGTCTTTAAACTCCCGAGTCTTTAAACTCAAAGGACTACAGGGGAAAATATCAATATCCGAGTCTTTAAACTCAATCCGGGTCTTTAAACCCAATCTGGGCCCGTCCCCCTTCAATCATAATCTGGGTCTTTAAACCCAATAACCAGATCCAGCAAATCCAATCCAAAACCGTTTGAAAACCTTTTTCCAATTCCGAATCCGAATCCGTAATCTCATCAGGATCCCGAATCCAAACCCAGCAATCATATCCATATCCGGGTCTTTAAACCCAATAACCAGATCCAGCAAATCCAATCCAAAACCGTTTGAAAACCTTTTCCCATTTCCGAATCCGAATCTGTAATCTCATCAGGATCCCGAATCCAAACCCAGCAATCATATCCATCCCCTTTTCCAAATCCGAGTCTGCAACCATCATTCCGTAAGCCGGCATCCGGAATAACCATTCCGAACCCAAACCCGGAATCCACTTTTAAGTCCCGAATCGAATCCCGAATCATCATCCGGAAATCCGATTCAAAAACCTGAAATCACATTTCTCAAAACCACTTTTCTGAACTGGGCTTCAAGCCCGAAAACCCTTTTCCGAAAACACTTTTCCGAAATCCTTTTACTTTCTTTGAAATCAAATCGTATTTCAAATCCCGAAATCAAATCATTAAAACTAGGTTCAAATCACAATATCCAACGAAATCCCGTAAAACGTGAAATTCCATAATTTCCTCGAAAAACGTGCAAAACTGTAAACCATCACAATCATAAATCAAATCATAGAATCAAGTATAGAAAACATATAAAAACATATATGCATGCATCAAGAGTTAGAAAGCAAAGTCCACTCACAGACTATTCCGACGTCGCCTCGATACGCCCGCACTTACGTCATTCCCGGCCATTCCGCTATCCTCGGCTTCCCCGAACCTGTCCAAAGCCCATAACGAGGTTACTAACTACTTTACAAAAGTCCTACTCAAGTCCCATAATTTTCCAGAACTTCTTAGCGTACTTAAAACGGAACCCTAAAGCTTCGATCCCGCAGAACTAACCCGAAACAACGTCCGATTATCCCGAAACCTATCCCAAAAGATTCGTTACAACAATTAGACTCAAAACCATGTTGGAAGGTTCCCCAAAACAGCTGCCACGCGCCCCTACACGCCACCCAAAGTGGCTGCACGTCGGCCTCACGCGTCTGCACAGGGTTACTGTTCATCATCTTCTTCGATAGTCACCTGGTCTGAACCGGCGTCGACCTCAAACTCCACGACTTTCAGTTTGAACCAAAATGGAAAAACAGAGGAAACGGGGGAACCTTACCTGTCTGTGAGCTGCGGTGAACGCCGTCGTGGCCCAGCCCGTCCAACGTCTCCTCTCTGCCTTCTGATCACTCCCACGCTGCAAATTTAAAAGATTTGATCGAACAAAGCAACACCACCACCTCGATTCTTCTCTGTTTACACAGAAACTCACACTCACACACACAGGTTTCCTCACATACTTCCCACGCACAACTCACTCACCAGCTCTCTCTTAGTCTCTACTCACTCTCACCAGGTCACAAAGTCTCATACTTCCCTGCAATTTGATCGATTTCCCCTCTTACTCTCAGTCTCTGTTTCTCTCTAGCACGACTCGCACACTCGAACAATCCAATTTAATTTGAACCGTGCAACTAGCCTAGAACCCACTAGACACAGTGCACGTGTCCACCATCCCATGGTCCAAAATCAAAATATTCAATACACACTGCACACTTGTCCTTATCAGATTGCACAATTCCCAATGTTCAAAAAGACCAAAATACCCTTGTGAGTCCAATTTACGATTATGCCCTTCGCCGTTCTAGACCCGTATCTCACTCGTCCTACATCCGATGAAAGCATGCCGCCTGTCGTTGAACTCAGTACAACGAGATCTACCTAACGGTCCTTGGTCTACGTGTAAAAATCCTGTCGTACGAAAAGTTAACTTTTCCCCTTCTTTTAACCAAATTACGAAAGTGCCCTCAACCTTCCGAACATCATAACTTCCTCCTCGGATGTCGGAATCGGCCGTGCCACCTGTCTACAGACTCGTGACGTCCCAAACTACGTCACGGTCATTGGCCAATGTCCAATTGACCGCCCGAACTCAAAGTCAACACTTTGACCATTCTAGGGGCAAAATCGTCATTTTGTGCCCAATGTCCAAAAGTAACCCACTAATTACCGATTAACCCAGTCAAGCCACCACTAATCCTAACTTCCAGGACGGGTCCTTACACCAACCCTAAGAAAATCAAGGCTATCATGGACATGCAACCCCCTCAAACACACAAGGACATCCAGAGCCTGACAGGGCGAGTTGCGGCACTCACACGATTCATCTCCAAGGCAACGGACAAGTGCACCCCCTTCTTCAAGGCACTGAAGGGCAAAGGTAGGAAGATCAAATGGACGGAGGAATGTAATAAGGCATTTGTGGAGCTCAAGCAGTACATGAGCAGTGTGCCACTCCTAACCAGACCATAGACGGGGGAACACCTTTTCATTTACCTCTCAATATCCACCTCCGCAATCAGCTCGGTCTTGGTCACTCGGAGAGCAAGGGCTAAGAATCCGGTCTACTATGTAAGCAAAGCTTTGCAGGATGCGGAAAAACGATACCCCGACTTGGAGAAGTTAGCACTCGCACTGGTGGTAACGGCACGGCGACTGCACTCATACTTCCAGACGCACGAAATCAAGGTCGTCACTGATAAACCTCTCCGACAAGTGCTCCAGAAACCCGACACCTCGGGCAGGCTCATCAAGTGGGTCATCGAGCTCAGTGAATTCGACATTAGCTATGTGGAAAAAACCGCAGAAAGAGGACAAGTCGTGGCTGACTTCGTCACCGACTACTCCTACCAGACCACCCAATGCATGCCACCAAACGATACTGTCAAGGAAGGCTCTCCCACCATGGAACAACCAGTAAAATCCACTCTCTCCCCCATCGATCCCACGTGGTCGTGTTGGATGCTATACGTCGATGGTTCAGCCTGCCACAACGGATCGGGTGCAGGTTTGGTACTTACCTCCCCCGACCAAGTCAAGCTCGAGTACGTCCTCCGATTCAGTTTCAAAGCATCCAACAATGAGGCAGAGTATGAGGCTCTACTGGCTGGCCTACATCTTGCAAAAGACATGGAGGCCAAACAGCTACGCATCTTCAGCGACTCCCAACTAGTCGTCAGTCAGATCAACGACGACTTCGAGGCCAAAGACGAGTCTGTGGCTCTCTACTTGGCCCTCGCCAAACAGCTCCTTCGGTCATTCATAAACTTTGAAGTTGCGAAGATCCCGTGATCAGAGAACAGCCATGCTAATGCCATTGTACGACTCACGTCCTCCCTGGACGATAAGGAAGGAAGGAAAGTTTTGGTTGAAGTCCAACACAGGCCCAGCACCAGACAAAACCCCGTGTACACCATCAACACCAGTTCGACCTAGATGGACCCCATCAAGGCTTACTTGCAGGATGGCTCTCTCCCCGAGAACAAAATGGAAGCCAAGAAAATCAGAAGGCAAGCCACTCGCTACACGATTCAGCACGACCACCTCTACAAGCGAGGATTTACCACCCCGCTCTTAAAATGCCTTATGCCAGAACTGGGAGACTACATTCTCCGAGAAATGCACGAAGGGATATATGGAGACCATTCGGGCGCACGAACTTTGGCACACAAGGCATTCTGGCAAGGATACTTTTAGCCAACCATGCTGGCAGATGCCACTACTCTCATGCAGCAATGCGACAAATGTCAGCGGCATGCCTAGATCCCTTACCTACCAGCTGAACCCCTCACTTCCATGATGAGCCCATGGCCCTTTTCACAGTGGGGACTCAACCTTATCGGACCGATGCCTACGGGCAAGGGTAGGTAACCTTCACCGTGGTGGCGGTGGACTATTTTACCAAATAGGCTGAGGTGAAGCCCCTTGTATCCATTACAGCAGCACAGATCGAGTCTTTCGTGTACCAGAACATCATCTGCCGGTTCGAGATTCCGCACACTATCGTGACCGATAATGGGAGGCAATTTGACTACAATCGCTTCAGAGAATTCTGCCAGACATATGGCATCAAGCTCCTCTTTGCATCACCTGCACACCCTCAGTCTAACGGCCAGGTGGAGGCCGTGAACAAAAACATCAAATACAACTTGAAAAAGCGTTTGGACGAAGATAAGGGCAAGTGGGCAGACATCATCAGCGACGTCATCTAGTCGTATCGTACCTCGTACAAGACGGCCACAGATGAGACGCCTTTAGCCCTAGCTTTTGGAACAGAGGCCGTTGTCCCCGTGAAAGTCGGAGAGACATCATACCGTGTCATCTCGTACGACCCGGAAACCAAAAACCAGCAGATTGCCCTCAACCTCGATCTCTTGGAAGAAATACGTGATCAAGCTAACTTGAAAAATATGGCTTACAAGCAACGGATGGCTAGATACTACGACTCCAGGGTTCGACACAGGAGTTTCAGGGTGGGGGACTTGGTTCTCCACAAAGTCAACCTTGGGACCAGGGACAAAGCAGCAGGGAATTTCACCCCAAACTGGGAAGGACCATACACCGTATCAAGGGTATGCCGAGAGGGAACATACGAGCTTCATACTTCTGCGGGGAAGACACCTCCACATCCCTGGAACGTGGACCACCTCAAGTACTACTACAGATGAGTTATTGTAAAACACCGCAAGGTTCACGGCCCACGACCACTTCTTTTTGTAAACATGTTCTGGCATCCTCAGACTCATCTATGAATGAAATTCACTGACGATTGTTTTTATTCTCAGACTTATTTCCTTAAACCCTTTTTGAAGGGATACGCTCTCGGCCCATGTCCCACACACTACGAATACCATCGGCCAGCAATGGCCGACATCTCAACTTATCGACCCCGAGTTAGAACAATTAAACCACAAACCGATCATCCATCCATCGGTCTATCTTAGCACCCATGTTTCCTACTTTGGTTAGAATCCGTTTATGTTCATATCAATTTACTAGCTGATTCCTTAGACCGATACACGGGATCGAGTGCCTATTCATTTCAAACCCAAACTTACATTTATACCATTACACATCAATTGCCAAAAACGAAACATTTTATTCAAACATGAAGATTCATCTTACGTAGGCTCACGACCAAAATATAAAGAAACTATTACAAGGCTCATGGTCGACACATAGGGACTCGGATTCACTACTGATCCTCTTGGCCCTCACATAAAGACCAAGACCCATTTATATAAGATAACTGCTTCTCCAATCACGAATGCAGTTATCTGCAGTTGGCAGAGGTTGTCAATTTAAAAAGGGGGGTTATGAAGTTGAATTGCATTATTCCCCCCAAAGCATCCACCTGACAAAACATTTAATTAAGTCTAATCTAATTCCATTAGCTTTAGTTATAATATGCAAAATAAATGGTTTGCTGAAACTCATCACATGAAATAACTCTTACAACTAATAGATATATCAAAGATAATAATCTAACAACTGAGAATGTGAAAGGAAAATATGATCTAACAGTTCATAAGAGATAAATTCTCGATGTCAGTTTTAGATAAGAAAATATGATCTAATATATGAGTTTGTGATAAGAAAATATAATCTAACTGAAGATATTGTGATAAGAAAATATGAACTAACGGATGACATTATGATAAGAAAATATGATATAATGAATAAGAATGAAAAGATATGGTATGATCTAACGGTCTATATATATGATGAAATCTCATTTTTTTCAAAATTTAGATTTTTTTAGGTTAAAATATTTAGGAAAAAAATTTAAGATTGCATAAATAAACATTGAATTAAAAATTGTAAAGGAAAAAATTAGTTTGATATATATTTTTGGTTTCATTCGAAAAAAAATAGCCTCATATCCAATACCAATAAATATAAACTCCCACTATGAGTAATATGATATCTAACCCTTAATATTATTTTTGAGGTTATATTTAGAGTTACATTCACCACAAAAATACAATCCCAAATGTAGCCTTCTATTGTGGGTGGCCTAAGAAGAAATCTGATCCCTATTGAGGCACACACATGAATATAAGAATCTAAGTTTAATATGCGTATGGAAGCATTTTATCAAGTTAAATCCCCTTCTTATCAAAGATTCCTATATTTTTATAGTAAAGATATTTAATTACGTGCATGTGTGTTAAATTTTAGTTTTATTTTTTATACCAGTGTTAAAAACATTGTTACAGACTTTCTTTGGCATCGTAAATTTAGAAGAATTTAAAGGGTGATGGAAAAAAAAAAAAATTGGAAAGAAATCGGAGTTCTATAAAGAGAAAAGGCATTATATTTGGGGTTTAAAGAAATAAAAATTAGGTTTGAAATCGTTTTCTCGGTCTGTGAAGACTAAAGACCAGAAGAACCAGGTTATTCGGTGAACATTAAGCTATCTCTAGCAGTGGCTTAAAATTGGGTAAAAACAAATTTTAGGAATTTTGGATGCAAAATTAACTCCATTAAACATTCTAAATGTGGTGGACTAAAGGGCCAAATTATGGTCTTTGGATTGAAGGGCGAGCCAAATGTAGCTAGCTCTTTTTTTTTTCCCCAAAGAAAAGCTTCATTAAAAGATATGGATAGAAATATTTACTTCTTTACCTAAAATATTAAATAACCAAGGGCCCTTAAAGCCCTTCCCAACGCAAACAACGTTTAGAGCGTTTACTGAAAATACCAACTTCGTGAGCTGCAATATTATTCCTCCGAGAGGTGTACCGAAACTGAATCGTCTCAGAAAGAGGTTGCATAGTTAGGATATTATGGATCACACTTTCAATATTAGCATCCACTCCACACCCATAAGTCACAAAATGCATAAGACTTTTAGAATCGATCTTGAGAATAACTTTCTTGCAATCGAAATCCACACAAGAAACCATGGCAGCACGCAAAGTATAAGCTTCAGCTTGCAAAGAGTTAGTGCAAGGAATCCCTCCCTCACCTCCTGCGGCGATGAATTCACCCATGGAAGAGTGACGAACCCACCCATACGCATCTTGGAAATCCACTGAAGTAAAGGCACCATCACAATTCACTTTCACAAATCCCTCAGGAGGGCGGCACCATCCAGAATTAGCACGGATAACAACCATGGGCATAGGAACTGAATTGATAAGGGGCGGATTGGCAGGCCTAGCCTTACAAAATATCCGCATCTGGTCAAACATCAGATGAATAGTAGTAGAAGGATCAATATCAACATCATTATAACAGTGCAAATTACGACACTTCCACAACCGTCATAAGCTAAAGCTGAATATCTAAAGGGCATTTTCCAGATGGTCGGGCAAAGAGAACTTTTAAACAAAGAGTGTAATGACCCGTCCCAAATATCGGGATTGAATATTAATTGATCATGATTTAGAATGACTAATCGGGGATTAGTTGAGTGAAATCGGACGAAACGTGCAAAATGACCGTTTTGCCCCTGGCGTGGGCAAAATGTTGACTTTTAGTTCGGGCGGTCAAACGGACTTTGACCGATGACTATGACGTAGTTCGGGACGTCACGAGTTCATAGACAGGTGGCACGTTCGATTCCGACATTCGTAGTGAAAGTTATGATGATCGGAAGATGAGGGGTATTTTGGTAATTTGGCATAGTAGGGGCCAAATGTTGACTTTTTGATCGGGAGGTCCGATGGACGAGGGCCAAGGACCGTTATGTAGGTCTCGTCGATACGAATCCAACGACAGGCGGCATGCCGAAATCGGAGATTCGACGACGAAGTTATGGTCACGGAATCGGGCTCGGTTAACCGAACGAACCGGGAATTAAATAATATTTTAATATGAACAGTACCCGGTGACTGGACACACTTGGATGAGTGACAAGTGTCACTCATCCCTTAAAATCAGGCACAAAACATGGATCCATGATTTTGGGGGAGACCAAATGATGATGTTATGTTATTATTTTAATTACTTGATTAATCTTTTATTTCCTCCATTATTTCTCTTCAGTTTCTCCAAACCGTGTACAACCATTATCCAATTTTCTTCCTTCCTTCATTCCTCTCCATCAGCTGAGCTTGAGAGTGCAAATTGTGAGTTAATTGAGAGTGATTCGAACTGGGAAACACGAGAGATTAACTGAGAACTGAGGACTGAGAATTCGGGTTTTAGAAAATTTGGGAGGAAAATCGAATTGGACGAATTGAGCCTTGTTGATCGAAATTGGGTTCAGTTTTAGTCTTCTGGGATTGCTACGATCAATGTTGAAGAAGGAACTAAGTCGAATTGAGGTCGATTTGAGGTGGAACTGAGGAAGGAAGCTTTCAGAAATTTCGAGCTTGAGTCGTGATCATTGAGTGATCATACGACGCAATTGATGAAGGGGAAATGTTTCTCTTAGTCCATTGAAGCTTACTGGTGGATCAATTGAACGAAATCGTGAAGGTTTGATGATTTTCGAAGGATGAACAATGGCCGGAGCTCCTTCGAATGATCAACTGTGATCGTGGGGTTATAGGTAATGTCGTTTGTAATTATGACCACAGACCTCTAATTAGACTTGTAACTAAGCCGTGTGAATGTTCAATTGAAGGATTTAACGTCGAATTGGTAGGATTTGAACCGGGTCTGCTCGCGGGTTAAACGACCCGTTTATCAGACAAACGGGTGAGGGAGACAACACTGTAGCTGGCGCGTGGGTTTCACGCGCAGCCACTCACGACGGCGCGTGGGGGCGCGTCCGGCCTAGTCTCAAGGTGAGGTCAACATGACTTTTGATCCTCTCAGTGTAACGAACATTTTGACGTTGATTTCGATGAAATCGGATATTGTTTCGTTAATGTTCCGCGTATCCGAAGTTTTGTATTACATTAAAAATACGTATTTAAATCCCGGAAAAATTGGGGAAAATTATATGTTGTATTTTGAGATGTTAGTAACCCTCTATAATGATTTTGGACAGGAGTTGTGATTTCCAGATTTTACGGAAAAACGTGCAGCTCGGAAACGGACCGTTTTGGACGGTGTGTGTGAGTGGACTTTGTTTTCTAACCGTGATGCATGCATATATGATTTTTATGCCTTATTATATGATTTTATATGCTTGGGCATGATTTGTGTTTCAATCCGGTAATTTCTCGGTTTTATGATTATTATATTATTATTTTGGGCGATTTTCGAGAAATTACGGAATTTGGTAAAAATAATGTTTGGACTTGGTTTATGAGTCCGGGATTGAAATTGATTGAAAATAATGTATGGACTCGGATTATTGAGTCATGGATTGAAAGATGATGTGGTGACTCGGGAATGAGTCGAGGGTCAATTTCGTAGATTTACGTGAAAATGGCAACGGAGGTTGCAACGCATGGATTTGCGTGATAATGATATTTTGGGCATGATAACCCAAGTGAATAGTGATTTTGACTCGGTTTTGGAGTCACTTGTGAATTTGATGAAATTAATGATTTTTGTGATTTTATGATTATTTTAATCAGTCTTTCGGGCACGTTTTACGAGGTACGTGCAAATGATGTTTTGGGCTAGGCCCGGAGTCTAAATGATTTCTAAACTGATGTTTTGACTTGGTTGGTGAGTCAATCATGATTTCCGGATTATTCTATTGATTTAAATGTGATTTTAACGGTTTATGTGTAAAAGGTGTTTTGGGCTTGAGACCCAGTTGAGAATGACCTTGACTTGGTATGAAGTCAAGATTTGATTGAAATGTTTTGGGATGTAATTCCCGGGATGGTTTTCATTGCGATTGTGATATTCCCAGACGGTCGGTGCTTGGGGGGATTACCCAGACGACCGGAGCTTGGGGGATGTGATTGTAGGATCGGGAGTTGATCCTATGGTAGTCAGCTTCTCGGATGATACTGAGCCTGGATGTACCACTCGGAGGTGTCTGATCCTGGGGATGTGTTCGCCCAGAGGTGACTGAGCCCGAGGGGGTTGAGCCCAGAGGTGTTTATTCCCGAGAGAGTGACTGGATATTGGCCTACGCGTAGTGCAGCACTTGTGAGTAGTGCAGTTTGATTGATTGTGCACTTGTGAGTAGTGCAGATGTGATTGGTGATATTTTATGCACTCGTGAGTAGTGCGGATTGATTGGATTGATATATTTATTGTGCACTGGTAAGTAATGCTGATTGGTATTGATTGTGATAATGTACTGGTATTGAGTACGGGTTTTTGGTCCTTGTGGCCAGGTGATTATGTTTTCACATGTTTTGGCCTGAGAGCCGGGATTTGATGTTTTATAACATGAACTGAATTGGTGATCATGAGTTTTACGGACCATGGGAAAATATGTTTGATTTTATCGGTCACTCATGTTTTACGATATGCATGCAAGTTTGTAAAAACTGGAGGGTAAGATTGTATTTTGATAAATGTTTTTATAAGAGGTCATTTTTGTCCACTCACACCATTTCTGTTTTGTGACCCTCCAGGCCGTGGTACGACGTTCGGGACTGATCGTGAGGCAGTGACAGCAGCAGAAATCCGCGCAAACATCCCTTGTTTGGCAAGCACTGAAGGGGAGTTTCGGACCTTTAGTTGACTTGTCAGACGGGAGCAGGACCGGGTACGGTTTTTGACGTCCAGTTGGGACGGGTCCTGTCAAATTGGTATCAGAGCATTTGGTTCTTGATTTCTGTTGATACGTCATGCCTCCGAGTCGTGCGTCCCGTACACGGTCTGAAGATGGGAGGGGCGAGAGTAGTGTTAGTAAAGGCCCAGATATTGAGCGAGCTCGACGGTTGGGAGCCACTGTGTTTCGTGGTGATTCGGGACCGGATGGTGCCGAAGATTGGCTTACACGATTGGAAAGGATTTTTGAGGTTATGATATGTCCCCTGGAGGACATGGTACCCTTAGCCACTTTTCTCTTGGATGGCTATGCTTACAGGTGGTGGCATAGTTTACAGTTGACTGGCTGGGATGCCCGTACCTTGGCATGGGATGCATTCCGAGAGCGATTTTTGGATCAGTTTTATCCTCGCTCATTTCGGAACGCTAAGGAGGTTGAGTTTCTCCAATTGCAGCAAGGGAATCGGTCAGTGGTCGATTATGAACAGCAATTTTTGCACTTATCTAGTTTCGCTCCTCTGTATGTGGCTACAGAGGAGGATAAGTGTCGAAGGTTTGAGCAGGGATTGAGGAATGAGTTACGAGGTGCTGTAACTGTTGGCTCGTATTCTACTCTGAGGGAATTATCGGATGCTGCTATCCGAGTTGAGGCTACTATTTTACCTGTGCCAGAACAATCTTTGGGCGCTGGACGACGCCGAGAGCGTCAGGATACTGAACAGATGAGTCAGGATACAACGAAACGAGTTAGCCTTCATACTCTTGTGTCGCAATCCTCGGTGGGCGTTCATTCGGGTGGAACTTCAACCCAGTCGACAAGTAAGCGGCGTGGTGGGGCAAGTCGCCTCAGCACTGCCACTTGTCACTTTTGTAGGAAACTTGGACATTTGCGAAGGAACTGCCCCGATCGACTTGACCGTAGGTCAGAATAATTGTATTGATACATGTTTTCGTGATACCTTGTAAATGGTTTGTAGTGTCCATCTGTGTTGTAATATTGTATCATGTGTTTTGGGTGTGTCGGACTAGTGTGGGTCCGGATGGTTGTTTTTGTTAACAGTTGGGGTTGTAGATGGGCGTGTTGGGCCCAGAATAAACTTGACCCGGGGATGAATATTGGTGTTATCGTTTTGGATCATCCTTGGTTTTCCCTAGGTGGGATGGCAAGGGTAGATATGAGGTAATCAGTGAGAACCCACAGTCGCGGCATGTCTCGTCGTTGACTGAACTTTCTAATTGTGGGCGTTAGTTGTCAAACGTTGTGACAGTACGCGAATTAGATGAGGGTGTAAGACCCTATGGTTCCTAGTAGTTAACCGTGTGGATCCTTGGTGGATCGGGTTTGTGATGTCATGGACATTGGGCATTGTGACGATCTAGGATCGTGATGTTCATGGTCAGCTGACGTCGTGATGGATCTGGACCGTAATCCTGATGATCCAGTTGGGTAGAGAGTTTGTCACTCTTACTCCGGTATGTGAGTCGTAAATGACAGGACCGAACTTCTTTTCGAAGTGGAGCCCTTTGTGGTATATTACAAGAGTGAGTAGGTTTCCGAAGTGGTCGGATTTTGTCAACCTTAACCGTGTGGTTGTTGGATTGGCCTCCTTATGAAGTCAACCGAGTATAATGAATGGGTAACCGATAGGTTCGGTTTTGGTACGTCCGAGTGGACGTGAACGAGATTTCGGGTTTTGGAATCGAATTTCTGGGTGACGATTCAGGATTCGATTTTAGAACTTGAAAGTGGAATACTGGATTTGGGTGCGGAATGATTATTCCAAATGCTAGCTTACGGAATAATGATTTCGGATTCGGATTTGGATATGAATTAAAAATGTGATGTGTGGGTTCGGATTCGGGATTTCTTACGAAATTGCGGATTCGAATTTGGAATTGGAACTAGTTAATGGGTGGAGTTTCGATTTGTCTCTTGTTGGTTTGGGCGAAGGGACTTCATTATTGGAACGTGTTTGGCTATGACCTAGGTGGTTGTAGTCTTGTCAAGGGATAGATGGGTGTACCTCGTTTATGGTTTGGGGTATGATACTTTGCAGACATGTGGTGTCGGGTGACGATATACGGGTTATACCAGTAGTACGTTGGGGAACGTGTTAGTAGTCGGCTTAATCCTGATACCATTGGATGGGTTGTGAACGTGAACTGGACATTGAACACGATGCACTGGGCAGAGTGATTCTGATGATTTTAGTGATTGTTTGAGCAGGTGCTCTTAGCCATGGTTGGCTAGAATAACTCTAGTGTTGAGTTGTGTGATCACTGCTAGGCTGGTGTTCAATGTGTTCCAGTTACACCGTCGGTTTGAGTGTGATGGCCGTATACGTATACTCAGGATGAGTGAGTTGGTGGTTAGTGTGACCGCAAGTTGCTTTGCGGCGAGATGTTACCTTGTCGTGACCTTACCAGCATCTGGGATCGCTGAGGGGGTGACAGTTGTGGATACTGCTGTTGGTATTTGTCGCAGGATTGAGTTTGCCCTGCGAGGGGAGATCGTGTTGTTGATCTTGTGCTACATTGACGGACGTGGTGGTATGATGTGTTGTCACTAATTTGTTACTGATTGGCGCTTTACAAGGGTGGTAAAGCTTGGTGGTGACAGTTTGGCTTGTGGTGTCAGCATGGACTGACAGGTGAGTTTTGGTGACTCTCTATGAGAGCGGATGTCAGGGTACAGTAGTGATTACGTGGGGCCGTCAAGCTGAAAGAGTCAGCTTAATGATGACATTGCCGATTTCTGGTGATTAATTTTCACTCGGGGTGGTCGAGTGTAGTTAGTACGACGTGCATCTGTGATGTGACGTCTGAGCGCAGACGAGTTCTGCATTGGCTAGTGGGTGTACAGGTGTATACGTGTGGTGAGGCCCATTTGTTTTCCACGAGGTAGTTGGGATACGAGTAGTTGGAATTTCGGGGACGAAATTCTTTAAGGAGGGAAGGTTGTAATGACCCGTCCCAAATATCGGGATTGAATATTAATTAATCATGATTTAGAATGACTAATCGGGGATTAGTTGAGTGAAATCGGACGAAACGTGCAAAATGACCGTTTTGCCCCTGGCGTGGGCAAAATGTTGACTTTTAGTTCGGGCGGTCAAACGGACTTTGACCGATGACTATGACGTAGTTCGGGACGTCACGAGTTCATAGACAGGTGGCACGTTCGATTCCGACATTCGTAGTGAAAGTTATGATGATCGGAAGATGAGGGGTATTTTGGTAATTTGGCATAGTAGGGGCCAAATGTTGACTTTTTGATCGGGAGGTCCGATGGACGAGGGCCAAGGACCGTTATGTAGGTCTCGTCGATACGAATCCAACGACAGGCGGCATGCCGAAATCGGAGATTCGACGACGAAGTTATGGTCACGGAATCGGGCTCGGTTAACCGAACGAACCGGGAATTAAATAATATTTTAATATGAACAGTACCCGGTGACTGGACACACTTGGATGAGTGACAAGTGTCACTCATCCCTTAAAATCAGGCACAAAACATGGATCCATGATTTTGGGGGAGACCAAATGATGATGTTATGTTATTATTTTAATTACTTGATTAATCTTTTATTTCCTCCATTATTTCTCTTCAGTTTCTCCAAACCGTGTACAACCATTATCCAATTTTCTTCCTTCCTTCATTCCTCTCCATCAGCTGAGCTTGAGAGTGCAAATTGTGAGTTAATTGAGAGTGATTCGAACTGGGAAACACGAGAGATTAACTGAGAACTGAGGACTGAGAATTCGGGTTTTAGAAAATTTGGGAGGAAAATCGAATTGGACGAATTGAGCCTTGTTGATCGAAATTGGGTTCAGTTTTAGTCTTCTGGGATTGCTACGATCAATGTTGAAGAAGGAACTAAGTCGAATTGAGGTCGATTTGAGGTGGAACTGAGGAAGGAAGCTTTCAGAAATTTCGAGCTTGAGTCGTGATCATTGAGTGATCATACGACGCAATTGATGAAGGGGAAATGTTTCTCTTAGTCCATTGAAGCTTACTGGTGGATCAATTGAACGAAATCGTGAAGGTTTGATGATTTTCGAAGGATGAACAATGGCCGGAGCTCCTTCGAATGATCAACTGTGATCGTGGGGTTATAGGTAATGTCGTTTGTAATTATGACCACAGACCTCTAATTAGACTTGTAACTAAGCCGTGTGAATGTTCAATTGAAGGATTTAACGTCGAATTGGTAGGATTTGAACCGGGTCTGCTCGCGGGTTAAACGACCCGTTTATCAGACAAACGGGTGAGGGAGACAACACTGTAGCTGGCGCGTGGGTTTCACGCGCAGCCACTCACGGCGGCGCGTGGGGGCGCGTCCGGCCTAGTCTCAAGGTGAGGTCAACATGACTTTTGATCCTCTCAGTGTAACGAACATTTTGACGTTGATTTCGATGAAATCGGATATTGTTTCGTTAATGTTCCGCGTATCCGAAGTTTTGTATTACATTAAAAATACGTATTTAAATCCCGGAAAAATTGGGGAAAATTATATGTTGTATTTTGAGATGTTAGTAACCCTCTATAATGATTTTGGACAGGAGTTGTGATTTCCAGATTTTACGGAAAAACGTGCAGCTCGGAAACGGACCGTTTTGGACGGTGTGTGTGAGTGGACTTTGTTTTCTAACCGTGATGCATGCATATATGATTTTTATGCCTTATTATATGATTTTATATGCTTGGGCATGATTTGTGTTTCAATCCGGTAATTTCTCGGTTTTATGATTATTATATTATTATTTTGGGCGATTTTCGAGAAATTACGGAATTTGGTAAAAATAATGTTTGGACTTGGTTTATGAGTCCGGGATTGAAATTGATTGAAAATAATGTATGGACTCGGATTATTGAGTCATGGATTGAAAGATGATGTGGTGACTCGGGAATGAGTCGAGGGTCAATTTCGTAGATTTACGTGAAAATGGCAACGGAGGTTGCAACGCATGGATTTGCGTGATAATGATATTTTGGGCATGATAACCCAAGTGAATAGTGATTTTGACTCGGTTTTGGAGTCACTTGTGAATTTGATGAAATTAATGATTTTTGTGATTTTATGATTATTTTAATCAGTCTTTCGGGCACGTTTTACGAGGTACGTGCAAATGATGTTTTGGGCTAGGCCCGGAGTCTAAATGATTTCTAAACTGATGTTTTGACTTGGTTGGTGAGTCAATCATGATTTCCGGATTATTCTATTGATTTAAATGTGATTTTAACGGTTTATGTGTAAAAGGTATTTTGGGCTTGAGACCCAGTTGAGAATGACCTTGACTTGGTATGAAGTCAAGATTTGATTGAAATGTTTTGGGATGTAATTCCCGGGATGGTTTTCATTGCGATTGTGATATTCCCAGACGGTCGGTGCTTGGGGGGATTACCCAGACGACCGGAGCTTGGGGGATGTGATTGTAGGATCGGGAGTTGATCCTATGGTAGTCAGCTTCTCGGATGATACTGAGCCTGGATGTACCACTCGGAGGTGTCTGATCCTGGGGATGTGTTCGCCCAGAGGTGACTGAGCCCGAGGGGGTTGAGCCCAGAGGTGTTTATTCCCGAGAGAGTGACTGGATATTGGCCTACGCGTAGTGCAGCACTTGTGAGTAGTGCAGTTTGATTGATTGTGCACTTGTGAGTAGTGCAGATGTGATTGGTGATATTTTATGCACTCGTGAGTAGTGCGGATTGATTGGATTGATATATTTATTGTGCACTGGTAAGTAATGCTGATTGGTATTGATTGTGATAATGTACTGGTATTGAGTACGGGTTTTTGGTCCTTGTGGCCAGGTGATTATGTTTTCACATGTTTTGGCCTGAGAGCCGGGATTTGATGTTTTATAACATGAACTGAATTGGTGATCATGAGTTTTACGGACCATGGGAAAATATGTTTGATTTTATCGGTCACTCATGTTTTACGATATGCATGCAAGTTTGTAAAAACTGGAGGGTAAGATTGTATTTTGATAAATGTTTTTATAAGAGGTCATTTTTGTCCACTCACACCATTTCTGTTTTGTGACCCTCCAGGCCGTGGTACGACGTTCGGGACTGATCGTGAGGCAGTGACAGCAGCAGAAATCCGCGCAAACATCCCTTGTTTGGCAAGCACTGAAGGGGAGTTTCGGACCTTTAGTTGACTTGTCAGACGGGAGCAGGACCGGGTACGGTTTTTGACGTCCAGTTGGGACGGGTCCTGTCAAAGAGCGTCCAGTACCACTCAAAATCCTCACCTTTAAGACCACTCATAACAAGTTGTAAATGACTATAATACCAGAAAATTTGAGTAAATTTGCATTGAAAGAATACATGAACTTGGGTCTCTTCCGCCTCGCCACAATGAGGACAAATATTGTCAACCAAAATATGACGTTTGGCCAGGTTTACTCGAACATCCAAAAATTGCTCGCCACATTTCCTCAAAAAAGCTGCATCTTAGGAGGCATATCAACGTCCAAACGGAGATCCAAAGATCACATTGCTGAGCTAGGGCATTAGATTCACAATGGTCACCTCTAACACTTTTTTGTTTCTTTAATTTTTTTTTTCATAACAGTTGCAAAAAAAATCCTATTTTTTCCTATAAATATATTTACACCATGCTTAATTTGTTGTATTTAAACTTCTATGTTTAAATTGTTTCCTTTTAAATTATTAACAAAATATTTCTCAATTAAGTTTAAATAATTAGCCAAATTTAATATTACGATTTAAATTTTACAAAATTTAAATTCATTTATTACAACAAGATGTATATTAATACCAATACGAATGTAAATATAAGACTCAAAGATATATTTAAAAAGTTATAAAATATTATACGAAATATAGTATAGTCTTTAATTGGTAGAGATAATAAAATATAGCCCTATAATATTTATTTAAAAACTAATTTTTAGAGTCCTAATGTTTATTTAGGTTGTCCTTTAGGACCTTATTGCCAGAAATACCTTCTTGAACTATAGTATCCGATATACAGTATAATTCTCAACTACTGAAAATAATAAAATATAGTTTTTTTTTTTTTTGATCGAAATAATAAAATATAGTTATACACAATTAATTTAAAAACTGTTTTTCAGAGTCGTAATGTTTATTTAGGTTGTCCTTTGAGATCCTATTGTTAGAGACAGGGACTATAAATCTCGACAGAAGTGGACCCCCTTGATTTAGTTCTTCTATCTCCCACGATCTAATTATCAAATTTGATCAGAATCAACGTTTTTCTGTCAACGGCCACTTCCCAGGTTAAATTAGCAAAATAATTATTAGTTGTTAATGGCTTCCAAAAATTCAATTATAAATAACGATATTTTTCCAATTTTTCATAGATATCAAGTAAAAATAAAAATAGAAATAAAAACGAACAATTTAAGATTCCTTTCATATCCAGAACACCGAGTCACCGTACTATAAAAGGAGCACGCACCTACCTCCCCTGTTTACGTCTCTCTGTATACGTTCATTCATTCACACTGAGAGAAAGAGAGTCTGATTTCAAGTCTTCTACTGTTTTAGCTATGTCGCTGCTCTCAGATCTCATCAACCTGGACCTCTCGGACTGTACCAAGAAGATTATCGCAGAGTACATATGGTGAGCCTCCCCCTTCTCTCTCTCTCTCTCTCTCTCCCCTCTGCTTTCCATACTTGAATGTGGAGGTCGTATCTCTGTGTATTTCTACGTATTTTTCTACGTATGCAAAAGGGCATGTTTCGTTTCATCAATATGCAAATGAGTAAGCTTTTGTCTTTGTGTTTTGTGTTTTGTTCTTGTTATCTTTATCCACCACTTTTGTGTCATTTGCCCTTCAGTTGGGCTAGATTAAAAGATAAAATCTTTTCACTTTCTTTGTTTTCGTTGTTTGAGAGTTTTTGTTAGTTTTGATATTGTTGATTGCGCATGCCTGGATTCGTTGTGTCCAAAAAGTCATGTTTTTACTAAGCTAAAACTGTGGTTTCTTGAGTTAGGAAGGAGTCCATAGTAGCAAAGATTCAACCTTTTGACTTTTTGATTGTAGAGGTTTGGTTTTGTATTCTCAGTACTTACTATTATTTTTAACTTGATTTCCACCGTGATACCTTTTGAATACTGGAACAGGATTGGTGGATCTGGTATGGATCTCAGAAGCAAAGCAAGAGTAATTGATCTTCTCTCTTTTTTTTCTTTTTTTCTTTTTTGTTTTTTTTTTAATTTGCTTCATTGAAATAATAATATTTGCATTTGTTTTTGGGTTTATGAAGACTCTGCCAGGACCTGTTACCAAGCCCTCAGAGCTTCCCAACTGGAATTATGATGGTTCCAGCACAGGTCAAGCTCCAGGGGATGACAGTGAAGTCATCCTATAGTAAGCTCTTTCTTTGTTCTTAGTAGTTTTTGTTTTGATTTTATAACTAGGGTTTGGAGGTTTTAACATATTTCTTCCCAACGAAATGAAACAGCCCTCAAGCCATTTTTAAGGATCCATTTAGGAGAGGCAACAATATTCTGGTAGCTATTTATCTTGATCTCATCCTTTCCTTTCAATGCATTTATTGTGTGTTGTGATCTATCTATGGTTTCTGTCATTTAAGTCCTTTGTGTTTCTCAATGATGATCAACTTATTAGGTAATCTGTGATGCTTACACTCCTGGTGGAGAGCCGATTCCCACCAACAAGAGGTGTGCTGCTGCAAAGGTTTTTAGCCATCCGGAAGTTGTTGCTGAAGTACCATGGTAATCTATTTTCTCGTGCTACCCGGGTTTTTCTGATGTTGATGCTACTTTTTTTCTTCGGTATTTTATTTATGTGCATTATAATTTGGAAAACAGGTATGGAATTGAACAAGAGTACACCTTGTTGCAGAAAGATGTCAACTGGCCTCTTGGCTGGCCTGTTGGTGGATACCCCGGCCCTCAGGTAAACCGTTCACGCCGAGGATTTAGATTCATTCTATTATTTTTTATGCTCATTTGATTTTTCTAATACTGAATTTGATAACTTCTAAGAATTCATTGGACGTATATTCTCATGTGATGTTAATTCTACTTGCTTTATTTATTGTCATTTTTTCAATTTGTTTAAGAAACACAACTTGAAAATATATGTTGTTTTGTTCCACAACAGGGACCGTACTATTGTGCTGCTGGCGCTGACAAAGCCTTTGGTCGTGACATTGTTGACTCTCACTACAAGGCCTGCCTGTACGCTGGCATTAACATCAGCGGCATCAATGGTGAAGTCATGCCAGGCCAGGTAACAATCACCGAGTAGATATATATATATGTCTTTTTCCTTCTATGTTTTGCCAATTTTTTCCTAATATAATCATCAACTACATGATGCAGTGGGAATTTCAAGTTGGTCCTTCTGTTGGCGTATCTGCAGGAGACGAACTATGGGCTGCTCGTTACATCTTGGAGGTAACTTGGCATGCTTGATTGTATAAGAAACCACTAATATTAATTTGCGCTGGTGGTTAATGAATTTCGGTTTCTGTTCTTACAGAGGATCACAGAGATTGCTGGAGTGGTGCTTTCTTTTGATCCCAAGCCAATCCAGGTGGTATTTTCCTCTTCGCTAAATACAAGAACTTTCTTATTCCAAACCGTGCATTATGGTTAGCACATTTTGATTTTACTTGGTTTGCATACTGATATATTTACTTTTAATTACTTTGTGCTTCGGAAACTAGGGTGATTGGAATGGAGCTGGTGCACACACTAACTACAGGTATATTGCTACTTCTTTTTCATGATAAAATGACTTTGTGGCTAGGATTGTTTTCCCATATGATGACATTTTCAATTATTGTTTCAGTACAAAGTCCATGAGAAACGACGGAGGCTTTGAAGTCATAAAAAAGGCAATTGAAAAGCTGGCACTAAGGCACAGCGAACACATCGCTGCCTATGGAGAAGGCAATGAACGCCGTCTAACTGGAAAGCATGAAACAGCCGATATCAACACATTCAAATGGGTACATTCTTTTGTGCCTTTCATTTCAAAATTTGTAGCTTTGTTACATGAACAGTTGTTTACTTTCATTACCTTCATATATTACAGGGAGTTGCAAACCGTGGTGCCTCTATCCGTGTTGGTAGAGACACAGAAAAAGCTGGAAAAGGCTACTTTGAGGACAGGAGGCCTGCTTCGAACATGGATCCATACGTTGTCACTTCTATGATTGCAGAAACCACCCTTCTGTGGAAGCCATAAGCGGTCTTAACCACACCTGTGCTTTTGAGTCTTCTGACGATTTCTCCATCAATTAACGAGGTTGGAAATGTGCTTTATAGGATCCTTTTAGCAGGATTCTTCTGTCTTGGCTACAACTTGTCAGTTTATTTTAATTGCTATCGTGTTGCTGTTTTTCCCTTTCTTTTAAAAGGGTACCGAGATGAGGTTAATTGGATCATTGTTGCCTCATGTGATTCTGCCCATTGTGTTGAATAATAAGTGTCTCGTATGAATGACATTTTTCAAAGGGCTGGTTTTAATGTCATTTTATTTTTTGTATAATGCAACTCCCCATTTTCATTTGGAATGAATCTCTTGCCTAATGAATGCAATATTGCTGGCCTCTTCTTTATTCTCTTCATGTGTTGTTATTAAACAGAGTCAACAAATGTACAAAACTTGCTGTTTCTTGTGTTGTCTATTAGCAATCTGATGCCATCGACAATGCCCTCGGATTTGTAAGTGAGGCTATTTCTGGTAATATTTTGTCAATTGTCATTTCGCCTCACGACCAGTAGTTTCATGAGGAATTCTTTATGTGCAAGATAACTATACATGCCGTTGGAAATTGGAGGACATGTGGTCCTCTTACCGTAAATAAGAATTTCTCCTTGTCACGTTATCAAGCTCGGATTTTGGCCCAAGTCTGATGATGGCCTTGGAAATTGGAATTGTAAGGGTCCTGGCTATCCTTGGTAATTGTTTAGGGAATCAAGTCATTTTACACTTACAACCAGAAGTTTCGTGAGACATTGTTATGTGCGGATGCTACATGGAGTTGGCAATTGGAGGGAATGTGGTCCTCCCGTCGTAAACAATAATTTCTCTTAGTCCTATTGTCCGCCCACGCTTCGGTCCACCGGAGGACCTAGTACTCTGGCCATCTAATGGTTAGAAATACACCAAATGATCCAAGGGATGTGAAAAATAGGGTGCAAAAAGGAGGATGGTCCACCATAAAAGATTTCAAATGTTTACCGAGTTCGCTGTTTGGGTAAAGGAAAAAAAAGGGTATTTTAGTAAAAGACATTAAAACGAAAAAGGAAGGTTTAAGTGAGCGAGCTAGCGGGAGGGTAACCCGTGTTTTTCAATTTAGCGCCGCGGATTGGAAGAAGCTGGGATGGTGAGCGGCAGCGGGTGTGGTTGGAGGAAGGGATCAGTCGATCGGATGTTGTCCCGCAGCCTCGGTCAGCCAGAAATGACATGGAAGGCAGCGACTAGTTTCTGGGTTCCTGCCTTCAATTCGCCCCATACGGCGGACGTCGACGATGGATGAAGGCAGGGAGGGATTCGTCTCGATGGCGGGATGGATTTGGCGTCGCTGTCGAAGGTTGGTTTGATCGGAGGCGAGAGTATTAGTGGGGTTTTGCCGGACTCGGACCATGATCGGGAGAAAGCAAATTTTTCGAGGGAGGGAGAGAGCATAATGGTCTCGGACTATGATTGGGAGAGAGGAAAATTTTCGAGGGAGGGAGATAGCATAAGGGTTGGAGGGTTTGGATGAGAAGAGGAATAGGGATGTTGAAGATGAAAGGGTCTCATTTGGGTTTGTGAGATATGGGCATCTGAGCTGAAGAAAAGAGGCAAAATGTTGTCAGAGACTCAAGGTAATATTTTTCTCAATGATTCTGTTTGTACATTTAAATTCCATTTATTTTTCACTGTTATTGGTAAGTTTTTCACCCAATTGACAGAATTACACATCTTCGGTTGCAGAATGGAACAACTGCGGAGGTGAAGAAAATTGTGACCACATTGAATGAAGGTGAAGTCCCTCGAGAAGATATTGTGGGTAAGCTGCAGGTTTTGCTCAACTATTTATTTTAACCAGTTATATTACTTCACAACAAGAAATTATGTTTTTCTTAAGAAGTGGATTTATAGTTTTTTATCATAAAAAATGAAAGCTCATTTTATTGTGCAACTAATTCGATGTTTGATGCATTTGTGCTTTTCTTTTATTGCAGAGGTTTTTGTGAGCCCTCCATTTGTGTTTCTTGCTTTTGTGAAAAGTTTATTGCGGTCTAATTACCATGTTGATGCACATAACTGTTGGGTTCGCAAAGGTGGTGCTTTTACCAGAGAGGTTAGGTATGGTAGTATCTAATTTATCAACCTCGTCTAATGTTAAACTGCTGTATGAAGGTTAGGGAACAAGAAATTATGCACAAAATGATCAGTTTCTTGTTTGCTCAGTGCGGAAATGTTGGTGAATTTGTGCATTCCCTGGGTCATTACTGGCCATTCTGAAAGAAGACTTATTCTGAATGAGTCCAATGAGGTAACAAGTAACGCCCTTTGACCTTTTCGTCTTCTGTTTCTAGCTTATGGTAGACTACAGCTTTACATAATTAATTGCTTCGCTTATGGTTCTCTGTATCCCCGCAGTTTTTCAGAGACAAGGTTGCTTATGCACTTTCTCAAGGATTAAAAGTTGTTGCTTGTGTTGGGGAGACTCTTGAGCAACGAGAATCGGGATCTACGGTAGCTGTTGTGGTTGCACAAACAAAAGCAATAGCAGGTACTTCTTAACCACTAACAAAGCAAAATTCTTGTGTTCGCTATTTGCTGTTGTGTGTTCTTTGGTTTACTAGATGTATGTTTTGTTTGGGGTTATCTGGAGACAATCATATGACAATACTCATGATTTGTTTCTAAGATCTCTAATTTATACTTCTCTGTGGGTTTAACATTTTCTCGATAGTGATTTACATTGTCTGAATTTTTTTTCTTTTTCTCCCTGATATGTGTACTAGCTGATTACCCCTTTCTTCTATTTCAGATAAAATATCGAGCTGGGAGAATGTTGTTTTGGCTTATGAGCCGGTTTGGGCAATTGGAACTGGGAAGGTTGTGAGCCCTGCTCAGGCTCAGGAAGTAAGTGTGAATGGCTGAAACATTGTTATATCTTATATGTGTTGTTCTTTCAATGAAAGTTACCCTTGTTATTGCAAGGATGCAGCAGCTCAGGTCTTATGCAATTATTACTAATTTTTTGGGTCGGTTTTGAATTTTAGTCTAAGGAGGTGAATTTGAACTTGGAACCTCCTCTTTAGAACGTTAGAGCCATCTTACTTGTGCTGAAATTCGGAATTTAATTGTAATGCAATAGGCCAATTTTACTTTTGGATTGTTTATAAGCTTCTTGAGTACAATGTTTCCAAATGTCCTTTTGTTTTTGAAGTTAGGGTGAACACTTTGAGAGGAGATGCCCTTTTGTTTGATTTAATAATATATTTGGGAACATTTTTCATGGCTACATTGTGGTTGCTCACTTTGTCAATATGATGTATATGATAGAAGGGATCAATTTTTTATGTTGAATAATCTTACTTTCGAATATTTTCTAGGGGGGGACAAATTAACATTTTCCATTATGTGTTCACTTCTGTGTGTTATCATTTGCATTAGGGTTCTCCTGCCTCAGCTTGGTGAATTAGTTATCTTCATTGTTGCCTTTTACTCTTATTTCATTATGTTTTTGTATAAAGTCTTAGTCCTTACAAGCTGTTGTTAGTTCACTTGTTTTTTTTTCTTTTTCTGTGTTAGTTCCCTTTTACATTGCTTGCAAGATGTGGTTCAATGCTTCTATTGAAAACGTGGACTACTTCTTAAACCAAATCAGCTAGATTATCAATGTATATTTCTAATGTTGGAATGGTTTTCTTGTCTGTCCAAAAATATGCTCAAGAATTTGTCTTTTCCTTTGCTTCTTGCTCTCTGTACACATCAGTTGGTGCTACACATCAGTTGGTGGTTTAACATCATAGTTTTACTATGTCTTAGCAGCAGAAGTTTTGATGGGTGATTCTAATTTTTCAGATGTCAATATACAAGTATGATGAGCTAAGTTTGCTTCGTTTGCATAATTCTTCCTCGTGTTTTTAAGAATGCTAGAATCACCAAGGATTTTACCAATTACTTACAAACTGATACGGGTCGAATAGAGTAGCGGGTGACTTGCCCCATCTAATACATAAAAGTTTGTTTGCATTCCTCCTCCTTCTTTTCCTTTAATATTTGTTAATCATGATACCACAGGGCATTTTTTTATTGGCGGATGAGCTGAATTGAAGAGTTGGAACTTTGTATCCATTTTTTATTTCTAATAATTTTTATTTTTTAAGATTAAATTATTACTATGATACAATTCTAAGATTAAATGTTTGTATTTTTTTTCTTCAAATGTTTTAAGATTAAATTATTATTACTATGAGACAATTTATTTTAGTTGTGATAAATATGGAATTTTTTGCAATTGTTTTTTAGTTTACTAAGGATATTTTTTGAGCCGATTAGGATAATACTTTGTTATAAGGGATAGTTTTTGAATGTTTAATGATGATTTGAATAATAATGATTAATTTTTGAATTGTTAAGGATGAATTTTGTGAATAACGAATTGATAAAAATAGTTTTTGAAAATCTAATTTTTAAAAATAATAGATAGTTTGTGAATTTATAAGAATGATTTTCTTGAACCATTAATAATTTTTAAATGACAAAGGTATTAAAAAGTCATAATTATAAGAAATCTCATTATCAAATTCCTTTATTTAATAGGTTAATCATTCAAGTTAATTTTAAATTCCATCATTGAAGTCTCAATACTTCAAATTCTCCCTCACTTAAATTTTTTTTAGTTAAAAAGTAAATGAATCAATTTGTATGAGACAAGGAAAAATTGAGAGCCCCATGCCACTAGAAAAAAGTACTTGTAAAATCGGAACTATCCTCAAGTTCGATTATTAAGCCTAAAACTTGTGATGGTCATAGAAAGCTTGCATATATCTGATTCAAGAACTCAGAAAACTTTCAATTTTAATAATTTTGAGTATGTGAATTACTCAACAAAAAAATTGGAAAAAAAAAAGTACTCAAAAAAAAAAACGAAAATAAGCAAGGGTTCCTATAACTTGAAAGAAAATTTTGAAATTATAAAACAGTTACAAAAAAAAAGGACATAAAACCACTTTATGCTTAATACTCCCGTAATAAATTATTTAGAATTATAAAAATATTACAGTAATTTTCACCTTGTGGTGAAAATTACAAAAAAAAAAATGTTTAAAACACTATCATTTGAACCAAAACTTTGAAAATCATGTTAAAATATAATTAAAGTATTTATAGTTTTTATGAATAAGATGATTTTAATAGTTTAGATAATTTTTTATATCAATTCACCTGTATAAACATTTACATTTTTTATACGCGATTATAGATCGTCGGATTTTCAAGATTGAAACCGTTCACTTTATGGTTTTTAGTACCTAGACCTTACCCGCCGAAAATCTCTGGATTACGAGGAGTTGAAGCCGTCTGATAGTCAAAACCCATTTCATAGCTGTCGAATAGTGACGCAACGTTACTTAGTCCCGTAATTTCAAAATTAGATAAATTTTTGTGCAAGTGATCTTCATGAATATACAGTAAATATAGATGGTTGGATCGATAGAGTGATGTAAAAAATTATTTAAAACATTTAAATCATCTTATTCATCAAACACTTAAAACATTTCAAGTATATTTTGATGCGTTTTTTGAAGTTTTGGTTCAAACGATATTCAGACATTCAAATTTTCCGGATCGGAACCGTTCACCTTACGTTTTTTAGTACCTAGACCTTGCCCGTCGAAAATCTTTGGATTACGAGGCGTTAAAGCCGTCCAATTGCCAAAACTCATGTTGTAGCCGTCGAATGGTGACACACCGTTACTTAGTCCCGGAATTTTAAAATTAGCCAATTTTTTGTGCAAGTGATCTTCATGAATATACAGTAAATATAGACGGTTAGATCGATAGATTGATGTCAAAAAATATTTAAAACATTTAAATCATCTTATACATCAAACACTTAAGTATATTTTGAAGTGTTTTTCAAAATTTTGATTCAAACGATATTCAGACAGTCAGATTTTTAGGATCGGAATCGTTCAATTTATGCTTTTTAGTACCTAGACCTTGCTCGTCAAAAATCTTGAGATAACGAGGAGTTATAGCCGTCTGATCGTCAAAACTCATTTTGTAGTCGTCGAATGGTGTCGCTCCGTTACTTAGTCCCGGAATCTCGAAATTAGCCAATTTTTTGTATAAGTGATCTTCATGAATATACAGTAAATATAGACGGTTAGATCAATAGATTGATGTCAAAAATTATTTAAAACATTTAAATCCTCTTCTTCATCAAACACTTAAGCATATTTTGAAGTGTTTTTCAAAGTTTTGATTCAAACGATATTCAGACAGTCAGATTTTCAGGATCGGAACCATTCACTTTATGCTTTTTAGTACCTAGACCTTGCTCGTAAAAAATCTCAAGATTACGAGGAGTTATAGCCGTCCGATCGTCAAAACTCATTTTGTAGTCGTCGAATGGTGTCGCTCCGTTACTTAGTCCCAGAATTTCGAAATTAGCCAATTTTTTGTGTAAGTGATCTTCATTAATATACAGTAAATATAGACGGTTGGATTGATAGATTGATGTCAAAAATTATTTAAAACATTTAAATCATCTTATTCATCAAACACTTAAAACACTTAAGTATATTTTGAAGTGTTTTTCGAAATTTTGATTCAAACGATATTCAGACAGTCAGATTTTCAGGATTGAACCGTTCACTTTATGCTTTTTAGTACCTAGATCTTGCTCGTAAAAAATCTCGAGATTACGAGGAGTTATAGCCGTCTGATCGTCAAAACGCATTTTGTAGCCGTCGAATGGTGTCGCTCCGTTACTTAGTCTCGGAATTTCGAAATTAGCCAATTTTTTGTGTAAGTGATCTTCGTGAACATAAAGTAAATATAGACGGTTAGATCGATAGATTGATGTCAGAAATTATTTAAAACATTTAAATCGTCTTATTCATCAAACACTTAAAACACTTAAGTATATTTTGAAGTGTTTTTCGAAGTTTTGATTTAAACGATATTCAGACAGTCAGATTTTCCGGATCGGAACCGTTCACTTTATTCTATTTAGTAGCTAGACCGTACTCGTAAAAAATCTCGGGATTACGAGGAGTTATAGCCGTCTGATCGTCAAAAATCATTTTGTAGCCGTCGAATGGTGTCGCTTCGTTACTTAGTCCTGGAATTTCGAAATTAGCCAATTTTTTGTGTAAGTGATCTTCATGAATATACAGTAAATATAGACGGTTAGATCGATAGATTGATGTCATCAATTATTTAAAACATTTAAATAATCTTATTCATCAAACACTTAAACACTTAAGTATATTTTGAAGTGTTTTTCGAAGTTTTGATTCAAACGATATTCAGACAGTCAGATTTTCAAGATCGAAACCGTTCACTTTATGCTTTTTAGCACCTAGACCTTGCTCGTAAAAAATCTCAAGATTACGAGGAGTTATAGCCGTCCGATCGTCAAAACGCATTTTGTAGCCGTCGAATGGTGTCGCTCCGTTACTTAGTCTCAGAATTTCGAAATTAGCCAATTTTTTGTGTAAGTGATCTTCATGAATATACAGTAAATATAGACGGTTAGATCGATATATTGATGTCATCAATTATTTAAAACATTTAAATAATCTTATTCATCAAACACTTAAACACTTAAGTATATTTTGAAGTGTTTTTCGAAGTTTTGATTCAAACGATATTCAGACAGTCAGATTTTCAAGATCGAAACCGTTCACTTTATGCTTTTTAGCACCTAGACCTTGCTCGTAAAAAATCTCAAGATTACGAGGAGTTATAGCCGTCCGATCGTCAAAACGCATTTTGTAGCCGTCGAATGGTGTCGCTCCGTTACTTAGTCTCAGAATTTCGAAATTAGCCAATTTTTTGTGTAAGTGATCTTCATGAACATACAGTAAATATAGACGGTTAGATCGATAGATTGATGTCAACAATTATTTAAAACATTTAAATCATCTTATACATCAAACACTTGAAACACTTAAGTATATTTTGAAATTTTGATTCAAACGATATTCAGACAGTCAGATTTTCAGATCGGAACCGTTTAATTTATGCTTTTTAATACCTAGACCTTGCTCGTCAAAAATCTTGAGATAACGATGAGTTATAGCCGTCCGATCGTCAAAACTCATTTTGTAGTCGTCGAATGGTGTTGCTTCGTTACTTAGTCCCGGAATCTCGAAATTAGCCAATTTTTTGTGTAAGTGATCTTCATGAATATACAGTAAATATAGATAGTTAGATCGATAGATTGATGTCAACAATTATTTAAAACATTTAAATCATCTTATTCATCAAACACTTAAGTATATTTTTTCGAAGTTTTGATTCAAACGATATTTAGACAGTTAGATTTTCAAGATCGGAACCGTTCACTTTATTATTTTTAGTACCTAGACCTTGCTTGTCAAAAATCTTGAGATTATGAGGAGTTATAGGCGTTCGATCGTCAAAATTCATTTTGTAGTCGTCGAATGGTGTCGCTCTGTTACTTAGTCTTGGAATCTCGAAATTAGCCAATTTTTTGTGTAAGTAATCTTCATGAATATACAGTAAATATAGACGGTTAGATCGATAGATTGATGTCAAAAATTATTTAAAACATTTAAATCATCTTATTCATCAAACACTTAAAGTATATTTTGACGCGTTCTTCGAAGTTTTAATTCAAACAATATTCAGACCGGATTTTCAAGATCAAAACCGTTCACTTTACAAATTTTAGTACCTAGACCTTCCCCGTAGAAAATCTATAAATTACGGGGAGTTAAAGCCGTCCAATCGTCCAAACTCATTTGGTAGCCGTCCAATGGTGTCGCACCGTTACTTAGTCCCAGAATTTCGAAATTAGCCAATTTTTTGTGTAACTATCTTCATGAATATATAGTAAATATAGATGGTTGGATCGGTTGATTGATGTCAAAAAATATTTAAAACATTTAAATCATCTTCACCATATGCATGTAACGTACTACAAATTTGTTAGATCGATAGCTCCAATATACTACGAATCTGTTAAAAGACACCAAATCTCCTATGAAAGAAATCTAAATATTAACAAAACAGTAATTGATATGAAGAAAAGCCACCAGTGAAGAAGTTCATCATTCAACTTCACCACAATGAAAGCTAATGATCAACAGAAATTTAGAAGAAAAAATTACAATTTAAACTTCACGTATATAAGTAACCTCTAGAAATTTGGACCAAAATGCATATATCCCATGAGCCGTACATCTGTGTCCATCGTTGAGAGGATAATCAAGCTATGTTGTGTAAAGGGAAAATGCTAAAATGGTATCATGGTGAACATAAGAATTTGATCCATCGTCGTCAGATTTAACTTAGAGCCAAATATGCTCACACATAAGTCGTTATCATCAATGCAAATGAGATAAATATTTGAAACAAATAGTTTAAACCAACTATTAGCTGCTCAAGTTGGCCTATCATTTGAAGTCATCAATTGTGGAAAAACAGCAATCAAAAAATTCTAGACGAAGCATAAAATTCCAGAAACATATCTCAGAAAACATGATTCAACATCAACCAACTTAGTATATAAGTTGAAAATGATATCAAGTATTCCAAATAGGTTAATCCAAACTCCAACAAAGCTATTAGCAAAAACTGAGATGGAAAATAATTATCAACCATCGAAGACTTGGCAAAATCATGTGAAGAGATTAAATCAACTCTGTGAAACAACTAAATCAAATATAGGAAAACTTAAGACCGTAAAGGAAACATAAGACTTGGCCTGTCATTTTATTCTATAAAATCATGAAATACCTAGACGTCAACAGTCATTTTCAAATGGTAGCATAGACAGGTTTAAAACCAAAAACATGTCCTCATTATTCCTACCTACAATTACCTAAATACCAAAGTTTATACGTGGAAAATAACCTCTCACTCTTATTATCAAATCCCTGTCATTTGAAGCCATCAATTGTGGAAAAACAGTAAGCATAAAATTCCAGACGAAGCATAAAATTCCAGAAACAATACCTCAGATGATACCTAAATGTCTAACACTGATTTTATAGCTGTGCTGAAAATCTCTACACAAAGAAAAGAGTCAATCAATGTTCAAAAAAATATATGCACATTTAAAAGAAGAAGTTGGGAAATTGAGAAGAAAACAGAAACAGATAACCAAAGAAGTGTCTATCACAATTGACATGAAAACAATTGAACTAATAGATTAAGCATATAAATTAAGTATCAACCTCCTCATTTAAGAAACTCTAATGAAAATGGAAACAAAGGGCATTTACACCTCAATTCTGCAACTGTAATAAAAAGGAAAACAAAGAAATGCAAGCAAATAATGAAAGAGAGAAAAATCTTGCCACCATAATTGAATAAAAAAGAATCAAACTAATAAACTAAATACACTAATTAAGTGTGGACAACCCAAAGTCATCAATTGTAATGAAAATGAGAATAATGCAATTCAGAGAAATCATGACAAAGAGGAGAGCCAAATTCAATAAGAACGGGCTACCTTTTATTGACTCTCAATTAAATGAAACGTAATACAAATGATGTTGGAAAAAAACAATTGAGCTGACACAAAATCGGCCACAGCAATGCATCCATGATCTGAACAGACATCTAAATCAACATGTCAACAAACTTCATTTATAATCAAACATAAACCAATGCGTAATTGAGATTTAGAAAAGAAGAAGTTCAATTAGATTAGCAAAGCAGGGAGATCATCAAAGAAAAATACCTCAGATGAGACCTAAATATGAAAGGATGATTTAATTGCTGTTCAGATATTCTCTGCACAAAGAATAAAGTAAATCAATGTCGGCAATAATATAAGCATAACTGGAAGATAATTGGGAAATTGAGATGTATGTTCCATCACTCATCAGCAACAGAAGTTTTCCATCACTCATCAGCAACAGAAGTTTTCCATCACTCATCAGCAAGAAAAGTTTAATGCACTGAAGAACACAACATCATTGCTTGTTTTGTAGCAGTTGATTTCAGCATTAAGGGTGACAAAGACTACATTTTTACCCATACTACAACTTCATACTAAGACCACATTTCCCAAACATCCATTACCAGTTTCACTGGCATGAACGTGGTATATATGGAGGGATCTTGAGGTTAAATTAGTAGTGATGTATCTAACATTGATACATCTCATAAAAATAATGGTGCAGATACAAAGCTTTACCATATCTCCAGGAAGCTGTGAGCTCAGTGGTATCAATTCCCAGCTGACCCCAAAATCAGACGTGTGCAGCAGAATTGCAGGTATGCCGACAATCCAACCCTCCTTCCCTTTTAAGCTAATGGAATTGAATCTGTAATTACAATCTTCATCTTCGTCTGAAAGAATTGAATGCAGAACCCAAGTTTCTCCACTATCCTTCGTCTCTAAAATAGTTTGCCTGGTCCCCAAAATAAAACCTACCAACAAAATTTGACCCACAATCAAATTCCCTTCACTAATTCCAGCTCATGATGTTAGCAATCAGCAACACTTAGAATTCACTTGAATATATGTTCAGAGGAACCAAACAAGAAATTTTGTAGCTGGTGGATTGAAGTTACCTTGCTCAGGGTCCTCGGGCACAAAGGCAATGTCCAGAAGGACGACGCCAGTATCGAAAGAATTTTTCAAACGGTATGTTTGCATCTTCAAAACTGAAGTCGCGTTGGACTTGAAAATGATAGAACGAGAAGGGTCCAAAATAGGCGCAGATCCCGTACTCGAGCCCAAAAGCGGAATTTCTGGCTGCAGACTGTCCGAGACGGCCGCATAAAAAGAGAGGGCGAAAGCCGGGGCTCGGCCGAGACACGATGATGAACCACGTGGAGGCGGAGAGGTAGCAGAGGGAGAAATTTAACCACCGGTTCTACGCGCTCCGAGCGGTGGTCCCAAACGTGTCGAGAATGGATATGGCGTCGTTACTCTTCGACGCCGTTTCGTACATCAACGATCTGAAGGCGAAGGTGGACGAGCTGGAATCGCAGTTGCAGCGAGAGTAGAAAAAGATGAAAGTCGAAAAGGGCGACAACCAGAACATCCAGTGCACCACCATTTCCTCCATTGATTTTTGGAAGTTCTGATTTGTAGATTGGAGATGGTAGTTGGCGGCGACGAGTTCGCATAGCAGAGAACAACCATGAAGGCGACCTGGCCTTACCTTTTCGATCCGAATAAGAACGCACCGTGCGATAACAAATCCCTAATTCCTAATTTACATTATTCTCATTTGAAATACCTATTATACCCTTATGGTAACTATTATTTTAACCTTACTCTAAATTTATTTTTCTTTTCAGACACTTGTTTCCTGTAATTTTTATTTTCCTCAAAAGTTAGTCCTCCGGAGGACCGAAGCCTGGGCCCCTATTGTCACACTCGTAGTATCTTTTGTTTTTGTTTTTAATGCTTGAGGTGGTTTTTACTTAGAAGGATGAAATTAGTAGAGCTTAAAGAAGTTAAAAAGTATTTTATATCCACTTATACCATTAGTAGTAGTGACATCCAGTGGGTCACATGGAGTTGGAAATTGGAGGCCATGGGGTCCTCTAGCCGAAAATAAGAATTTCTCGTGTTCTATTATCAAACTTCTCCTTTGCTTTAGTCAAAGCCTCATATTGTTTTGATCAAGAGGAATGACGCTAATTGTCAACAAAGCAATAAATAAAGTCAAATGTGTATTTATAGCCACTCCTAATGGCGAATGATGACCAACAAGTCACATAGAAAAAGAAATTAGACTCTCACCAAGAACTAAAAAGTAAACACTGTGATCCTCCCGCAATAAATTACAATTTTTCGCAATCCCATTATTACACCTCACATCATAGAAAGCTTAACCTTTAAGGTGGTAATGTCAACACAACCTTTCATTATTCCATATATTAAGCCGCGTTGTTGAGTCATTGTTTTCTTACGCCGTGTCAAAGTTCAAGTTCTGTTCTTTTGGTCCATAACGCCTTGTCAAGTCCACCGACGCGAGCGGTCATGGTTTTCTTTCCAATTTTGTACGTTAAGCTACATTCTCATATATTAAAGGCCAATGGTCAGCTAGGGAAGTCGAGTCTGTTGAGGGGGGTGTTCAGCCATGCCTTTGGGGCTGCTCATGCCCTTTAGATTTCAAATTCTACAAAAATATTTGAGTCTCATTATAACGACCCGTCCCGAATTCCAGGATTAGATTAGTGACTAATCACGATTAGTGAGACTAATCGGTGATTAGTTAGGTGAAATCGGACGAACGATGCCAAATGACCGTTTTACCCCTAGCCGTGGCAAAACGTTGACTTTTCATTCGGGCGGTCAAATGGACTTTGACCGATGACCGTGACGTAGTTCATGACGTCACGAGTTCATAGAAAGGTGACACGTTCAATTCCGACGTTCGTGGAAGAAGTTATGACGTTCGGAAGTTTAGGGGCATTTTGGTAATTATGGTTAAAATGAGCAAATAGTTTAATTTTGACCTGGGATGTCCGATGGTCGAGGGCCGAAGACCGTTACGTAGACATGCGGCATGTCGAATTCGGACGTTCGACGACGAAATTACCGTTCACGGAAGTTCAAGTGCACTATTGCACGAATTACGAAACGACCTAACTTTTGGACTTTAGTGGGGCCCAGATATTTAATGGAGGCCCAATGGATGAGTGACAAGTGTCACCCATCCACATGCCACCTATATTGATTCATGCATCGACCATCCTTTTCATTTCTTCATTCAAACACAACCCATCACCCGATCTCACCATTTTTCTCTCATCTGTGCAACCCAAACCCATCCAACTTTCAACCCATGATCAGCTGGGAGGACCAGAGAGACTGAGGGAGCTGAGGTGGCCGGCCTGGACGGCCAGAACCGCCGTGAACGACGGCTTGGAGGAAGAAACCCGACAGGTATCGGTTTTTCCCGATTCCTTTGATTTTTGGTTTCTCACGTTAGGGACGGTTTTAGTTGTTCATAATGGGTGTGTTAGGTTGCTAGGGACTTATTATGGAGGTTTTAATAGGGTTTACCGGCTGAGAAGCCGTGGGGGGCTTATCGGAAAAACGGGGACCGTGAGGGATGTTTGAATGGATCGATTTAAGGGCTTAAACTTAGTTTTCTTCACATGATTAGATTCATAGGGATGTAAGAAAAATTATAGGATTTATTAGGAGTTGAATCGGACCGAAATGGAGGGGGAAAAACTGCTGAACCGGTCACGCCGGTTCAGCACAGTAAAACCGGTCCAAGTTGCAGAAAACTTGTTCAGCAGAGCTTGATGATGATGAACAGTACCCAGAGCCTTCTTGGGGCACGTGAGGGCGCGTGGCCCATAAATTGGGGAAGTTTTCAACATACGAAATCATCTATTCGATGTAACGAACATTTTGGGACTGGTTTCGTGTCAATCGGACATCGTTTCGATAGGTTTCGAGGTGTCCGAAGGTTTAGGGTCGGTTTAAAAATAGTTAAAAGTTCGAGAAAATTACGGGGCTTTTGTAGGAGGTTAATTAAGTAGTTAGTAACCTTCTAGTACGCTTTGGACAGGTTCGGGAGTCTCGGTGACGGTGATTGACCCGGGAGACGATTATGGCACACATATCGAGGCGCGGCTTTGGACGGTCTGTGAGTGGACTTTGATTTCTAAACTGTGATGCATGCATAAATGTTTTATATGGATTATGAATGTGATTTGATGCTGGTGATTTGGATGCTTGTGAATTATATGGTTTCACATTTTACGAGGCGATTTACGTGCCGTAAATCGAGGTTTTCCAGTTTTACTCTGATTTTCCATTCTTATGGTTTTGGAAATGGTTTAATGAGATGATTTTGGATTTGGAAAGGTAAACTTGATTTATGAACTCTCGGACTTGAGGTCCAGTTGATTTAACGAGGCATCGGGCCGAAGGCCTAGTTGGGTTACGATTCGGACCGGAGGTCCAGTTTGTATGTGGATTCGGGCCTAGGGCCCAGTTATGTGTTATGATGGTGATTTCGGGTCAGGGACCCTAGAAATGGTTTTTACGGGTCATGACGGTTTATGGGAACCAGCATGAACCCTTGAAATGGATTTACGGGTCATGACGGTTTATGAGAACCAGCATGAACCCTTGGAATGGATTTTATGGTTCATGACGGCTAGTGAGGGTCGGGCATGAATCCTTGAAAGGTTTAAAGGAATGATTTCAAAAGGTTTTTCATATTCCATCCTTTATATATGATTGTCTCCTCCGGGGAGGGTCGTTGGCCTGGGTGGACCCCGGAGTAGTCACGGAGCACTGACTGAGTAGAGTCGCCCCCCAGTTGGGTTCCTTACTCTCAGGATGGGCATGATTCGTTACCTTCAGGGAGGGTCATTGATCTACGGACATTGACCTGGGTGGACCCTGGAGAGACTTGGGTTTGAGACCCCGGTTAGCACACGTGTAGCTTTATTTTACCGTGATAGGTTCTTGGATATGAAATATAATGGATAAACATGATTTCAATTGGTTTGGGAAATTATGTTTTATGATGATAAATGGATTTGGGCTGAGATCCCACATATGTTTATTATGTTATGGTTTTTCTGTAAATGGTTTTGGGCAGGAGCCCGTATGAGTTGTATTTACGAAATTTGGGGCTGAGACCCTAATGATGGTTATTTAAAAATATGTGTTTGGATAAATGGTTTTACTATGCATGCATGCTTTTTAGTGAAGGGTATAAAGGTCTTTTATGAAATATGTTTTATAAACTCTTTATTTTTGTCCACTCACAATCTTTCTGTTTTTAATACCCTTCAGGTTGGATACGATGTGGACTGTAGCAGAGACCGAGATATCACATGCCTCCTCCGGATCCTAGCGTACTCTTGTAACGACCCGTCCCGGAATTCAGGATTAGATTAGTAACTAATCATGATTAACAGGGTTAATCAGTGATTAGTTGGGCGGAATCGGACGAACGATGCAAAATGACCGATTTGCCCTTGGTTGTGGGTAAAACGTTGACTTTTAATTTGGGCGCTTAAATAGACTTTGACCGATGACCGTGACGTAACTTAGGACGTCACGAGTTCATAGACAGGTGGCACGTTCGATTCCAACGTTCGAGGTGAAAGTTATAACGTTCGGAAGCCCAAGGGCATTTTCGTAATTTGGACGAAAAGGGGAAAATGTTGACTTTTTGACCAGGAGGTTCGATGACCGAGGACCGAGGACCATTTGGAAGGTCTCGATGCCCTGAGTACAACGACAGGAGGCGGCACGCCGAAAACGGACATCGGGTGATCAAGTTATGGGTCACGGATGGTGAGGGGCATTTTGGTAATTTTGAGTAGAAGGGGCAAAATGGTAATTTGCCAAGCCCAGTTTGAACAACCGTGGGTTAGTGCGATGTAATTGTTTAAGTTGGACCTCTGATCAAGGAATTGTTTAGGAATTCTCTGAAACAAAGAATTTTTTAAGGAAATTGAGGATAATGGGAGCATGGAGGCACGTTTTGGACAGAGAAGCGGGGCACGAGCAGGTTTTTAAAATGGTTTTGGGTCTGTTTTGCGGGAAACAAAGACTCAGTAAGTCTGAGTGAGTTTCCCACGGGTGTTGGGTCACAATTCAGCTAACTGAGAGTGTTGGGAGTGAGAGGGATTCATTTGTGTGACTGAGAGGTGAGGGAAATTGTCTGTGTTGGTGAGTGACATTGGGTCAGTTGGGGCTGGTGAATTGCAGAGCACGGGCCATTGTTTTAATTCTTTGAGGAACTGAACAGAGCACTGGGCGTGTGGGAGGAATTAATTTGTTCGATCCATTCCTGGGACAATTAGAGGGAGACACAGAATTAGAGAGAACCAGAGAGATGGGTAGAGAGGAGAAACGGGTGGACTGGGTGAGAAAATGCTCTGGAAACCCGAAGTTCTTGTTCAAACAAATTCAAAATTTCAACTCGAATTGTAGGCCAGCCCAAGCCAAATTGAGGCTCGAATGAGTCTCTTGGAACCTCATGTAGTCGATCCAAATCGAGTATTGCAAGCTTTGAAGCTCCTGGAGCCATGGACGGACGTCGCGGGTGGCCGGGAAATCGATCTTTGTGTTCGGGCAATTGGAGGTGAGTGTTTGTGAAATTGGATCTCAAATCATCCTTACCATGAGGCTACGATGCTATACTACCAATTAATTGAAGAATTACTTGGTTATACGATTAATTCAGACGAGGAACTCGTTCGAGAAATTTGGTTTAAGTTGAGATAGTTAGAGGTAATGACGACTGCAATGGATGTTATAGATCCCTAATTGGACTGGATGCGAAGCTAATGGAGTGTTCAATTGATCAAAATGGTGTCGAATTGATGGGACACTAGCCGGGTCACCTCGCGGGTTACCAGACCCGTTTTACAGACGATTGGGTAAGGAAGAAGCATTGTGCATGGTACTGTAGCTGGCGCGTGGACTCACGCGTAGCCACTCACGGCGGCGCGTGAGGGCGCGTGGGTCCGATTTTCTAGGTAAGTCCAACATGACTTTTGTCCTATACAATGTAACAAACATTTTAACGTTGGTTTCGAATTTATCGGACACCGTTTCGATGTTGTTTCAAGGGTCCGAAGGTTTAGGTTGCATTTTTAATTAACGATTAATTCCTGGAAAATTATGAGAAATTAGTATGTGGTTATTTGAGACCTTAATGACCTCGGAATGTGATTTCGGACAGGAATCGAGTTTTCTGGAAAATGCTGGATATTACGGGAACGCGTGCGGCGCGAAACCGAGCTTAAAAACGGTGTGTGAGTGGACGTTGCTTTCAAAATTTAATGCATGCATAAATATTTCTATGATTTCTATGATTATGATTATGAATGGTGATTGATTTCGATTTCTGTATTTATACGTATTTTTGATATGCACACGAAATTGCACGTATTTCGAGATTATGGTTTCCCGTATGTTTTGATGATGGGCTAATGAATACTTTTATATGATTTGTGTGTTTCATGTTTTTAAGATGTTGGATTTCGATTGTGAGTATGGTTTATGGTTTTGACACGTATTTCGAGAATGTCACGGTTTTGCACGTTTTACGAGATTTCGAGTATGTTGTGAGTTGATCGTGATTTTGGTGATTTGATTGTGATTTTGATGTCTTGACCTTGTGATTTGAAATATGAGGTGTCTTCAAGGATTTAAAATGGATTTTGAAAAAGGCGATTTCGGGCTTGGTGCTTGGGGCATAAAAGTACTTTTGAATAACGAGACTTCGATTTTCGGAAGTTTAAAAACGGATTCCTGGTTTGGGTTCGGGATGATGTTTCCGGATGCCAGCTTACGGAATCATTATTGCGAATTCGAATTTGGGAATGAGTAATGGTTAATAAAAGTGATTTGGTCTGATTATACATGCCCCGTGTTTAATGATGATTTGATGATGTTTTGCGAAGTAAGATTTGGGGATTTGAAAATGGAAATTCGGACGTGAGTTCTGTTATGAAAAAAATGTGTTTTCGGATTTGGATTTGGAATTGGATCAAGATGGATCCCGAGTTGTTGTGATTGACAAATGTTTTGGGTTTAAAGACCCGTTGAAAACTGTTTTGGGTTTAAAGACCCGGTGCTACTGCTGGAGCGCATTTTGAGTTTAAAGACTCGGTTAATTGATGACGGGGGCGGGCCCGAAAATTGGGTTTAAAGACCCGGATTGAGTTTAAAGACTCGTGAGTTTAAAAACTCGTGAGTTTAAAGACTCGGATATTGTGATACCCCCGAGGCCTATTGATTATGTTTTGAGTTTAAAGACTCGTTGATATCTCTGAAAGGTCTGATTATGCGCATGGTTTTGAGTTTAAAGACTCGGGCGCACTTGATATCCAGCAAAATGATTGACTTGTGATTTATTGTTAATTTCGGAGGTTTCGGAGGTGTTGGCTAGTGGCCCGGTTTATGTGGTTGATGGTTTTGGATCATGTTGTGTACTTGGTTTCGATTCATGGTTTTGGGCTGAGGCCCTGTGTTTATGATTGCGGGCTGGGACCCGCAGGTTAAGAAAAGGGAAATGATTTTTACTTCATGCGCTGTTTTTCTTATGTTTGAAATGTTAACTGATTGCGAAATGATTTTTGTATGCATGCATTGGTTTTATGCGGAGAGTAAAAACGTCTTTTGTAACTGTTTTTATAAACTGATTTATTTTTGTCCACTCACACCTTTTGGTTATTTTTATTGACCCTCTAGGTCGTGGCGCGTTGTTCGAGGCTGATCGAGAGGCGGGAGCATGAGTAAGCACGTGTGGCTATCCCTGGTCTGGCACGTACTGAGGGTTATTTGGGGATTTCAGTCGACTTGCCAGACGGGAGCAGGACCGGGCACAGTTATCAATGTCCCTTCGGGGGCGGTCATGTCAACTCTGATAGCCCGAGAGGGCAAATGTCGGAAATATCCCTTGTCTGACACTTCGTGTCAGACGGGAGCAGGGTCATCCCGCGTTAATCCAGGGGGGATTGGGATGGGTCCTGTCACTCATCGTCAATGAGAGTCAAATTTGAAATTTCTTCGTCAATGAGAGTTAAAGTAGTGACATCTCACATCACTACAAGAAACGGATATAATCTGTTGCCTATTCCTTATGAATACCTTAGTATTACTCGATGATGACTATTGGGGGAGTTTTTAGGCAATAAAAAATTCTCTGTTGCCTAAAATATTTTTCGCATCGGTTTTTATAGAATACTGTTGCCTAAAGTATTTTTTCGCATTGGTTTTTATAAAATACCATTGCCTGTTTATCTTTTCTTAAACCATAGTGTCGACGTTATCATCTTCAGGGCCCATTAACAGGTTTCATGCCTAAAGACCACAACTGTGACCTAACCCTTGAAAACTTCTATAAATATGGATCCTCCTCCCTTATTTAAGCGGACTGGCCCTTTCCATCCTGTCTACAAACACTACTACTTTCCAAAGGCTCATAGCCTCTTGTACATGTACAAAATATTATATTATTAATGAGAGGGAGGTAACACCATGGACGTAACCCGATTTGGGTGAACCACGTACGTTCTTGTGTCTTGGTGTGCGTACATATTTTTACAGTCTCGTTGACACATTTTGTGCACTGAAAGAAATGGACTAGAAAGACACGGAATCTCTTGCTACCACCATACCGCCGCTAGAAACATCGGCATGGCCATTACCCAAACTATCCTTACTTAAGACCTCGTCGATGAGCTCATCCCCCGACGCTAAGCTCGACAAACTCCACGGCGAAAAGCTCGACTATGTCGCTGGACCCGACCTCTGTATCGTCACCACTGGGGCTTGCCAAAATCTTGGTAAGGCCAGGCTCAATCTGCTCCACTGTAATGTCGCCCTCTTTCGAAATTTCGTCCCGCTGCTCGCCAAGTATGCCCCCGACACGATCTTGCTGATCATGTCCACTCCATCGACGTCTTGACCTGCGTGGCATGGAAACTGTCCGTGTTCCCCAGTAACCGAGTTGTCGAGTCGGGCACCAATTTGGACTCGTCCCGTTTTCGTCTCCATCATCTTGATGTCATCGTACATTCTTGTGTCGTGTTGTGCGTGCGTGTTTTTACAATCTTGTTAGTACATTTTGTATATCAACAGTTTGGTGCCGTCTGTGGAAACCGATACAAAGGTTATGTCGATTTTCTTTCCACTTTTCTTACTTGCTAAAACACCATTGCTAAAACACCATTGCCACCGAAGAACACCAAAACCCAAAAAAAAAGAAACCCTGAAAATATCTCTGCCAAAATCCCCCTCCCCGGAAAAGCTATTTGTCCAGATTGATTCATGTACGATGGGATGTTTATTTCTTGGTACAAAGTCTTGCAACAGCCAAGAAAAAAAAAAAACTAAGGGGGGCAACCTTTTTTCTTCATTGGCTCGATGGATCAGCCACTGAAAGAGAGGGATTAGAAAGACAGGTAATCTCCTGCTACCGCTATACCGCCGCTAGAAACATCGGCATGGCCATTTCCTAGACTATCCTTACCTAAGACGTCATCGATGAGCTCGTCCCCGTCGACGCCAAGATTGAAAAACTCCACGGCGAAAAGCTCGACTACGCCGTCGGACCCGACTTCTGCATCGTCACTGCTGGGGCTCGCCAAACTCTCGATAAGGCCAGGCTCAATCTGCTTCACCGTAATGTCGCCCTCTTCCGAAATGTCGTCCCGCCGCTCGTCAAGTATGCTCTGACACGATCCTGCTGATCGTGTCCACTCCGATCGACTTCTTGACCTGCGTGGCATGGAAGCTGTCTGGGTTCCCCAGTAACCGGGTTGTCGGGTCGGGCAACAATTTGGACTCGTCCCGTTTTCAACTCCTCGTTGCTGATCATCTTGATGTCAACGCTCAAGATGTGAAGCGCCACTGTCAATCAGTCCCCGCTCCCCATGAAGAAAGAAAAAGAAAAATCAAGGAAAACAGAGGAACGACAACAGAGACGCTACAACGACAAGAACAAAACAAAAACAAAAACAGAAACTCGAACACTTATTTGCTGCAGACCAGCCGAGAGATGGAGGAAAAGAGGACTGCCGTGCCGCCGCGCCGTCGATTATCAAAGCCGACATCGCACTCGCAACCCTTGCTCCAGAAAACCTAGCTGAGCTCGCCATTTTTCACCTCCTGAACTCGCCGCCGAGTCACCATTGCAGCGGCTCCCATGGTCCCATGCGTCGCCCCTCCACCACTGAGCAACACCGCCGCCATTGGACACACTGGGATACTTCAACCTCTCAAAACCCCTGCCAGTTGGTCTCCTCCTCCGTCGGTGGTGCTCACAAATGGTTTTGCTGTTGGACCTCCATCGGAGAAGATAAGTTCTTACCCCCTTATTTTTGATTTTGCCATTAATGGTCTTCATTGGGTTACATTATTTGGGTTTGCACCAAAAACAAAAAATAACTTACTTGGGCTCACACACACAGAAAACTTAATTGGGCTGAAAACATTTGGAACATTTCGATCGGGCACAAAAACAATTGGGCTACCCTTTTCTCTCAAAACCACAAACATGTGGGTTGACCCAACAACCCACACACATTTTCGGTTGGGCTAAAACTGGGCTGAAACATTTCTAAAAAAACCCCAAAAAATTTGATCTGACACTATTAAAAACTTGGGGTGCATTTTTTTTAAACCCACAAAGTTACATTTGGGCTGCAATTTCTTTTATTCTCAAACCAATGAGCTCGCCCTTTCTTTTTTACTTTTCCTCAAATGTCGGGCTGTCAACACAATTCATCTGGGCCGAAAAAAATTAATTAGGCTCACTCTTGTCACAAGAAAATAACAAAACATTTGGCCCCCCACCTTTAAACATTTGGGCTGCTAAACAAAATACTTGGGCTCAAAACTTTACACATTTTAGGTCGTGATTTCTTAACCCAATACACATACTGGGCTACAATCTTTCCAAGCTTAAATTCATATGCTAAACTTGTTACTCACACACATTGAGCATACTTATTATGAGAATATTTACACAATTACATATTCTTATTTGTATACAAATATAGATCAGCAAATTAATTTTTTATTATCAAGAATTGTTGAATGACTCGATTCTTGATCGACATAATCACCGCGCTTGATTGGTTGGCATAACCCACCACATCGCCCTAATCTTCGACATGGTTGGCTTCTGACCGATGGGCCCGGTTGGCATTCACGCAGGTCTGTCAACCGCATCCATTTGTTCAAGGATCTACACTTATTTGTTTGCATTGAGCCACATATCAAGATACACCTGAATACAATCAGGTAACACTTCAACTCAGAAACTCTTTCTAACTATCATAAACATTGTAAGCATACATATCAAGCATACATGACACGTATACATGCTGGCATACATGCACCCATACACGTCAGGGGTGGCAATGGGTCATGTCGTGTCGTGTCATGAACTTTGTTTTACCCATTTATGCCCAACCTGAACCCGATCCGTTTAATAATCGTGTCAAGAATGCATAAGCGGAACCTGACATGTTAATGACTAGCGTAACCCGTGTAACCCATTTAATAAACAAGTCTGTTGAAGCGTTAAATGTTCCAACTGTCGAGTACTCGTTGCCCAATCACCAAATGACGCGTGTCCCTCTTGTGACATGTCAACTTAAGTGGATCGCGAGTCTCCGTTAGTACGGGCACCGGTGTGGTGCCGGCCTAAGGCTCTCCGACGATCAAGTCAGTTATTTTGTTCTTTAGAGGAAACAGTAAATGGTAAGTTCGGTAGAGTAATTGTAATAGTAAAACTTAGTTACCTTTATTGGGAAATGTGTACCATTTATGTATAGGTAGGTGGGATGTTCAATTCCCAAAGTTCCGATGTGGGACGAATGCTTCTCGATTTACGTGCGGACACGTGTTACGTAAATCGAGAGTGGATATGCTTCCACGTGGCATCCCGCATTGGGCCCGGTGTTAGGGCTGTCGCAAGTATGGTGTTCCTGGGCCTTGAGCGTCGTCAGAGCTTTAAGTATACGGCCCAGTGGGTCTGGTCAGATATGGTGTCAACAGAAGTCCCCCAAGTCGCTGACTGAGGTGGAATTTCTCGGTTGGGGACTTGTTTCATTCTCCCAGACCCTGGTGGGAAGTATACCTGTAGTCCCCCAAGTCCCCTGGTGGGATAGTCCGCCGAGACAGTCTTGGTCATAGAGAGGAAGTAGCTAGTAGGCGGCCGGTGATAAAGAGCATTCGGCGGAAAAGTGGCTCAGTCGGTCCCGGTTGTGCGCAGTCGGTCGGTGGCGGCGTCATGGTCGGTGATAGGAGCCAAATGACGCGTTGGAGCTGCGGAGACCGAGCGGTGTACGCGGGTCGGTGGGGGAGGACCAGCGTCCATACGGGGGTGAGAACACCGATCGGTGTATACGAGTCGGTGAATAGAGCCAATACCCGCCCACGGATGAGGGCACCGAGCGGTGTACATGGGTCGGTGGGAGGACCAGCGTCTGTTAAGTAGTCCCAGACACCGAGCGGTGTACGGAAGTCGGTGTCGACCTGTAGGAAGACGGTTGGGCTTCCTCGGACAGATGGTTGACACGTGTCCGGTCAGAATGTTTGGTTGCAACACGTGTCTGTCACTGAGGGGAGTGACGCTTCGTAGTCTGTGCATCAATTGCTATAAATATGGGGAGCTCTTCACCGATTTCCTCACTTGTGTTTTTTTTGAGAGAATTGGGGAAATTCTGTCCAACCAAAGAGGCGATTTCTGACTAGCTTTTGACGGCGGTGCGTACGGTGTTTCCGATTTCCGACCTACGGTCCTCCGTGAAAAACAAGGTAAGCACTTGTCCAAGTTCAGTTTTGTCGATTAAAAGTGGGAGGGTGTGAAGAACTGGCCATGAACGTGGTGAAGGTTGTGGTCAGATCTTCATAGGAACGAGTCGGCCGGCTAAGTTCTGTTTGTCTGTTTCTGTTTTTTTTCTTTTGTAGATGTCGGTCGAAAGTGACTCGGTAGCTGAGGGTAAATGCTACGACTCACAGGGCGGTGAGTCGTCAGATAGGAGTGTGGAGGTGCTCACTCCCATCTCAGGGAGTGGGGACGAGGCCTCCTTGGCGGAGGTACAAAAAAGGGTAGAGTCGGTGCATAGTACAGCCGAGTCGTCCGGTAGGACCACGGACACGGGTTCTGGGGCTGGGCCGACGGGTAGGTCGGGTAGCGGCAATCTGGTGGTAGATGCTGAAACGATAGTAAAGGTGGGGGTGCACCGAGCGTTGAAGCTGACCCACGGCCGTGATAAGGGCACGGTTCGGTTGAACAAAGTGAAAACGGCCGGGGACGAGTCGGTCCCGGAAGCCGTGCCGATTAAGAGGGCGGCCTTCACTGTGGACGAAATGGTGAACAAGGAGACCGAGAAGGGCCTGATGAAAATGAGGATTGAGTTTGGCGTTCCCGACTCGGTGACGACAAGGTTACCGACTAGAGAGGAAAGACCGAGCAACCCCCCAGCCGGTATGGCATTTTTCTATACCGAGCTGATGCACCACGGGGTAAGGCTGCCCCTTCACCCCTGGCTGCGGAGGATGGTGAAGAAGATGGGGGTGGCACTCGGTCAGCTCAATCCAAACGTGTGGATTGTGCTATGCTCACTCTACACGGCCTTCAGATGGGCCGAGCAGCCAGAGCCGACCTATGCCCAACTGATGTACCTGTACGAGTTCGGGTTCCAGCAGCAGAGTATCGGGTGGGTCTTCGTCCGTCACCGTAAGAAGAGCAAACAGGGGGAGTTCATTCTGGACATACCGACCTCCCAAAAATCGTACAAGACGAAGTTCTGCCCGGTCGGTGGGAACTGGGAGGGGAACACCGAGGGACCCCCGATACCGTCCAAATTCCAGACCCAAGGTTGATAGTTGTAGCATAGGCCGCCCCTTCATGTGAATGTTGATATGTTGTATGCTAAGTAATAGTGTTGTAGCTGACCATTTCTCGGTGTGCAGGTTTGTTCCCAGAAGAAGAAATATCGCCAGAAGAGAAAGCGGTCGTTCACCGAGTAAGGGAGATCTTGGACGAGTTGAATCGGAACCGACGAATACTTCGGCTACCTGGGTTTCAGTACAAGGCCGGCCTCATCGACACCGACGAGGGTAAGTCTGTTTTTGTTGTTGGTTTGCTATTTGTTTTCTTATATCTGACCTGTTTCTCGGTGTTGTAGTCCCCTACCACCTCGGAAGCCGGATTTACAAGGATTGTGAGCAACTGAGAATGAAGGCAGACAAAGGCTCCGGAGAATTCGCGTCCCTATCCAAGGCGGCCGAGCGCTTGGAGCTGCTGCTCAAGAAGAAAAAGGAGCGAGCCGAGAAGAAGCAGCCTGGGAATTCCGGCTGAGCACAGCAGGGCCAATCCTCAAAACCGAGGCCCCCCAGCCCTCCACCCAGGTCGCCAAAGCGGAAGCAGAGCACAGTCGAAGGAGACCGAGTACTCTCCCCCGACCCAAGGCGGACGAAGGTGAGAAAAGAGGCCGAGACAATCCTGTTGGCACAGGAAGCAATTGGCGGCAAGAGGTCGATGCCGGTACCCGAGTTCAATCCTCCACCGTCCCCCCCTCGGTTGGATGCGAGGATCCTGGAGATGCTCCAGAGGAGAGGAGATGTGAATCTCGGTGTGTTCACCGACGGGGAGGCGATCGGCGAGGGATCCAGTGCCGAGACAACCCTCTGCTGCCCGAGGCAAATGGTGCCGTTGCTGAATGGGGTCTGTCAGGGGGCTTCGACGCCCTTGGAAGAGCTGGCCGAGGTGCAATGCCGGTCGTCTGATCAGAGGATGGAGAAGGCCCTGCTGCTACTGAGCAATGTAAGTTTTTCGTATGTTGCAAGTGTGGTATGTTAGGCCGAGTGAGTTGCTAACGGTTGTCATGTGCAGGCTCTCGGTGAGGTGTACCTCCAGTTTGGGAACAGCCAGAGGAGGGTGGCGTCTGCTCGGCGGGAGAAGGAGCGGCTGAAGCAGAAACAGGAAGAGCTCACCCCCAAGCTTCAGGAGGCCGAGAGGGCAATGAAAGAGGCAGCCGACCTCACTCGAAAGTTGGAAGCCGAGAGGTGGAAGACTCAGGAGGCTCTTGCTTCCAGGGACCAGGTGAAGGCCGACCTGGAGGCAAAGGAGAAAGACCGCCTGAAACACTGGAAAGAGCTGTGTCGGCTGAAGTCTGCGAGGGAGGCCGACTTGCAAAAGGCGAAGGAGGAATCGGTGGCCGAGTTCATGGCGTTGGAGGAGCTCGATAAACTCAAGAACGAGTATGCTGCCGAGTGCGAGCAGGAGTTCTTCCGCAACCTCTTCCTGCACAACCCTGGCTTGGCCGTGAAGACCCCCTGGCTCGGCCAGGACATAACCGCCGAGATGTTTGAAGACGAGTCGGGGGAGGAGGATGAGGAGGGTGCCCAGCCGAGTGACCAGCCGGAAGCCGACCAGGTGGAGCCGCAAAAGGAACCTGAGCCAGAGGTGGAGGGAGCTCAGCAAGCCGAGCAGCCGGTGGAAGAGCTAGTGTAGGATGCTTGTGTTTCTCCCCCTCTTTGTTTTTGTTTGTGTTTTTTTTTTTGTTAAGAATAGTGGGGACGACCGAGAGGTCGAATTTTGTAAAGCTCTTGCAGGCCGAGCATAATAGGTCTGCACATTTTGAATGAAAATAGACTCTCCTGGATCAAAAATTGTAGACCGAGTGATCCTTCGATTTCTGTTTGTCTGAGTGTTGGTGTAGGCCGAGTGAGGCTGTATACCGACTCTAATGGTCGAGTCAAAATAGCAAGTGTTGAGGTGTAGGCCGAGTAAGACCGAACCCCGACTCGTATGTTTGAGTCGTAGTGGTGGTGCAAGCCGAGTAGGGCTGTACACCGACTCTAATGTTCGAGTCAAAATAGCAAGTGTTGGGTTGTAGGCCGAGTAAGACCGAACCCCGACTCGTATGTTTGAGTCGTAGTGGTAGTGCAAGCCGAGTAGGGCTGTACACCGACTCTAATGTTTGAGTCAAAATAGCAAGTGTTGGGGTGTAGGCCGAGTAAGACCGAACCCCGACTCGTATGTTTGAGTCGTAGTGGCGGTGCAAGCCGAGTGGGGCTGTACACCGACTCTAATGTTCGAGTCAAAATAGCAAGTGTTGGGGTGTAGGCCGAGTAAGGCCGAACCCCGACTCATATGTTTGAGTCGTAGTGGTAGTGCAAGCCGAGTAGGGCTGTACACCGACTCTAATGTTCGAGTCAAAATAGCAAGTGTTGGGGTGTAGGCCGAGTAAGACCGAACCCCGACTCGTATGTTTGAGTCGTAGTGGTGGTGCAAGCCGAGTAGGGCTGTACACCGACTCTAATGTTCGAGTCAAAATAGCAAGTGTTGGGGTGTAGGCCGAGTAAGACCGAACCCCGACTCGTATGTTTGAGTCGTAGTGGTAGTGCAAGCCGAGTAGGGCTGTACACCGACTCTAATGTTTGAGTCAAAATAGCAAGTGTTGGGGTGTAGGCCGAGTAAGACCGAACCCCGACTCGTATGTTTGAGTCGAAATGTTATGTTACAAAGGCTAGATAAATGGAAGAGTTTATAAATAACCGGTGCAAAAACGGGTAAAGTACAGCAAGTCATAAGAAGGAAAAAATACAGCCTTAAATGTAGTATTTCTTCAAATGATCGGCATTCCATGGGTGGCCCAGTCTTCGCCCATCTGGGTCTTCCAGTTCGTAAGTTCCGGGCCGGCATATTCTGGTAACCCGATATGGACCCTCCCAATTGGGGCCGAGAGTCCCTGCTGAGCTATCCTTGGTGGCAAGGCTGACTTTTCGGAGGACCCAGTCGCCTTCCTGAAAACCCCGATGTTTGACTCTGGCGTTATGGTAGTTGCAAAGCCGCTGCTTGCAGGCGATGTTTCTGAGGTTAGCCTGCTCCCTGTGCTCCTCGATGAGGTCTAGACTGAGTGCGATCTGACGGTTGTTTTGTTCAGGCTCATAGGACGACACTCGGTAAGAAGTTTCGCTTAGTTCAGCGGGAATGACTGCTTCCGTTCCGAAAGTTAGCGAGAAAGGGGTTTCATTCGTAGATGTGCGGTAGGATGTCCGATATGACCAGAGTGCGTTGGGGAGAATCTCAGACCACTTGCCCTTGGCTTCGTCCAGCTGCGTTTTCAGTGTATGCTTGATGATCTTGTTTATGGCCTCAACTTGGCCGTTGGACTGAGGATGAGCTGGTGAGGCGAAGCAAAGGCGGATGTTGTGTCTGTCACAAAAGCACGGAAGCGTGCATTGTCGAATTGCTTCCCATTGTCCGTGACGATTGTGTGGGGGAGACTGAAACGGCAGATAATGTTCTGGAAGACGAACGTTTCGATCTGGGCCGTGGTGATAGAAGCCAAAGCTTTCGCCTCAACCCACTTTGTGAAGTAATCCACCGCTACCACCGCATACTCTGTCTTGCCCTTTCCTGCCGGCATTTTCCCAATCAAATCAAGTCCCCACTGCGAGAAGGGCCAGGGGCTGACCATTGGTGTGAGGTTTTCTGGAGGTAGGTGGAAGAGTGGGGCGAACCGTTGACACTTATCGCACCGCTTGGTCAGCTCGGCCGCGTCTCCGTGCATGGTTGGCCAATAGAAACCTTGCCGGAAAGCCTTGTGGGCCAATGACCGTGGTCCAGAATGATTTCCGCAAATACCGGCGAGGATTTCCTCGAGAATGGCTCTGCCTGCCTCCGGGACGAGACACTTCAGGAGGGGCAAAGTGAAGCCCCGTTTGTAGAGTTGATCGTTGATGAGTGTATAGCGGGATGCCCGTCTCCGGACCTTTTTGGCCTCGATTTTGTCAGAAGGAAGAGTTCCGTCTACGAGGAATCTAATCAGTGGGGCCATCCACGTGCCATTAGTGTTGATGGCGTAGACCGTCGAGCATTGTGTACTGGGTTGATCCAGAATTTCGATCAGCACACTTCGACTCTGCTTCTCATCGAGGGAGGATGCGAGCCGGGCCAGAGCGTCAGCATGGCTGTTTTCGGAGCGTGGAATCCGAGTGATAGCGTAGCTACGGAAACTACATAGAAGGGTCTTTGCCAGTGCTCTGTATGCTGCCATGGAAGAGTCTTTCGCCTTATAGGCGTTGTTGATTTGGTTGACGATGAGCTGTGAATCGCTGAAGATCTTGACCTGTTCTGCCTCCATGGTTTTAGCGAGGTGGAGCCCTGCAAGGAGGGCCTCATACTCGGCGGCATTGTTGGAGGCCTTGAACTGGAAACGAAGGGCATACTCCATCCGGACCTTGTCCGGTGTGGTAAGGACAAGTCCGGCTCCGGACCCGTTGTGGCATGCCGACCCGTCGACATAAAGGAGCCAGGTTGGCCGAGTGGGGTCGAGTCGGGGGTTCTCTTCGTCCAAAGTATGTGTTATGGACAGAGGGGAAGATGGTGGGACCTCGGCTGCGGCCGCTGCTGGGACGTAGGAGAACTCAGAGATAAAGTCTGCCATGGCCTGTCCTTTCTCGGCAGTGCGGGGAATGAAAGTGATGTCGAACTCGCTGAGTTCTATTGCCCATTTCAGTAAGCGGCCCGAAGTTTCGGGCTTCTGAAGTACTTGCCGGAGTGGTCTGTCGGTTAAGACGATGATAGAATGAGCCTGGAAGTATGGCCTGAGCTTCCGGGTGGACATGATGAGGGCGAAAGCGAGCTTCTCTAAGTCAGAGTATCTTGTCTCGGCGTCCTGCAGAGCCTTGCTGACGTAATACACCGGATGTTCGGCGCCGTCCCTACGCTTGACCAAAACTGAACTTGTGGCAGAAGCGGAGACAGATAGATACATGTAAAGGGTTTCCCCGGTGTCTGGTCTTGCTAGCAGCGGCGCTTTTCCCATGTATTCCTTAAGTTCAGTGAAGGCCTTGGTGCATTCCTCGGTCCAGGTAATGTGTTTGGACCTGCCCTTTAGGGCCTTGAAGAAAGGCACGCACCTGTCCGTGGCCTTGGAGATGAAGCGTGTAAGGGCTGCGACTCGGACCGTTAAGCTTTGCACTTCTTTCTGGGTTCGTGGGGGCTCCATATCGACCAGGGCCTTGATTTTTTTCCGGGTTGGCCTCGATGCCCCTCTGGCTAATCATGAAACCCAGAAATTTCCCAGAGCTGACTCCGAACACGCACTTCGCCGGATTTAACCTCATTCGATACCGTTTGAGGACGTCGAACATTCGCGAGAGATTGGGGATGTGGAGGTCGGCCGATTTACTCTTGACGAGCATGTCGTCGACGTAAACCTCCATGGTTTTCCCAATCTGGTCGGCGAACATGAAGTTCACTAGGCGCTGGTAAGTGGCCCCGGCGTTTTTGAGTCCGAAAGGCATGACATTGTAACAGTATAACCCCTGATCTGTCCGGAAGGTTATGTGGATCTGATCTGCCGGATGCATAAAGATTTGGTTGTAGCCCGAGTACGCATCCATAAAACTCAGGAGCCCATGTCCTGCCGTGGCGTCGACTAGTTGGTCAATCTTGGGCAAAGGAAAACTGTCCTTGGGGCAGGCCTTGTTAAGGTCAGTAAAATCAATGCACATTCGCCACGCCCCCGAGGGTTTTTTGACGAGTACAACATTGGCAACCCAGGCAGCATAGACGGCCTTCCGGACAAAGTGGATGGTGCTGAGCTTGATGATCTCTGCCTTCATAGCCTCGGTTCTCTCAGCATCGTAGAGGCGGCGTTTCTGTTCGACAGGTTTGTAGGTAGGATCGATACTGAGCTGGTGGCAGATCACGTCGGTGGAGATGTCGGGCATGTTGGCGTACGACCAGGCAAAGACCTCAGTGTTGTCCCTTAAAAACCGGATCAGTTGTGAGCGCAGGTCGGGCGAAAGAGTTGTCCCAATCTTTACCTTCCGGTCCGCAAAGTCGTGGGAGAGTACTATCTCTTCGACATCCTCAATGGGCTGTGGATGGGGTGTTGCGGAATGGTCCCGAGGATCTTCGATTGGTTCGGCCCGGATTTTCTGTACGTCCTGAGGGCTCACGGGGTCGGCCTCGAACGCGGACTCTGATACTGCCATGGTTTCTTTCGGAGGTTGGATGAGGGTGACAGAATTGCAGGCCCTTGCAACCATTTGGTCTCCTTTGACTTGACCAATCCCCATAGGGGTTGGGAACTTTACTAGTAGTAGGTGGGTGGAGACGACTGCCCTCATCTGGTTGAGTATTCCCCGCCCGAGAATGGCGTTGTAGGCCGCGGGGCAGTCTACCACCAAGAAAGGTGCCAGTACGGTTGCCCTCCGTGGGTGTGTTCCGAGGGAGAGGGGGAGAGTGACCGTTCCATGCGGGACAATGGAGTCCCCCGTGAAGCCAAAGAGCGGCGTGGGTGAGCGGTCCAGACTTGCTTCTGGGATGCCCAACTGCTTGAAAGCTCGCATGAAAAGGACGTTCACCGAGCTCCCAGTGTCGACCATTACCCGTTGTACGTCGAAGTTAGATATCTCCGCCATAACGACAATGGGGTCGTCGTGAGGGTAGATGATCCCGCGCTCCTCCTCCTCGAAGAATGTGATCGGCTCCCAACCGAGCCGATTTGTTTTCTTGGCTCTTCCCTCCTCTATGCTGAAGAGCTGCTGATTCTGTTTGGTGGCCCGTAGAAAGTTCTTCTTTGCCCGGTTGGAAGTGAGCGGGCAAGAGATTGACGGTCCTCCGGAGATCGTGTTGATCTGTGGGTTGGGAGGTGGAGGTGGAGCGTGTTAAAGAAAGTGGTTGATCTTCCTATCTCGGGCCAGAGCCTCCACCAGATCCCGGAATGCAACGCATTGGTCAATGCTATGGCCATTGTATTTGTGGTATTGGCAATCAATTCCCGTGTCTTTGCCAAGCGTGCCCTTCGCTGGTGCCCAAGTAGACTTCGGGATCATGTGTTCCACATTGAGGAGGACATTCTCGTAGGGGGTATTAAGAATGGTGTAAGTCTCGTACTTGGAGCGAGGGACCCATTTTTCCCCGTTGTTTGACCGCTCCTCCTGCTGTCTTTCCTGGTGGCTCGGGTTCTTACCCTTCTTCCCAGGGCTGTACAGATTGTTGCTGTGGGGGTAGTCTTTCCGTTTTCCCCCATAGCTCTGTTGCCCCTGCTCCTGCGGACGCTGTGCCGGGCCCTGCTGTTCCGGGATGCTCGGTGGGTATGTTTTCACCGAGTCGGCCCGCGGGGGTTGGTAGGCATTGGCAGCGTTGGACTTTTGGCTTAGTGCCTCAGCCTTGGCGTGGACCGCCGCCTGTTTCATTATTTCGTTATAAGTTTTCCAACCTTGGGTGTGAGTTGCGTACCTGAATGGGGAGTCTCGGAGGCCGCCCTTGAAGGCCGTAAAAGCTGCTCGATCGTCCGTTTCCGCGCACCGAGAGTATTCATGACTGAATCTCGCTGCATATCGCTGCAGCGACTCGTTTTCCCCTTGTTTGAGCTGGAAGAGGTCCGCGACCGAGGACAGGCGGTCGGTTTGTATCATGAACTGGTTCATGAAGGTGGAGGTGAGCTGCTCGAAAGAGTCGATGGACCTAGATTCCAACTTGTAGAACCAATTGATCGCTGCCTCGGTCAGCGTGGAACTGAAGATGAGGCACTGTTCCTCATCGGCGAGGTTCTTGAGGGCGATGGCCGAGTAGAAGTTGTTTAGATGATTCCACGGGTCGTCCTTCCCGTTGTAAAGGGGGATTTTCAAGGGCTTAATCTCGTGGTTGATCCTGAACTGGTTGATTCTTTCTGTGAAGGGGCCCGGGCTGGTTTTCGACCAGGCTGGCCTCGCTTCCCGGGCCGTCCCGGCCTCAAGCGTTCAGACTCGGTCCATGAGGTGCTGGACGAGCGAGTCGGTCTTGGATTGGTGTTTATCCCTGGATGCTTGGTCGCGGTCGACCCTATAAGGCAGGTCGGTGCCACCTCCGCCTGGCGGGCTTTGTGACTCACTCCTTCTGTGACCGACCCGCCGTGACCGCTCGGTGTACCCCTGTTTGGGTATGCTTCAGCATATACTTGCATTTTGACCGACCGGCCTAGACCGCTCGGTGTCCCGCAGGCTGGATCGTTCCTGAGGCTTGTCATCCTGCCGCCCAGCCTGCCCTGACCGCTCGGTGCTCCTTCGGCGGGTTGGTTCAGGGCGAGGAGGGAGCGGGAGGCCGAGGTGGGCTGACCGCTCGGTGTCGCTGCGAGGGGACCTCGATGTTTGCCTCCCCCTATCCGAGCGGTTGGTCCTGGTGCCAGGATGCCGAGCGGACTTGGCCGTGCTCTCGGCCTCTATGGACGAGTCGGTGACGGGGACAGGGTCCCCCGTCGAGAAGGTCCCGTGGCTGACATTTGGGCGGGACCACCGAGCGGTTATGTTTCCTCGGTGGTGGTCTCCTCTTCCTACCTCCGACCGAGGGTCATGTCGGCGTGAAGGTTGTTCGTTGACCGACCGGTTCCGCCCTCCCTCGCTGAGGGCGTCTCGGGCGTCCCGGTAGATCGTGGTGTCGTCGGGTTGATTGCCGGAGATGATCAACATCCGAGCCGATTTCTTGCTCGGCTCGGTGTCCCCATGCCTTCCCTTCCGCGGCTCGGCGACCACATGTTCCTTTCCTTTTTTCGCTAGTCGGCGATTCTTCTCGGTACGCTCCGCGCATTCGGCCACTACCTTGTCGGCCTCAGCGCCACCGACACGGGCTCGGTGGGCAGCGAGCTCTGCCTGTGCGACCCGTAGCTGTTCGGCCACCTCAGTGTAACGATCGTCGAGCACTTGGCACCTTGACTCGGCCTGGGTGCCCTTAGCTTTTACCTCGGCCATGTCGCTCTGGAGTTTCTCGATTATCTGCAAGAAGTTGGGAGAGTGTTCTCCCCTCGTTCTGGGGCCTTGCCCGGGTGTGATTTCACCGAGGTCGTGTTCGCCCTGCATGTTCGGTGACGAAGAACTGTTTTTCGGTGTAACTGGTGGATGAGTCGTAACTCGGTCTGGTTGAGCGTGGGCAACCTTAGTCAGTTTCCCACAGACGGCGCCAAACTGTTGAAGCGTTAAATGTTCCAACTGTCGAGTACTCGTTGCCCAATCACCAAATGACGCGTGTCCCTCTTGTGACTTGTCAACTTAAGTGGATCGCGGGTCTCCGTTAGTACGGGCACCGGTGTGGTGCCGGCCTAAGGCGCTCCGACGATCAAGTCAGTTACTTTGTTCGTAAGAGGAAACAGTAAATGGTAAGTTCGGTAGAGTAATTGTAATAGTAAAACTTAGTTACCTTTATTGGGAAATATGTACCATTTATGTATAGGTAGGTGGGATGTTCAATTCCCAAAGTTTCGATGTGGGACGAATGCTTCTCGATTTACGTGCGGACACGTGTTATGTAAATCGAGAGTGGATATGCTTCCACGTGGCATCCCGCATTGGGCCCGGTGTTAGGGCTGTCGCAAGTATGGTGTTCCTGGGCCTTGAGCGTCGTCAGGGCTTTAAGTATACGGCCTAGTGGGTCTGGTCAGATATGGTGTCAACAAAGTCGTACTTAAAACTCAATTAACCTATGACCCGTTTAACCTGTTTAACATGTTTAACCTATTTAAATTATAAGATTTAATAGGTATTTAGGTAGGTAAATGGGTAAATATATGAGTTAGTAATGTCACGTTTATTAAATAGGTCAATATATAAGCTAATATACGGGTTAATCTGTTAACTAGAAATCTACTCATTTATTAAATGGGTTAACAAGTCATTATACGGATTAACAGGTTGACCCGAAACCCACCCGTTCATTAAACGGGTCATAACTGGTTGACTCGAAAATGACCCGTAATTTTAATCGTGCGGGTTGACCCGGATAAATTTCGTGCGGATTTCGAGTTGTGTATTGAGTCGTATCAAAATTTGCCACCCTTAATACACATCACACATACATGACACCCAGGCATGCACTCATACATGCTAACATACATGCACTCATACATGTCGAGCATACAAGAACTGATGCTGACTTACATGCACTCATACATGTCGAGCATACAAGAACTCATACATACTGACATACATGCACTCATACATTAACTCATACATACACTCGACACATACCGAGCGCTCAAAACATACCGTGCTGCTCATTACCGCGCACACTTAAGCTCAATACATACTGAGCTGCTCAACACATTACTGAGTATACACACGACTCGAACATTAGAGTCGGAGTACAGACACACCCAACCTACACTTAACGTTCGACACATTACCGAGCTGCTCAAGAAATTACCGAGTATACACATGACTCGAACAATAGAGTCAAAGTACAGGCGCACCCAACTTACATTCAACGCTCGACACATTACCGAGCTACTCGACACATTACCGAGCTACTCGACACCTTACTGAGTAAACACTCGCTCAACACATTATCGAGCTACTCAACACTTAGGCTCAACTCGAACATTAGAGTCGGAGTACATGCCCACTTGGCCTATACTTAACACTCGGTCAATGCTCAGTCAATTACCGAGCCAATCAACTACCGAGCCCACTTTACAAGGTACATGCCGACTGGCACACAGATACAGTAGAGAATCACTTGCAAGTATTCAAGGTTATACACGGAGTCATACTCATTGAGGGACTACCAGAGCACAATTGCTACCATATCAATCCACTCAGACATACAACAAACTACAAGGCGTCTTCTCCTTCGCATCCTACCTCAACCGTGAACTTGGGGGACTGATTATAATGCGCCGAGCAGAGCAGTACAAAAGCGGGTAGTTGTTCGGTCAATGCACTTTACTTAAAAATTCTCAACCGAGGTAGTCTACCTCATTCAAGAACTTGGGGACTTGTCGATGCTGCATCTGACCAAGCAATAAGCTCATACAAAAGACTCAGGAGAACACAACAAGCTCATCTTCAGGGACCGTTAACAAGGCTCATGCCTAAAGACCACAACTATGACCTAACTCTAGATAACTCCTATAAATATGGAGCATCTTCCCTCATTTATGGGGACTGACCCTGCTCATCCTCTTTACAAACACTACTACTTTCCAAAGGCTCATAACCGTTGACTTAGCCCGATTTAGGTGAACCACGTACGTTGTGTCCTAATGTGCGTGCGTACTTTTACAGTCTCGTTGGTACATTTTGTGCATAAACACATAGTATAGTATAAACTGATGCCTAAAGCTTCTTTACACAATGGTAAGTAGTAAATACTGATGCCTAAAGCTAATGTACGCAAGGGTATTAACTATAATGGATGCCTAAAGTTACTTTACGCAGCGGTATTTATAAAAAAAAAACTAATGCCTAAAGATACTTCAAGCAACGATTTTTATAATTTTATTGATGCATAACAATTTGAACAACATCATAAAATTGATTAAATCTGATTCTAAAGTATACATATAGAAACAATATATTTAACATCAGTCTCTAATATTTTTCTGTTTTAATAGCAGTATATAACACTTACCAAAATTATACTTCAATCATCCTTGAGAAACAAAACTACTCATACATAAATCATTAAGTTCACAAAAAAAATGAGGTATCAATATTGTACACTCCTCAATTCAATCTTGAAACCACATATCAAACACATAAAATTCTAAATAACTAACAATGTACAAAGAAATAGTAGGTTTTCAATTAAACAAAAACCATATGAGGCAAAATAAATCTTTATTAAAATAGTAAGGCTGTATAAGGAAACAAATTTTTCCTAAAAACGTACACGCTTGATTGAAAATAAAGAGGAAAAACATGCAACACAATCATATAAGAGATATAGGTAATCGAACATGAGATTCATTGACAAATGAGTAGGTTCTTCACTGGAGGACTTAGCATCATGGGTGGAGTTATTTGCCATACTTCCATCTTCTTATCCTCCATGTCGCCACCCTTAGTGTTCCTCTGCAGGAGATGGATATATGCCAATACATCAATTGCAGTCCAGTAATTAAAGTTCACCAACAAAATTAGGTTGGGCACTCTTGTTTCTTTTGTATTGTATGCACAACACAAAGCTTATTCAACTCTGGCATTACTACAAACATGGAAGCAACAATCTTATATAGAAGATCACATATAAACTAGCAGATGTTAAGTCGGTGCAACGACATTATATAAAGCTAGAGCAACATATTTGAAGTTGGAAACCAAAAAAATATGCCAATGAAATTGCTCACCTTACGAATATGAGAGTCAATCTTTTCTACCATAAGAAATAAAACACTAACTGCCGCAATAACCAATATAGTATTATAAGAACTCAACTTAGGACCTCACAATAATCGAGTTTAATAATATGCCCAGCAATTCAGTTAGACGAAAAACATCAGGAAAGTGAAAGAAGGGATGGCCTACAAATTCTTGTGAAAAAAGGTGATATACAATCAACTATAAGCATTGAATACCATCTAACCAAGAACTATTTTCTGTGTTTTCTTTTTCCATCGATAGAAAAAGGCTGCAGTTATTCAATACATATAAGAACAGCAAACAAAAATTTCTCCAGTGATAGATTGCGGCATGGAATTATTCAATACGGTATAAAGAGCAGCAAACAAGAAAACGTCTCTAGTGGGGGTAGAGATTGAGACTTTGCTAGAAATTACACAAAGGAAACTTACAAGTATCAAATAAACCAGAAGAAGAAAGTTTACAAAGTACATTCCAACTTAATATGTAAAAAGTGAATAAATAAGTAAAATTGATCAAGCATATAAAAGACCCGAGAATGAAATGTAAGTAATCACGCCATCAGCTATACCCGTGATTACTTTGTTCTTTCAGACATTATGTTTGTGGGGAATGCAGACTAGTTAGTCTCATGTATCATATCAGAAGGCACAACTGTATGGAAGAAACATGTAATCACAAATGGGATTCATACAGATAAAGGAATAAGTAAAGATCAAGAACACGCCCACAGAAAAACGCAAATAAACATTCATGCATATACACATGGAAGCATGGTTAAATTAGCACGCAAAACATATATCAGAACTAACCCAGGATGGATATTCCTACAGAAAGATCTTCCAAAGAATGTACGAAATGAAGAGGAAAAAGGCTAAGGAAATGAACAAAAATCAGTAGATTGAACTCATTCAATTAACCCAACCCTTAAATAACTTATATTCTTATATAAATTGAAAATGAAAATGTTAACTCAAAATTTTATGGAAACGAAGCAACTTCTTCACGAATCCTTCGAAGAGACCAACATGAAAAATTTACATTTATCCACAAAATCCACCGCAATAATAATCGTTGACAAAATATTGGACTAGACTCACTTGACCATATACCTAAAGCCCAAACATCAAAGAAGAGACAAAGGCCCAAAATAACCACACAATTGGAAAGACAACTTGGGCCAAGCCCACACAGCCTAACAACCTTGGCAATGGATCAAACATGAGATGACACATAGATACATGTCCACCATCCAACTACATGCCACGTGGCCATACCAAAACAAAAGTGCATTTATCCCCCATCGAAACAATTCATCAAAACCACCTCAACTACCCATACAAAAAGAGTGCACATTTTCCAATTATGTACCTAATATTTATTATTCACTATTGTTGATGCACAAAATGTGCCAACTTAGGAGAGAATTCTGCTTAGTCACGTGTCCTTAAACTGACCTATCAAAAAAGAGTAACTGGTCGGTCAATCAGAGGTAGGCACTAATGTGGTACTAGCCTAAGGGTACTCCGACGCCTAAGTTAGTGATGGGTCTGTGTGTAAGGAGTGAGTGGTGAATAGTAATTCTTAAAATAGGTGTGAATAGTAAAAGCTTACTCACCTTTATTGGGAAAAGGACCTCTTTTGTATGGGTATGAGAATGATAATAAATGTGTTCTTCCAATGTGGGAGAATCTGCATTCAATGTGAGGCTGACACATGTCCTGACGGTAGACGGATGTGGTCTGTCCATGTGTCAGTTCTGGTTAGCCTTTGCTAGGGTTTGTTTATTAGTGTGGGCTTGGGCTCCTTGAGCTTTGTGAGAATGTGTTGGGCTAGAGGTATTAGGTCCAAATGAGTTTGAGCTGATATGGTATCAACAGAAACCCCCCAAGTTCTTGACCGAGGTGGAATTTTTCAATTGGGGACTTGTAAAACTGCCCCAGACTCAGTGTAGAGAATATACCTCTAGTCCCCCAAGTACCCCAGGTGAAGGAGTGTATAGAGAGGAATGTCTTGTCGGTATGGTTGGAGTTGGATTGGTCGGGGGACCAGTGGGACACCGACCAGTCTGGGTTGGATCAGAGGGCACGCGTGTCGGTCGATATGGACAGGGCAGGTTATAGGGTGCCAGCTGTGCAACTCGGTCGGTGCCGGTTGGGTTTTTGGCGTCTTTTTAATTCCCAACGCTTTGCGTAGGGACGTGTGAGACTAGTATGAACATGACAGATGGCACGGTAATAAGTGTGGGGTGTTTTACCGAGGTGACCTTTCGCATGTCGAGGCATCCTTATAAATAATTGGGGAAAAGTGAGAAGGGTTTTACTTCTACTTTTTTCACGCTTTTGCTTTGGTGGAAATTTTTCTCTTCCCCTAAGGTAATTTACGGCGAGGCTTATGTGACATAATTTGTGGTGGAGCAATTTTCGGCAAGGACGACTGTCGTGGAAAAACAAGGTATGGCTTTCTTTCTGCTTTTTTTTTTAATTATTAAATTCATTTTTGAGGATGAACTAGGGATGAGCTGGGGGGCTAGACATCGGTTCGATTTGAGGAGTATAGTGGTCGTTGATCAAAAATTGTTTTCTTTATGTTATTATCCTTAGATTGCACCGATATCTGACCGAGATAGCGAGCCCAATGAAGGTAAAGGTTAAACCGATGAGGATCAGCATGGCTTATCGTCCTCATTTTTCACTCCAGAATTGGTGGAGAAGAGTGTGCTGATGGAATATAGTGATAGCGGAAAGATCAACAAGAAGCTCGATTGGGGGGATCAGACCGAGGTATCGACGTTGGGTCGGTTTCGAGGCAATAGGGGCAATGAAGAGGTTGCTTAGGTGGGTGGGACGCCATCAGGGAGTAATGATGAGGTTGCTCAGGCAGCTGGGAAGCCGTCTGGGAGCATGCGTGCTATGAAGATGACAGGTGGTTGGGATAAAGAGCTAGTCAGGGTGATTGGTACGCCGACTGAGGAGGTTTCTGAGGAGGAGATCCCGACCGAGGAGGTTTCTGGTAGGAAATTTTCTTATTTTTTGAGGTACATGTATAACTTGGATGAGTTATGACGTATTTTCCATTGACGACTTTCAACCACAAATTAGGGTGAATCCCCAGTTCTTACATACATAGCCGAGTCTTTTTTGTATGTTTTGACTTTCCTTTAATGGGTAAAGTAGTTCCCACAACACTCTCAACAACATTCTTCTCGACGTGCATAAGATCTGCAATATGTCTGATTTTCAATTTTGACCAATATGGAAACTTGAAGAATATGTTTTTTTTTCGTCCAATTTTCCGGTTGAGGAAGTTTTGGACCTCGTATGACGAAGTCAAGTATACTGTTCAATTTAGAAAATATCTCATCACTGGATCTTTCTCGAGGTCGAGCCCATAACTCTAATTTACCATCAAATGAATCTTACTGCGTACGCCATCGGTGATCACATGGCAAAAACCTTCTTGAACCTAAGTATCATACCTTCGATGCATACCAACATAACGTTGTGTCTGGACCACATGTAGGACACACAAGATAACCCTTAGTGCTCCACTCTACCAAAATGTCGTAAGCCAAAAAATCATTAATTGTCACCATTACTACTACTCGTATAGTGAACATTTACCCACTAAATTTGTTGTACGTCCGTACCCTATTTTCCCACAGATTTGCGATCTCATCAGTTAATGATTATAAATAAATATCGATGGAATAACTTGGGAATTTAGGGCTCCGTATCAAAGTACTGCAGATGGTGAACTTTTTCTTCATGCATCTCTAAAGAGGTAATTTATACGGAACTATAACCACTGGACAGGTACTATACCACTTTGAAAAATTACCGAAAGGATTAAAACCATCAATATCAAGCCCTAGTCTAACATTTCTTGGCTCTACATCAAAATAAGGATACATCTTGTCGAATTCCTTCCAAGCCTCTCGATCAGCCAGATGCCTCAATGAATGTATCATCATCAACGTGCCCATCTTTGTGTCACCTCATATCTCGCGTTATGTGAGATGACATGTAGAATCTTCGTAGTCTTGGTTTTAGTAGAAAATAATGCAGCACCTTATTTGAAATCTTGTTTTTTCGAAACCTAGACTCATTACACACGAGACATTTATTAAACTGCTTGAATTCACCATAAAATAATGCATAATTGTTCTTGCATGCATGAATTTTGACATACCCTAAAACAAGACCTTTCAACAACTTCTTCAAGTTATAATGATCTTTAGGGAGACGATTTTCTTTCGAGAGCATTCGAATGATGATGTCCATCATGTGATCAAAATGGTTGTTTGCTTGATTATACTCAACTTTCATGTGCATCAACTCCATAAGTTCCCCTAGAACCAAAAGAGTCTTACAACACAAGTACGATTCACGCTAAGTTTCTTTCAACAATCTCTTGTAATGGAGTTCAGAATCTTCGGGTTGAAACTTGGGTGCTTCACCATCTATATCATCGGATACGGGAGGAAATGCATCCGTTAATATCTCAAGGACCTAATTATTATCATATCACTCATCTAAAGTACTTTATTCCCGATGGGGCCTAAGAACTAAAGATATCAATTCATTAAATATTTCTTCGGCGTGATATATCTAATTAGTGTAATTGTGCATGATCCCATTTCGATCAATATGATATTAGATCTCATTCAACGACATTCAACTGCAGTTATTACATTTACGACACAAAAAACTATACATATCTCATCAATGCAATTATTATGTGCAAACTCAATGAAGTCGTCGATCTCATTCATATACTAATCTGCAAATCGATCAAACAACTGCATCCAGTTTCTGTTCATTATACCTATTGGCACAAAATATAGTCAATGTAAGTAATTGGGTTAACATTGTCGCCTAATGGCCCGAAAAATGAATATCAAAAGCTGCTTGTCTCTGTATTACTCCGATTTTGTGGTCCTATCCCATTGGAGAGTGGACATTTTGTGCTGTTCAGTCCGCAATCTTCGAGCCAAAGTTCCGATCAATAGAAAATTCAGCAACATCTCCTTACAGTTCCCCAAATGCGCGACATAGATATTATAAAGAAATATCTAGTACGCATTCGGAGAACATTGTAGGATGCAAACAAACCGATTTTTTCACAACCGAAACCTGACCTCGTAGACCACAAACTATACAACACATAGTTGAACACTCCTAAACTGTCTGAATAAATGGACAATGTAAGAGTTAGTCAATTAACTCGATTCACTGACTCTCAAACGGATCTAAACTTGTTCCTTAAATTTAATTATACAAAATTAATCAACCCGATTAACTTCCCATAAACTATTATGAAATATAAACACATTTCACACCATCGAAATATATGAAAAAAGAAAGTTTACCATCAATTTTCTATTTTCCTAATTTTCTAACATATTTTCTAATTTCTTAGTTTCTTAACATATTTTTTATTTTCCTAATTTCCTAATATATTTTCTAATTTCTTAATTTCCTAACATATTTTCTAATTTCTTAATTTCTTAACATATTTTCTATTTTCCTAATTTCCTAATATATTTCTTAATTTTCTAATTTCTTAACATATTCTCTAATTTCTTAATTTTCTAACGTATTTTCTAATTTCCTAATTTCCTAACATATTTTCTAATTTTCTAAATTCCCATCACAATTTATGTTTTTAATTCATAACACACTTTCTATTTTCATCTTTTCCTACACCATCTCTACACAAATAATTAACAATTTCAACATATTTATCAAAATAAAAAAACAATATCAAAATCTCTAAAATTAAATACATACCTTTAATTGAAAATGATGTGATGAGAAGATGAATTAATGTGCTTGGTGGAGAATTAATATTAGTGACTACATGATTTGAGAGAGAGAGAGAGTTGTGGGATATGATGAAATGCAGGTGGGGAGGAAGAAGAGTGGATCGGCTGTGTGAAATGCTAATAGGAGTTTGCCTGACAAAGTAAATCATTGGGCCCAGTTTAATGACTCATCGGGTAAACACAAAATCTTAGCGCCAAAACAATTTCCTTCACGCCATTACCGTATCCGACGAGTTTTGCTCGTTGTTGATACCATATCGACCGACCACCTAAGGACAGGGCCCGCCAGGACAGGAAGGACACCGATCGATTACCCGATCGGCACCCCCCACACCGTGGCCCGCCGATCGACACTCCCACACCGTGGCCCGCCGATCGGCACTGACCTGCAGGCCTGTCGTTCGGCACCTGACAGGGTACAAACGCCAGCTGGCTGCGACAGTCACCTAACCAACTCTGCCATACCCATTCCCTGAAGGAGGCAGGTTGGGACTCCAGCTGGCGCCTCCTTCGGATGTCCAGGACTTGTCAGGAAACTCTCAGCCACAAAGCACAACCTGGTCCCGCAACAGTAGCCCACCTACCGCAGTTATGGCTACTATAAATACCTCGAAACCCTTCACAAAGGTAAGCTCTCAGACCCTATTTAGAGCACTGTAGTTACTTGCCCTTCGGCACGCTGACACTAACTTAGGCATCGGAGCCTCTTCGGCCGACACCACACCGGTGTCAAGAGTTTGCAGGATCCCTGCCGAGCAGCAACGCCACCAGCGGGCCCAAGACACCACACGGCTGGTCCTAGATCCCCCAGCGGGTCTCATCGAGTTGGTCATTTCAGGATCAAACACTCGTCAAGTAACATTGATCAACGTTTGTATTACCCGACGACCTAAAAACTATATACTCGTCAGGGTTTTTTATTGTTACCTGACGAGCATGATTTTATCGTCGAGTAACATTGGAACTTTTAGCTTGCGGAATTTTTTTCTTCGCACCATTACGTTATCCGACAGCCTTGTTATATTTGTCGGGTAACATAAAATTTAGCGACGAATTAAATGTCGTTGGATAACGTGAATTACATGACTATATAAAATAAACAGCCCAATTATGATGACAATTAACACACCAATGAGTTAAATATCCCCCAAATCGCCAAGTCTGCTTACCATTACACCAATTCGATACTTACAACGTGGATTGCAAGCCCAACCATGCAATAGTTATTTTGAAGTTATTTATCAGGTCAAACATAAATACTTCGAGGTTATTTATTCAACCTGACCTTTGTTATTATTACTTGATATTGAAGCGTGCAGCAAACATGAAATAACCAACATTTAACTACTATTTCTGACGACATAAGAAGACTGGCATGGTTTAAAGTTAACGATTAATTCAGTTCCAGTTAGCCTTCCACTAGGTGGCGTAGATTTTTTATTTTTTTTTATGGAGCGTTTCCTTCATGCTTCCTTTTTGTACCGCCCTGTTTGCCAACTACTTGTTCCCCCTTGGCGTGCCCATATGACTGTTAATCCCTTGAGTATCATCACTTTATCTCATTCGTCACTGCCTTGCTAGTTCCACCATTCCAATAGTTTAGTTTTGTCTTCCTCATTCCAGTGTCCGACATTACCGCTATTCGCCAGCAAACTTCCTTGAGTTTGACAGTCGCTCTCATCCTCTGCAAACTTGGAGTCAGACACTACCGAGTTTACGAATTGGAATCCGTCGCCTTGGGGGCTTATGTAGTTCGAATGTTCAGTTTGTTTGGCATTTGTCCCCTTCCTCTCACCCGCCTGCTTTTCAGCTCTTATGCCCTGACAATATTTATGTACAAACAAAGTTATTTACTTTTGTACTCTTACGAGTTACGTGTACTTAACAGCAAGTAAAACCGAACCCAACTACCTAGTCGTCTAGTGGAGGGACAAGACAATGAGTTTATCGAACACTTAAATGATCAAGTTTATAATTTATAAGTCCAATTTTACAAGGTACTCACTAATTCGCTTTGTTGATAGTCGCCATTCGACGATGTTGGGTAATTTTAACTTGAAATGTCCACTAAAGTTGATTTATCTCTTGTTTCTACAACATTTTGTTGACTCGCACCATTTCTGCACTCACTACAAGAAACACGGTTTTACCCGGTGAAAATGGCTCATCGGGTAATGATAAAGATTCTCCGCGTAACACCAAACTCGACGGGCCACCATTGGGCAGCACACCGCCGAGTCCCCGACATCGGACCACCCTTTATAACGACGAATTACCAACCATCGTCGGGTAACCGTGATATCACCCGAAGCAACGATCGTGGGTAAATCTTTGTCGGGTAATCCTTGGTCAAACCAAACCCGATGAATAATTCACGCTGGTCGGGCCATATTGAGTTCAACAACCATTCACTGAAGTGAATAATTCGCCGGTTTACATTAACTAACTCGTCGGGTAAACCCATGAATTGTTATTAAATATTTTCGGTGGTTAGCAACTGAATCATGATATTCGTCGGGTTACGTACAAATGGTCGTTGGGTAACATCTTAGACGGTTTTAGTGGGTATCCACCGAATCTTGAAATTTGTCGGGTTGCAGTCCAAAATTCGTCGGGTATTGTTTTGAAAAATAATTAAAAATATTTCGGTAGATATCCACGGAACGAGATATTCATCTGGTAATACAAAGATTATTCGTCGCGTATAATTAAATAATTTTATTTTTTATATTATTTAATTAATGGAATTATTATTAAATATGATATTTAAATAAAATTCAAATTTGGAATTAGCAAATATATATTTATAAAATTTAAAATATTGTTTTGAACATATTTACAACAAAATATAAAACATATAAATGACTTAGATGGGGCTGGTCTGCGTGGTGAGGCTAGTCGGACGTGCCAGGCTGGTTGGGGTGGTGGCGCTAGTAGGATGTACCAGGCTGTTTGGACGAAGTGTAAGACCCGTGTCCTGGAGGGAACAGTGAACAATCCCACATTCCTGCGAGGGGGGAATGGTCTGGGAAAGGAATGGTAGTGTGCCTTAAAGGTGTAGGCACACACCTATCTAGCATGAGGCCTTTTGGGAGCTCAGTGGCTTTGGGGGGGATTGGAATCCCAAAGTTAAGCGAGTTGAGGCTGGTGCAATTCCAGATGGGTGACCCCCTGGGAAGTTGCACCGTGAGCTCCCGAAAATAAAACCGTGAGGGCGAGGCCCAAAGCGGACAATATCGTGCTAGATGAATCGGGACCTGAAAGAAGAGGGTTGGGTCTTGACAATTTGGTATCAGAGCCAGACCCCGACTGGGAAGTGTGCCAGCGAGGACGCTGGGCCCTAAGGGGGGTGGATTGTAAGACCCGTGTCCTGGAGGGAACGGTGAACAATCCCACATTCCTGCGAGGGGGGAATGGTCTGGGAAAGGAATGGTGGTGTGCCTTAAAGGTGTAGGCACACACCTATCTAGCATGAGGCCTTTTGGGAGCTCAGTGGCTTTGGGGGGGATTGGAACCCCAAAGTTAAGCGAGTTGAGGCTGGTGCAATTCCAGATGGGTGACCCCCTAGGAAGTTGCACCGTGAGCTCCCGAAAACAAAACCGTGAGGGCGAGGCCCAAAGCGGACAATATCGTACTAGATGAATCGGGACCTGACAGAAGAGGGTCGGGTCCTGACACGAAGCTTGCTCAGAGGGCGGCCAAACTCCCATACTGTTAAAGACTATATCAAGCTAAGCTTGGATCCAGGCGTTTTCGGCCCTCAGCTCGGCAGTCTTGGTCCGGAGCTCGGTATAGTTGCGTTTTAAATCCGAGTACTCCTCAGGATTGACGCCCCTTGAAGAAGCATCGGAGTTGGTCGAGATGTCTCGCTCTAGCCTTTTACCCGCACCTCAGACCATCTTTCTAGGACGTCGACTAAGTTGTCGCTCCATGATTGCCCTCGAACGTTATGGATTTGGCAATTATTGCTCCAAGGGAGTGTCCAGCTGCTACTGGGTCAACTTCTCCTAGGTTTGCTGGATATCTTCCAGTATTCCCGCCTTGAAAATCATAACACAAATATTATTTTATTAAAAATAATAATTAAAAAAATTAGAAATAATTATTTAAATTACATGAATAGCATCAGCTTGTGGGTTCCCTCGACCAGATACACTTGTCCCTAGACATCCACCTCTGGGAACAGTGGCCCGGTGTTGTGCCGATCCTCTTGCCAGGCCGCCAATGGACGCGACCCCCCGTAGTGGTTCAGCACCTTCTTTCCCCGATTATGCTTGTTGGCCTCTGATTTTTTCTATTCATTAATAAATTTAATTAAATTCAGTAATTAAAAAATATAAAAAAAATTAAGAAAATGAACTTACAATCCACTCGGGCGTGACAAAGTGGTCACAAATCCACTCCCACTAAACCTTCTTAGAACCGTTCAGCTCTTCCAGAGGGTTGGTGTAAGACCCGTGTCATGTAGTGAACGGTGAACGATCCCACATTCCTGCGAGGGGGGAATGGTCTGGGAAGGGAATGGTGGTGTGCCTTAAAGGTGTAGGCACACACCTATCTAACACGAGGCCTTTTGGGAGCTCAAGTGGCTTTGGGGGGGATTGGAACCCCAAAGTTAAGCGAGTTGAGGCTGGTGCAATTCCAGATGGGTGACCCCCTGGGAAGTTGCACCGTGAGCTCCCGAAAATAAAACCGTGAGGGCAACGGCAAGGAGGCCCAAAGCGGACAATATCGTGCTAGATGAGTCGGGTCTTGACCGAGGAGGGTCGGGTCCTGACATTTTGGTATCAGAGCCAGACCCCGACCGGGAAGTGTGCCAGCGAGGACGCTGGGCCCTAAGGGGGGTGGATTGTAAGACCCGTGTCATGTAGTGAACGGTGAACGATCCCACATTCCTGCGAGGGGGGAATGGTCTGGGAAGGGAATGGTGATGTGCCTTAAAGGTGTAGGCACACACCTATCTAACACGAGGCCTTTTGGGAGCTCAAGTGGCTTTGGGGGGGGATTGGAACCCCAAAGTTAAGCGAGTTGAGGCTGGTGCAATTCCAGATGGGTGACCCCCTGGGAAGTTGCACCGTGAGCTCCCGAAAACAAAACCGTGAGGGCAACAGCAAGGAGGCCCAAAGCGGACAATATCGTGCTAGATGAGTCGGGTCTTGACTGAGGAGGGTCGGGTCCTGACAGTTGGCCCAAGCTTCCTCCAGGGTTGGCCAGCTCTTCCACCAAAGCACGAGCTCGTACTTCCACTCAAAGTACCGCAACAATGAAGATGAAAACCGACTGAATTTTCCACAACAGAAACCTGACCTCGTAGATCACAAACTATACAGCACATAATTGCACACTCCACTGTCCGAATAAATGAACAATTCAAGAGTCAATCAATCAACTCTATTCACTAACTCTCAAACGAGTCTAAGGTTATTCCTTAAATTTAATTATACAAAATTAATTAACCCGATTTACTTCTCATAAATTGTTATGAAATATAAACACATTTCACACCATCGAAATATTTGAAAAAAGAAAGTTTACCAACAAATTTCTAATTTCCAAATATATTTTCCTAATTTTCTAATTTCCTTGGACCAAAAAAAAAAAAAAAAATTTCTAATTTCCTAACATATTTTCTAATTTCCTAACATATTTTCTAATTTCTTGGTTTCCTAACATATTTTTTATTTTCCTAATTTCCTAAGATATTTTCTAATTTTTTAACATATTTTCTATTTTCCTAATTTCCTAATATATTTTCCCAATTTTCTAATTTCCTAACATATACCCTAATTTCTTAATTTTCTAACATATTTTCTAATTTCCTAACATATTTTCTAATTTCCTATCACAATTTATAGTTCCTAGTTCATATTATATTTTCCTAATAAATCTTATAATTTCCTATCACAATTTATAGTTCCTAGTTCATAATATATTTTCCTAATAAATCTTATAATTTCCTATCACGGTTATTGGTCAAAGTCCATTTGACCATCCGACTTAAAAGTCAACGTTTTGCCCACGCCCAGGGGCAAAACGGTCATTGCACAATTCGTCCGAAATCACTCAACTAATCCCAGATTAGTAAATCATAATTAAATATTATTAAATCCTGATATTCGGGACGGGTCGTTACAACCTTCCCTCCTTAAAGAATTTCGTCCTCGAAATTACCAACATCCTTATTCCACAACCACCTCGTGGAAAACATTTCGACCACATACCATGTGTACACCTGTACACCCACTTGCTGGGACAACACCAGCCTCGTCTGTACCCAGACATCCCATCACTGTCATACGTCATAGTAACAACACTCGACCACCTCGAGTGAACATAAACACCTGATCCGCGATAAAATCGCTTAACCATTAAGCTGACCCTTCAGCTAGATGGTTCTTTTCCATTGTCAATACACATGACCCTGGGAGTCACCAAATCCCACTCGTCAGTCCATGCTGACACCGTCAGTCAAACTGTCACCACTAAGCTTTACCACCCTGATAAAGCCCCCAACCATCTGCCAGTCAGTGACAACACCACGCACTACATCACTCTCGATGTAGCGTAAGATCAATCGCATGATCTCAACTCGCAGGGCAAGCCCAATCCTGCGACATAAAATAATCTCAATGTCCATAAGTGCCGACTCCCTCAGCGAACCAAGACACTGGGAAATCACGGTGTGAAAACATCACACAAGGCTATTCATGGTTACTCCGACCACCAATTCACTCATCCTGAGTGCACGTATACCGTCAACTTACACAATCAAGTGGTGTAACTGGAACACAATGAATACCAGCCCAGCAGTGAACACACATCACAACACTAGGGTTCCACTAGCCAACCATGGCTAAGAGCACCTGCTCGTACAATCACTGAACCCGACAAAATCGCTCTGCACAGCGAACAGTATCCAATGTCCAGTCCACAACACAGCCAAATAAATGATATCGGAACCAAGCCGATTACCAACACGTTTAGTTACACATCACTGGTACATCCCATGTACCGCCATTAGGCACCTACTCAGCCTAACCAGTCTCAATCCTCGTACAACGTACCCTGTACGTACATCAATCCATCAATCCGCCTACAACCACCTAGGTCGTAGCCAAACACGTTCCAATAATGGAGTACATTTGCCCAAACCATCATGAGACAAAACGAGCTCCACCCGTCATCTAGTTCCAATTCCGAATCCGAATTCGCAATTTCGTAAGAAATCCCGAACCCGAACCCAGACATCATATTTTTAATCCATTTCCAAATCCGAATCCGAAATCATTACTCCGTAAGCTAGCATTGGAATAATCATTCCGTACCCAAATCCAGTAATCCATTTTCGAGCTTCGCAATCGAATCCTGAATCGTCACCCAGAAATTCGATTCCAAAACCCAAAATCTCGTTTACGTCCACCCAGACGTAACATAACCGATCCTATCGGTTACCTACTCAAAACACTCGATTGACTTCATAGGGAAGCCAATCCCAATATTCACACGTCAAAGGTTGACAAAATCCGACCACTTCGGAAACCTACTCAACCGAGTAACAACCATATGGACTTCACTCCGAAAAGAAGTTCAGTCCCGTCATTTACGACTCACATACCAAGGTAAGAGTGATAAACTCTCATCCAATCTGGATCATCACGATCACGACCCAGATCCATCACTACGTCATCGGACAAGTAACATCTCGATCCTAGATCGTCACCATGCCCAAAGTCGACAACATCACCAATCAGATCCACCTAGGATCCACACATGCTCACATAGCAAGCAATCCATCTGAAAGCTGATCGTAGGGTCTTACACCCTCATTGAATCATTCGCCAAATTTCCCTTGGTGGAAAGATGACCTCGCATTTCACCACCAAATCCAAAATCATACACAACTTCTTGTGTCCAATGACCCCAAGCCAAACATGGGTCCACCCACCAATACACGCTCAACGTACTGGTAACAACAATCATCATCTGCCACGGCAGGAACTAAGAAGTCAACTCCAATGACTTCTGAATACCAATCACCGACGCGGAAACGAGCACTCCTCTCGTTTCCCCCAATCACAACTTTCCCCGAATCGGGAGTTCCAACCATGTTGGAAACAGACATGCTCCCAATGAGATGTCAAGTCCAACCACTGGACTGCCCATGTCCATACCTCACTTGGACCACCACGTGTCCAAAATCAATTCATTACTCGGACCTCACGTCCGCCAATAATCATGTACGCACACACCCCGATTCCGAACGAGATATCTACAATTTTGCCTGAATGTGCATACCATACTGCCTCCGTCTCACATCTCAACCTAAACAGGTTTAATCCTCAGGTTCCAAGTGATTCGCAATCACAAAATCACACGTCAATACCACGAATGGTTTTCCCGAATTTTCCAATTTCAATAATTTCCTTGTACCCTCTGGGGATATAAGCAGTACACAAACTTACCAATCTCGGAGTTGACAACAACTCCCCAAATCCACTGATTCTTATGACGTAGGGGACATCATCCCTAGATTCCTCAAGTTTCAATCATACAATTTTATCCGTTCATCACTTGTCATCATAAATCGGTTGGGACTTATCCCAACACGACACAACCTCCACTGGATCCCATCCAGTCTATGACTCAACCACCACTGAGCCGCAGATACCAATCATATGTCCATCAGGACAGAGTCACACCCCAACTGGTGGCTCATCGTCATCACAATCACCGACACCGGTACCAGCACCAGTGCTAGTACCAGCACCACGCACTATCATCAACACTAGTATCCGCACAAAGGCATCCATACTAGTATTGGCATAAAAGTACCAACATACCAACATCCATACATAGCACACGAACATCCACACTAGCACACGAACATCCATGCTAGCACACTGTGTGCAAAGTTGTTACCCTGGATCTCCGTTCATTCCGAACGACGATCCCGTAACACCACTCGTACCCCACGACTATGGGTACCTCTAATTTGACCATCCACACATCAGGATAATGAACGTTCCTTGAACATCCCCTGATCCCCAAGTGTCAAAACCACACTAAATATCCTCGATAGCCAGTTATCTCGACACAACTGTCGACCAACAGTCATCGTTGTCAAGATCCGTATCCACACATCACACTACCATTCGATCCCACACGGAAATCCACATCATATCTCGTAACCGCATCCGTGGATCGAATCCCATAATCCTGACTAGACTCACTTGATTCATCCACATGGTCATCCACGACCTCAGCCGCTCGCCGCAGCACAAGTTCTCATTTAAAGTTCACCTTCCGGTCCATCAATTATAAATTAGGGTTCCAAAATCACACCATAGGGTTCCACCGAACCCAACTGTCTTCTGCAGTAAAATCCACAACCTGACCGACCCCGCGGTCCTGACATCGTATAGACGTCCAATCCAATCCAATCGTCAACTCAACGTGGGTTCCATCGTGGGTTCCACCACGAAGGTCATCGGCTAACTCCGATGCACCAACACCCCGTACACTAGCCAACACTACCAGGGTCCAAAACATAGACCAATACTCAACTGAGTTTCGTATTTCCATAACATTATTCAAATGGGGTTCCTTGAACCCGGCTGTGCCCAGTAGCACAACCGTCCATCATCACGTGACCGAACCGACGGTCCCACATTACCAGTTAATCGAATACAACCCACTTGGGTTGAATCGCATCAATGCACGGCGTATCGGGCCACACACACCCAATCCACCATACAAACTCAAACTATCTATCAGGTTGACAACGGAACAACAGCCCAAAGAGACATCACACCCTCGACCTTTGCGCACAAAAGAGCAAAACCTGCTCTGATACCACTTGACACGACCCATCCCCCCCCCCCCCCCCCCCCCCCCCCCCCCCCCCGGGATTACCATGGAATGTGACGTGCTCCCATCTGACAAGAGGCGTCAGACAAGGGATAACCGATTGTCATTGCCCAAACGGGCTTCCAGAGTGCGTAAGGATCGATGGAGGAGGTGTGCGATGCTCAAGTCTCTGCTGCAGTCGTATCCGGAATCAACCTGAAGGGCATTAAAAACAAAAGCTGTGAGTGGAAGAAAATAAATAAGTCTGTTAAAAACATTTATAAGACATTTATGCCCCTCAGTAAAATCATATGCATGCACCAAAAACCAATAATCCCATATTTATTTTGAAATAACCATTAGGGCCTTAGCCCGGAAACCAAAGCATAGTTTCAAATTCCAAAAGTCAATCCAAGAGTTATTTCGTCAATCCAGTAATATTCATTTATTATTTTTCCATCTCCGGCATCCCCGATGCCTAGCGTCCTAGACGCTTGACGTTCCAGACGTCATATCTCACGGTATTAAGCAACGCGTGCTGCCTGGGGTCTCACCGGTCCATATCTCTGACATCCCCGATGTCTGACGTCCATGACGTCTAGCAATCCTGCTCCTGGATCACTATACGGTCCGGTAGCTCCGTACAATGAGCCCTCGCAGGCAATGCACCGTGACTTGTCCAGTGTCCCCGACACTTGGAGGAGACCAGGATATAAATATCCTCATATCGAGATGGTTTTATGGAACACATTCTATTATTCATTTCCAAAATATCACAAGGGCCCTGCCCCGAATTTCCATAAAACCGTCATAAGTCCAAATAGTTGAATCAAATCCGAAATAGTTTATTCAATTCCATTTTAGGGTCCCCGACCCAAAATCACATATATAAGTTAACTGGGCCCCTGGCCCGATTTCATAAGTCAACTGGGCCCCTGGCCCGATTCACAAGTTAACTGGACCCCTGGCCCGATTTTACTTTATCAAATCCGTAACCGTTTCATGAAATCATATCCATCCATATTTATGGAAATCAGTGCAAATCCAGAAAACCTTGATTCACGTGCAAACACGTAAATCGCCTCGAAATGCGTGAAAACATATAAATTCACTGATATCCAAAATAAATCATATAATCACAATTATAAGAATCATGAAACAGTTATGCATGCATCGAATTTATAAAACCAATGTCCACTCACAGACCGTTTAACCGAGCACCTCGATACGCGTGCCATAGGCCTTCCCGGGCCACACCACTAACACCGGGACTCCCAATCCTGTCCAAATCATATTAGAGGGTCACTAACCTCCACATTAACATCCCATTAAAGTCCCGTAATTTTCTCGAATTTTTAAGTATTTTTAAACTGGATTTAAAACCTTCGGACATCCCGAACAATGTCGAGACGGTGTCCGATCGACACGAAACCAATCCCAAAATGTTTGTTACATTGTATAGGATAAAAGTCATGTTGACCTCACCTCGAGATTCGTGCCCACGCGCCGTCACGCGCCGCCGTGAGTGGCTGCGCGTGAAAGCCACGCGCCTGCTACAGTGACTGCTACAGTCACCATCTTCACCCGTTTGTCTGGTAAACGGGTCTGATTACCCGCGATCTGACCCGGCCAGATAACCATCAATTCGACCTTGATTCCATCCGTTCTTGATCCTAAAACAATCATTAACCAACCAATTTCAGTTCTGTGTCAATGATCAACACCAACCATCGATTAATCGTGTCAACAACCCGTGATCACCCAAAATGGGTCGATCACCAAAACTCCACAAATCCTCAACCATTATCGAATTAACTTCACAGGAAGCTTATAAGGATTAATACGAACCAATTCGCATGATTAATTGAACACGACGTTACCTCAATCACCACGACTCAAGCTTGAGTTTTCCGGCTGTCCACCTCGTCCGTTCACGGCCCTATGAGCCCCAAAGCTTGCCCCATTTGATCTGGTTCGACACGTTGAAGTTCCAGGAAGTTCAATCCATCATCAATTAGGCTTGGGCTGGCCTAAAACTAGAAATTTTCATTTGAATTTCCCAGAAACCAGTTTCGGGTTTTCAGAGAAATCCAACCCCAAACTCACTCAATCCTTCCATTCTCAATCACAGAGGAACCCACACGACTTACACACCATTCCTTTAATCCAATTCAGCTGTTAAAGGCATCCAAAAGTGTCCAAAAGCCACTGTGTAATGTTCCCCTGCACTGACCCGGAAACAATAGAAAACCCAGTTCCCACGTTCCCGTGATCGATGCCAACTCAACCCCATGTGCAATTCCACCTCAAACTGGCCGAAATCAATCATTTAATTGGTAAACAATCCATGGGATCGATCGCACCAACATTCCACCTCACGGCCAGTTCAATGAAACAGTGCCCTCGTGTGAAATCACAATTCTGCCCCTGTGCAGAAAATTACCAAAATGCCCCTCATGCATCCTGACCCATAACTCGGTCATACGGACTCCGATTGATGCGTGCCGCCTGTCATTGGATTCGTATCGACGATACCTACGTAACGGTCCTTGGCCCTCGGCCATCGGACCTCCCGATCAAAAAGTCAACATTTCCCCGTATATCGTCCAAATTACGAAAATGCCCTTGAACTTCCGTACATCATAACTTTCACCACGAATGTCGGAATCGAACGTGCCACCTGTCTATGAACTCGTGACGTCCCAAACTACGTCACGGTCATTGGTCAAAGTCCATTTGACCATCCGAATTAAAAGTCAACGTTTTACCCACGCCCAGGGGCAAAACGGTCATTTTGCACAATTCGTCCGAAATCACTCAACTAATCCCAGATTAGTAAATCATAATTAAATATTATTAAATCCCGATATTCGGGACGGGTCGTTACATACATTGGGCGACGTTAAATGAGTCGTTGGGTAAAGGTAAAATCTTGGCACGAAAATAATTTCGTTCTTGCCAATACCCTACCTGACAAGTTTTGACCGTTAAGTAAGCATCGGTCAACATTTATGTTACCTAACGACGAGAAAACAATGAATTTGTCGGATTTTTTCATGTTACCCGACAAACATGATTTTTTTCGTCGGGTAACATTAAAACTTTTGGCGCGGAAAAGTTTTTCTGTACGTCATTAAGCTACCCGACGATGTTGTAATATTCGTTGGATAACACGCATTGTAAAGACGAATTTGTCTTCATCAGAAAAAGTCCATTGGGTCCCGAAAATTTTCTTGTAGTGACTTTTGAGACAAAAACTGTTGAAGACCTCCTATCATCTCGAGTAGGGTGTTCGTCGTTTCAGCAGATACCTATAGGCTATAGGAAAAACTTCAATTAGAGAAGAGAAAGTACATAGACAACATCGTGTGCACAGTTTGCATGACGCCAACAACATTATAACAATTATTTTTAGGAATGACTCTATCCAGGTTACGCATGTATGGCACTTGTACCCCACATGAAATCTCAATAAATTCCAACAGGTTGTTTGGTTGGCATGACGACACACTTCTAGTCCAAGGTGCATGGAATTTTCAAATCAGCTTCCATGACTGCTAACTTTCATGCGTTCTTGTTTTCATCACATGAAAATTACAATCAAACATCACTTAACATGAAGTACTCATATGGTCACGCCTACGAATTAAAATTACATATTCTCTGAAACTACGTTTTATTTAAGCCTCGCTAGGACCCATCACTTACCTCGGTCTTCTGTCGGGCGTACCTTTGATATGTAATAAATTCCTTCACATAATATTGGTAATCTCATTTGACCAAAAAATTACTTGCATGCTGCCCAGCCATACCTTTCATGATGTCTCTAATGTAAAGTTTGTACTCTTCAAGCATTGGTTTCAGATGGTGTTTTGGGATAGCCTGCTATTTGTATCCGATACTTTGAACAATTACCCACTACCCGTCCGGCCCGTGGGCTCTTTTTTATGTCATTAAACCTGTCCGGCCCGTCCCGCAAATTTAAAAATTATTTAATAAGTCCGGCTCGGCCCGGCCAAATGCCGAAGCCTACCCTATATGACCAATTAAAAATTTTCTTTCCTTTGTGGTCCCTGTACGTTTCCTTCACATATGCTGGTTGAATGGTATTGTTTTCCCAAGGATTCCAGTTAATCTACCAAACATTCGACCCAGGGCCGGCCAAGAGGGAGGGCAGGAGGGGCCTAGGCCCCGGGCCCAGGCCCCGGGCCCAAAAATATTAAAGGGCCCAAAATTAAGTTTTTTTTTGTTATATTAAAAAAATAGTAAGATGTATGATAATTTATATGGAGGATACGAGTGAACAAGAAACGAAAAGAAAGTCTCCTTCAAAATTCCAAAAAGAAAACACAGTGTTTTAATATTCTAATTCAATGTTCTAAGGTTAAATATCAATCTTTCAATCTCAAATTCTCAATTGTTCTAAATTTTTAAGTTTTTGCAATCTCATTCAAACTCTCAAACCCTAACCTCAATTTCTCAACAATTTTCTTTTCTAGTGGAAGACATCTAGACATTTTCGCCTCCCCTTCTGAAAGCTCTATCCGAGATATTCCTAAGTTACAACCTAAAAAATAAGTAATTTAATTTAATAGAATTCCTATTACAGTTTCCCTAATTGAATACTTCCATTTGACAACTTTCCCTTATGGATGTTGTAGTTTTTTACGACAGGAAGGCCCCCTCATATAATCAAAGGATCAATGTTATGGGTCTAAACCACGAATCTAACATTACAAATGACATGTCAATTCTTACTCGTTGTTAGAAATTAGAAATTATGCCTCTTTAGTTTTTTTTTGTGCCTTTTGAATCTTTAATTACGTATTTTTCGCATTCCAGGAAAATTTCAAGAAACTTACCTAAATTGATAAGGTCATTGCTACAAAAGTTCTTAGTTTAACAATATTTAATTACATTCTTGTTTTGAATATAAAAGTTTGTATATAATTACAAATTGCTTACTGATTTTACAAAAAAAGTATAAGATTTGTTTAAAAAAATTAAATGTAATTTTTTTGATATGATGTACTCTTTTTTCTTTGTTTGGGGTTTTGTCCTAATTTATGAGTTTTCTCATAGCAAAAATTGTAACGATACTTCTTAATAAAAATATAATATAATCAATTTATAAAATTTAAATTTCAATAATTAAGTATGCGAATTGAGGGCTCATTTTTTATTTTTGCCCTAGGCCTCTAAATGTTTGGACCGGCTCTGATTCGACCAGAAGTTTGGTTATTCTAATGTTTAAAAATATTTATAAAAATTTTACAAGTACGATATTTTTAACAATATTTGTAAATACTTCGTATATCACGTTTTTTCATCTTATTTCCTTTTCAGAATATCCGAGTACACTTCCAAAAAAGATATAACTCTTCTGGTTACAAGTGTCTTAGTATATCTTGCGTCTCGCTTAATGTGTGGGAGCTGGTAGATGTTCTTAACCACCTTAATGCCTTTGGCCATGTCGATGCATGTTTGTTGCCAATTGATTTCACCAATGGCTTAATGTATTCGCACGCCCAAACCTGTTATAAATCAAGTTACATTTTATTGATACTGTACTTTGAAAGTAATAACTACTAATGTATTTTCATAATACAATGAGGTTATTTGACAATACATATATGATAAACACCATTTATTTTAGTAATAACTACCTTCTTCACTTGCAAGGTTTTGAACTATTAAACCCAATTGAACTTCCCGACTACATCACCTTCTCTAGATCGACTTGGGAGCTAGTACAAGTGTACATATATAAGAGATATTGTCATTGTAAAATTTTGACCCTACCAATGTCAAAATAATTAAACACCCGTGAGAGCTGATCGTATTCTTCAGATGTTGAGAGTAACCAATCATTGTATGCTTCGTATAAAGACGAGTATTTTACATTCTTTTCTGCTCGGTCACCCATCTTGTACCTAAACATCAAGTTTATTTTCATCTTGTCCATATGCACCTAGCTTCATGCCAAATTTCAGTGGTTTTTTAGCACACATTCAACCTCGTTATTGCACTGAAATCCTTTGGTGTCATTGTTACCTCCCCAAACGAATCAAAGTGGAAAATGTGCGTATAGTTTCCCACCACCTTTCTGCCAGTGCAAGCAATACTTGCATGTCCCTATGGTCGTGCCTTAAATTCTGTTGTATAACTGAAATCAAAGAGTTAAACCCAACCGCAGTTATCCTACTGTTCACTTCTCGTGGCAACAAATTGTAGCACTTTCCACATAATTCGGATTTCACATGTCTTGGTACAAAATTTTGTCGTCGCTTCAATTTCAAAGCATTCATTACTCGACTTGCATTTGCCGGCCATAACCTACCTGCATTAATCTAATCATATATTTATACTACAAAAACATAGTAATTAATTCAATACAAAGTCACCTATTAACTATATCCTAGCTAATTATTGAACTTGCATATCTGAAGAGAACATTGCCGAGAGTACAATATCTCTTTCATTAAAGCATACAATCCTCTTCAATACGACTTCCACATTTTTTTATATCCTTTTGAACACCCTATCTGAAGGGCAAAAAGAATGTGTTAGAGGGGGTGTTCAAAATGGATATCAACAAAAATGAAAACAGATGAGCTATGTATAAACTCTGTTTGACCCTCCCGATCGATACAAGCTATATGAAAATATTACCTTTCCCTTTTCAATTCACTCTTTTCATTTTATTGCATCGAGTATTGTTTTAATGCTTTCACCGTCATACTTTTACCACCGCTTGCTGCGTCCTTTAATCAACTAAACATTAGCACTTTCCCTTTACCCTACTCCTTTATCCAACCTTTGCTCCATTTACATGCGTATTTTTACTCCAACATCCGCTTCCTAATACCCTTCCATTACCAGTGGTAAAGGTAAAATTAAGGCTAATAAGTTGAAATGCTAGATAATATCTCAGAATTATTATTTAATTCTATTCTGTTGATGCAAAAAATAGACCAATTTAGACTCGCCTCGCTGAGTACCTTTGACTGCTCCTCTCGGAATAGGAAGATCTGCGTAGAGAGAGGGTAAGAGCAAAGGGACACCCGAGTGGTGCCTGCCTAATAATCTCTGATGCTTAAATAAAATCAAGTAGGAAGGCTATAGGGTAACATTGTCATTATTTTTTTAGAGGGGGTTACCTTTGTATTTATAGTAGCATTAGATATTGTTGGTGGTGTTTGTCGATGTGGGATAAATGTTGTTGCCTTTAGGAGCTAACTCGTGTCGTGGTGTGCTCTCGTACAACATTTATGACTTGTCAGTGGGCCTGGCCGACCAGATGTGGTTGTCCTGTGTATTGGTCAGCCACTTCCTGATTGTTTAGAATAACCGAATGAGAGGCCATGCCGATCAGTTGGTTGGCCGATTAGGTATGATCAGCCTCTGCTGTTCTGGCCTACTTGATGCGATCAGGTGGCTGGATAAAGGGCCTGACCAACCATATGTGATCCGCTAATCCCAGTCGGTTGAGCATGGCTTGTATGCTTGGTAAGTTGAAGGGCTTGGAAATTTCTAAGGGAGGCCTGCTTGGCCTTTGGTCTAGTCGACCAGTGTAGGTACAAATAGAAATCCCCCAAGTCATTGACTGAGGTAGATTTCCACGGTCGAGGGCTTGTATTGTACTTGTCGGTCTGTGTAGATGTACACTATGCCAGTTCCCAGTCCCCCAAGCCCTTGGCTGAGGAGTGATTCCGAGGGAAAAAAATGATATGGTTAGCTTGCTCAGTCAACTTGAGAGGACCCACGAATGATGTGGTGGTCGATCAGTCTAGGAGTACCCTTGGGCCGACCGAGAACTACTTGTAGTCGAGGTGAATGTATGTCACCTTGCTCGACCAGCTTGCGCGGACCCTTACACGATGATGAGCTTGTGCTGACCCTCGCATGATGAGGTGAGTGTATGTCACCTTGCTCGGCTAGTTTGCGCAGACCCTTGCACGATGAGGTGACCGATCGGCCTAGGAGATGTCCTGGAGAACCAATTGAAGCATAGGTGAGCGTTTTTCACCTTTCTCTGCTAGCTTGCATGGGCCTTCGCACTATGAGGTGGCTGATCGGCCTATGAGATACCCTGGGGACGACCGAGAACCACTGGAAGCAAAGGTCAATGTATGTCACCTTGCTAGGCCAACTTGCATGGGCCTTTGCACAATGAGGTGGCCAATCGGCCTAGGAGATGTCCTGGGGCCGACCGAGAACCAAGTGGAGCAAAAGTTAGTGTATGTCACCTTTCTCGGCTAGTTTGGGTGGACCTTCCCACAATGAGGTGGCCAATTGGCCTAGGAGATATCTTGGGGCCGATCGGGAACCTTTTGGAGCAAAGGTAAATGTATGTCACCTTGCTCGGCCAGCTTGCGTGGACCTTCACATGATGAGGTGGCCGATCGGCCTAGGAGAAGTCATGGGGCTAACTGAAAACCACTTGGGGCAAAGGTGAGTATATGTCACCTTGCTTGGCCAGCTTGTGCGGCCCTTCACACGATGAGGTGGCCGATCGGCCTAGGAGTTGTCCTGGTGGCGATCGAGAACCACTTAGAGCAAAGATAAGTGTATATCACCTTCCTCAGCCATCTTGCGTAGACCTTCGCATGATCTGATTGGCCTAGGAGTTGTCCTGGGGCCATCTGAGAACCACGTGGAGCAAAGGTGAGTGTATGTCACCTTGCTCAGCCAGCTTGCCTATCTTGCATGCGTGTACAGAGTTAATGCACGACCCTTCCACTAACCGAGGGGGCATGTAGTTAATGCCTGACCCTTGGGTTGGCCGAGTGCGTCTGTAATGGTTACTTTTAACCTTGGTTACTTTTTGGAAAAGTATAAAAATGAGTGAAGTGTTTCACTTTTCACTTTATGCACTTTGAGAGCGATTAAGTGAGATTTAAGGCGATTTTCGGCAACCACTAGGCAATTTCCAATTTGCCTTCTATGGCGGTGTGCATGGCCTACTTTTGAACAGAAACAAGGTATGTTGATGTTTTGGGTTTTGATTTTTTGTTATTGAAAGTGACATTTGAGTAAGAACAACGCATGAACTGGCTTGAAAGTTCATGCTCTATTATATTGATTGTCTAGGTCATAGGAGTGTGTATTTACATGTTTCCCTTCTTAAGAGTCTTTTCCTTTGCATTTGTAGATGTCGTCTGAAGATTCTCAAGGCATGGGCGGGTCAGTTTGTAAATGCCTTTGAGGGTGAAATCAACGGTCAACTCGACCGTTTTGGACACAAGGTTACAACGTAGTGAGTCAACCTCTACTTCAGGTGCATCTCGGCCAGATGTGAGGCTGAGGTCAAAGGCCAAAGAGGATAAGAATATGCAGGAGGAGCTAAATAGAGCTTTTAAGGAGATGCCGAATATGATTGTCTTAGCCATTATGGAGGCTGAGTAGCTGGTTGTGGATGTTGAATCGATCGACTAGACCGTGATATTTCAAGGCATCCCAGTAGGATATCCTCCAAAAAAAAGGGAAGGGGAAGGCCGATGAAGGAGCAACTTTGAGGCCAACCGTCAGGGAGATTGACGTGGAGAAGATGGTGAAGGAGGTTACCCTAGCGAATGATTCAGTCATCATTAGGTTGGTCGGCGAGAGGGAGATGCCGAGTGACCCACCTGAGCCTTAGACGACCTTCCACCTAGACGTGCTGAGTCATGGTGTGATCTTGTCCATGCATACGTGGCTCCAGGATATGGTGGTTCACGTTGGAGTGGCTTTTGGTCAAATAATTCCAAATGCTTGGATAATGTTAACGGGGGTGTACATGGCCTTCAAGCTGGTCGAGAAGGGTGAGCCGACATGGGGCCACTTAAATTGCAGTATAAATTCTACATGGGCAAGACTGGTGATAAGCCTTGAATTAAGCATCATTTATACCTTTTATGATTATCTTTTAAAGTTTAAATACCAAATAATAGGAGAAAATAATATATTTTGTGAGAAATGTGCAGAATTGGATAAGCACGGAATTACGAGAATTTAGGCAAGAGAATCACCTCAATCGGATTTATATTGAAGAAGTTATGATTGAATGAAAGTAAGCCACCAAAAACCACTTAAGAATTCGGTAGGGGGCTACCAAATTCAAAATGCCAACCCAGAAAGCTTTCGACTAGCGCCTATTGAGTTATTGGGAGTGTTCTTGGCGCGCGCCTCCTAAATCTTTTAGTCCAAGGTGAAAGGGGTCTCTTTTATTGCGGTCTTATAGGATGTTCGGTGAAACCATTGACCATTTGCCTTAGTTCTCATCAAGTCCTTTCTTCAAGTTATACTTCATGTTCTCATTAACGGCTTCGACCTGTTCCTTGGACTGAGGGTGAGCTGGAGATGCGAAGAAGAGTTTGATGTCACTAGTTTGCAGAATTCCTTGAAGCAATTGTTGTCGAATTGGTTCCATTATCGCTGACGATAGTTTGAAAAATTCTGTAGTGGTAGACGGTGTTCTGATAGACGAATCGCTGGATCTGAGCCCACTTGGTGAATTAGTCCATGATGACCATTGCGTAGTGGATCTTTCCTTTGCATGCTGGCATATACTTTATCAGATCGAGCCCCCATTGTGAGAAGGGCTATGGGCTCATCATTGACGTGAGGTGCTCATCTGGTAGTTGAGGAATTTGTGCATGTCATTAGCACTTGTTGCATTTATGAGTGAGAGCAGTGGCATCTACGAGCATAGTTGTCCAATACTAGCCCTATCAGAACGCTTTGTGTGCTAAGGTTCACGCTCTAAAGCTGGTCTCCACAGATGCCTTCGTGCATTTCTCGGAGGACATTGTAACAACCCGTCCCGAGAGCCGGGATTAGTAGCGTGATTAAGGTGGGTAATCGGTAGTTAGGGTGGTCCCGATAGGTCCGTAAGCTTAGAATGACGATTTTGCCCCTAGTTCGGGCAAAATGTTGACTTTTAGTTCGGGGAGTTAATTGAATATTGACCAGTGATCATGACATAGTTTAGGACGTCACGAATCCATAGGCAGGTGGCACGCCTGATTCCGACATCCGAGGAGGAAGTTATGATGTTCGGAAGGTTGAGGGCATAACCGTAATTTGGCTAAAGTAGGGGGAATCGTTGACTTTTCGTATGATCGAGTTTGGTACGTTGACCTAGGATCGTTACATAGATCTTGTTGTCCTGAGTTTGATGACAGGCGGCACGTATTCATCGGACTTCCGATGTGATAGTTACGGGTCAAGAAAGTTAGTGGCAAAACCGTAATTTTGAGTTAAAAGGAGGGGCAGTTTGGTCTTTTGTGCTCTGGAACTTGTGCAGAGAGAGGGCAGATGGACGGCTGGGAGCCACTGGGGAGCGAAGGGAGATGATGGTGACACGTGTTAAAGGTGTAGTGGGTTCTGGGGGTTCTCGTCGTGTGTGCACGGTCCAAATAATTGGGGTGCAACCGTGCGAGTGTTCGTGGGTGTTCTTCGATCCAGAGTGAAACAGAGTGAGGAGGTGAGGAAAATTGAATGGTGCTCGTGTGTGCTGATGAGTTGTGAGTGTGTGAGGGTGATCGGAGAATGAGAGGGAGCTAGTGAGCTTGTTGAGAGGTGCAGTGGGGTGTGTGTGAGAGCTGTGGGCCACGGGAAAATCCAGAGAAACAGGGAGGAGGTGAGAGCTTGTGGTGGTGCGGTGGCCGTGGACGGTGCAAGTGAACTCGAGAGGAGGTTGAGACGGTTTGTGGACCCCAGGGAACGCGGCGGCGAGCACGGCGGTGGACGATGTCAGGTAATCCCTCATCCCTGTGTATATGCTCTGTTTGGCCGTGAACGTCAAATCGGAAGTCGTGGCTTGAGAGGTAGAATCGAAGAGTCTAGGGGAGTCTAGGGAGTTCAGTTGAGTCTAGGGTGTCTTTTGGTTATGCTGCCGTGACGGGAGGTGCACGGTGGGGGTTAACACGACGGCGGGTACTCTGTGTGCTCTGTTTTGCCGTCGATGTTCGAACCGAAAGTCGTGAAGTTCGGGACTGAGTCGAAGGTTAAGGTGAGTTGGGATAGGTTCAAGATGGTCCTAGGAAGAGTTTTGGGATGGTCACCGTGTTGGGAGGTGACCTGGGTGGCCGGGAAGGAAAACAGGGGAGTTCGGGCCGTCTGGTTTCGAGCTTGAGTCGATGGTGTAGGGGCGCGTGTCGAGGTCTAAGGAGGATGAGGATGGATATAGTAGGTCTGGACGAAGCTGTGGGTGAAAAGAGGGGTCAAATTGGTGGTCGGACGGCGGAGATCAGTTCTCGTCGGTTCAGTCTGCGGCGGGCCGATTCAGCACAGTAGACTCGAGGTTGAAGACGTACTGTAGCTGGCGCGTGAGGCCCACGCGCAGCCACTTTGGGCGGCGCGTGGGGCATTTTCCGGCGAACCTTCCAACATGGTTTTTGGTCTAGGTGTTATAACGAGTCTAATGGAAGTGGTTTCGGGTTAATCGGACGTCGAATCGAAGTAGTTCCGCAAGGGTGAAGGCTTAGGTCTCGGTTTATTACGTTTAGGATTCGGGGATTTTTGGGGAAAATTAGGTGAACCTTTGTGGACGTGTTAGTGACGTACTTTGGTGGTTATTGACAGGATCGGGATTTCCCGAGGAAGCCGAGGAACATGTTGGACGTTCAGGACGCGATTGAGGGCGCGGTACTGTGAGTGGACCCTTTCCTTAAACTCGAACATGCATAACTGTTTCTATAATTGTTTTATAGATATGATTTCATGAATGTTGACTTTCTGATGGAGTTTTATATAATTGCACGGTTTTCGAGAAATAACGTATTTTGAACGTTTTACGAGAAAATGGTGATTTTTTGGAATATGAAGCTATGGTTTTGGATTCAAAGAATAAATAGTTTTCAATGATTATAAAGGGATTTTGGAACATGATTTCGATGATCAAGGATTTTCGGTTTTCGAATCGAATTTCGAAAAACGTGAAAAGTTGAAAAGTGGAATTCCGGATTGGGTTCGGAATGACGGTTCTGGATGCCGGAAGGGTTTCAGTCCGGTGATTTCGAATTCGGGTTTGGATATGGATTCAAAATGGTTTCAAATGGTTTTGGATGGATTTGCTGGATCTGGTTATTGGGTTTAAGACCCGGATTATATTTGACGGGAGACGGGCCCGGATTGGGTTTAAAGACCCGGATTGAGTTTAAAGACTCGGGAGTTTAAAGACTCGGATATATTGATATTTCCCCCGTAGGCCTGTTGAGTTTAAAGACTCGGGAGTTTAAAGACTCGGATATTATTGAGGCCTGGATTGAGTTTAAAGACTCGGGAGTTTAAAGACTCGGATAGGTTCAGCAGGTTTGATCGTAAAATGATGATTTGATATTCACGAATTATGATACGGTTTTGTAATGCTTATGATATGATTTCTATAACTGTTTTATAGTGTTTCTGTTTCTTATGATGTTTTATAATGAAACATTTATTAACTGTTTTAAATAACTGGGTTATGCATGTGGTTTCAAAAAGAGGGCTAAACTGGGTTTTCTTAAAAATGGTTTTAGAAACTTTCTTTTATTCTGGTCCACTCACATCTTCTGTTTTAACTTGCCCTCCAGGTCGTGGAGCTAGCGCGGGGTTTTGACGTCGAGGTAGTGTCTGAGGCATAGAAGTGACGAGAGGGATCCCAGAGTGTTTAAGTTTTCTTCCTCGTGCGTGTAGTTAGCATCGGTTTGTATTTCTTTAACTTCGGGATTTATTGAGTGCTTTCTCCTGCGTCTGACTATATTTGTGTCGGGGTGTCAGACGGGAGCAGGATTTACCTCGGGTTTCGGGGTGAAACCGGGGTGGGTCCTAACAGACATAGTCCCCCAAATCTGGTGTGAGGCATTTCAAGGTGGATATGCCAGGCATGTCGGCATATGACCAGGCGAAGACCTCAAAGTTTTCTTAAAAAACTTGATTAGTCCCAACTGCATATAGAGGGAAAGAGTGGTTCCAATTTTACCTTCCTATCGGTAAAGTTGAGGGAGAAAATAACCTCTTTAACCTCTTCAATGGGTTGTGGATGTGGTGTTTCCAAGTGGTCCCAAGGATCCTTAATCGGCCCATCTTGAATATGTTGCACCACTTGATGGTCGATGGGGTCGGCCTCGAAGGCTGACTCTATCACGGTCATTATCTCCTTCGGTAGAGCGATTGATGTCGCAGAGTTGCACCTCTTTGCTGCCATTTGGTCCTCCACAGACCACGGACATGACCGATACCCATGGGGTGGGGGAATTTAATCAAGAGAAGTGGATACCCCTTCCTTGAGCTGGTTAATTTATCCTTTTCCCCAGGATGTTGTTGTAGATGGTGAGGCAGTCTACCACTAGGAAAGGTACGAGTACTGTCGCTCGTTGTAAGAGCAAACCCAAAGAGAGTGGGAGAGTAATAGTGTCGAGCGGCACGATCGAGTCCCTAGTGAAGCTGACGAGTGGCATGTGGGAACAATCTAGTGCAGACTCTGGGATGCCCAGCTGTTTGTATGTTGCTATGAAAAAGACATTGACAAAGCTGCCAATGCCAACCATGACTCTTCCGACATCAAAATTCAATATCATTGTTGGGATAACGATCAGATCGTCATGCATGACTCCTTGCTCTTCCTCCTTTGAGAATGTTATCAGTTCCCAACCAACCTTGCTCGCCTTTTTGGCCCATCTATTCTCAACACTGAAGATCTGCTAGTTTTGTTAAGCGGAGAGAAGGAAGTTCTTTTTTTCACGGTTTGAAGTTAGAGGGAAGAAATGGTGGATGCTCTAGTAATTTTGTGTTGATTTGTGGATTGCAAGGTGGGGGTGGTGCGTGTTGGAGGAACTTATTGATCTTCCCATCTCCAGCCCACGCTTCGACCAAGTCCCTGAATGCCACACATTGGTCAATGTTATGACCATTATACTTATGGCATTGACAGTAGTTTTTCGTGTGTTCTTGCCAAGCTTGTCCGTCGCGGGTGCCCAAGTAGACTTCGAGATCATATGTTCAACATTCATCAGCACATTCTCATAAAGAGTGTTGAGCATGGTGTAGGTCTCATACTTCGGACGAGGGGCATGTTTTTCTCTATTGTTTGGTTGGTCATCCTGGAGATTCTACCCCTGATGTCTATTTTGATGGTATGGCTTCTTGCCCTTCTTTCCTAGGTTGTACGGATTGTTGTCATTGAAATAGACCTTCCTCTTCCCCCATAGCTTTGTTGTCCCTGATTATTAGGACACAGTTCTGAGCACTGTTGCTCGGCCTAACCGCTCGGTTGGTAAGTTTTAACTGAGTCAAGTAGGGGTGGCTGGTATGTGTTAGCATGAGACGAGTCTGCCTTTTGGTTTAGTGATAAGCCATTTATTATGCATCATTTAGATGTTACTTCATATCCTTTTTACTTATTTTTGTTGCCATTCATGCAATTAATAGGAGAAAATGATTTATTTTGTGAGGCATTTTTATATATTATGAAAGATGAGTCAATTATGAAAATAATGCAAAAAGAAGGGTTAAAATTCGAGTTAGGAAATATAAATGGTCCCAAGTTGATCACAAGGTTCCAATGAGGTCTTAGGCCTACAACCTGGCCCTGCCGAGGCTCTGTGCCTACACCATGTCACTGGTCATGGTTCTTGGCCTTGGTTCCAAGTTCTTGGCCCTAGTGCCTGGTCGAGTGCTTGAACCATGTCACTGGTCCTAACTCCTGGCCCTAGTTCATAGGTCATGGCTCCTAACCCTAGTTCATAGGTCATGGCTCTTGGCCCTAATTCATAGGTCTTGGCTCTTAGCCCTAGTTCATAGGTCCTGGCTCTTGACCCTAGTTCATAGTTCCTCGCTTTGGTACCTGGCGGAGAGCCTGCACCATGTCATTGGGATGTAGCTGCCTAGTCATTGGACCTCGTCATTTGCATGTCACTAACATGTCACTAGTTGGCCCGTGTACCTGAATTCTTGCCCGGACCATGCCAAGGGCTAACAAAAACACAGTTTGGGCCTCGTTAGTTCAGTAGGTTAGGAGTGAGCTTTGGCTGCGATTTTCATACAGTAAACTACACTTTCAACCCTCTTTCCAACCATGCAATCAGAGCCCAATTCCACGGTATTTCAAAAAGGGTCTAAATCAAAGCCCTATTTGGACTATTCATGGGTCGAGGCCTGTTCTGATTAGCTTCCGATGCCCAGGGCAATTTCCAACCATCCAAATGGACTCTATGTGTCCCAATCACAGCTATTCAAATATTAAAGTGTCCTTGATTGAACTGGACATTGGGTTTTCTTCCTTTCTTAGCCGAATTTGACTTCTTATCCCATAAGGATTGTGTACAAGATAAGTGCTAGCTCATGCCAGTTGTCCAGGTCCAAAGTTCTTAAGATTAATTAGTGACATTTGTCCTTATTTTATGCTAAGAAACCGTCCTAAGGTTCCAAGTCTAAGAAGGTTTCTTATCTTTTTTCCTTGCAGCCCAAGGAAGCATAATTCCTTCCTATTTTGGGTTTCTTTCTTTGTCAGACTTCGTGACAATTGCCATTTTCCAAATTTCAAGGGGATTCCTGCCAGATCACTCCAAAAAACTCAGGGACACTTCTCTTATTTAAATTCCTCTTAAGGCCACGACTCAATGTTCTTTTTTTATTTACTTTTTAAACTAGCCGCAAGATAGTTTTCAAATTTGTAATTTCCAATTTTTTATTCCGATTTTGCTTTGAACTTTTGGATGTGGAGCTTGGGAGGAGTGGACTGTTCATGCTCTCTTTAGTTCCCTATTTCCTTCTCATTGCTTTATATTCTTAACTTAATCTCATTTATAAATTCAGTGCACTTTTACAATATGCTAATGTTCAATTTCATTATGTGTGAGTAGTCTCTTAAGGATTGGGGCTGCTTGAAGCCCTAGCCATGCTTGTTTGTACTTAAACTTCGTACTCTAGACTATAACGTTTATGTGAATTGAATAAGTTTAACTACCATGCTTCATGAACTTAATTGATGCTTATAAGCTTAAATAACTTGTTTGCATTTAATTATAAATGAGATATGCATGTGTGACCGCCATATCATCCATAGTGAATGTAGCATCACGTTAGGCGGTGGACTCCTAATTATAGTTTAAACTCATGAAGCCCAGGATTGTAGTTATGGCTCTAGGTTAGTGTGGTGTCATAAAATTCCTTTTGTGTGTAATGCATCATCAAAACGAATGATAGAGTTTTAGGCATATGCCCCTGATTTTAGCTTACTAACTAAGAAGGAATGAATGTGTAGATTGAACATATGCCATGTCCAAGGAATAGGCACCTAATTCAAGTTACTTAATAAGCTAAGTCAAGGAAGTCCAATGAGAACAATAATTGGTTAGGGTCAATATGAAGCCCTAATTCACTTTAATCTTGTTTTTCAATCAATCAATCATTCATTGTTTTTACTTGTATTTTGTTACTTCTTATTTTCAAACCACAATCAACCAAATTCCCCCATTGTCTTTAATTTCTTCTAAGTTAACTCAGACTGATACTAGCAGACAAATGTTGAACAAGTCCTCGAGGGATTGACCTTTGCATGCTGCTATACTCTGCTATACGATTTGTGCACTTGCAAAGTATTAGTATAGGATTGTTGAGCATATTTATTGTGGGATTGACCTTTGCATGTTGCTATACTCTACCATTAAGGAGTTCATTCAGGTTTGCTCCACCCTTGTGAATCAATGAAATGATTGAGGCCAAAATTCGATTTAGGCTATTCCACTTTTCACTCAAGGACCGTGCAAAAGCTTGGTTCCATTCCTTAGCCCCAGCTTCCATCCGCACGTAGCGGGACTTGACTTCCAAGTTCCTCACACCGTACTACCCTAAGGAGAGAACCAATGAGTGGAAGTCAAAGATAATGAACCCGAGGCAAATGTTTGATGAAGCCTTCTACGAGTATTGGGAAAAATTCAATGAGATACTAAGGGCATGTCCTCACCATAACATTGCGGATTAGCACTTAATGATGTACTTCAATTGGGGGTAGAACACAGGGGATCACAACATGGTAGATTCTCAATCCCAAGGAATCTTGGAAGGAATAGTAGCATAAGCCTGAATCTCTTTTGAGAGCATAGCACAGAGGGAGAAGAAGTTTAGTTATCGAGGACATTCCCATAAACCATTAGATGAAGTTAAGAATAATGATAAGGACAATACCATTGCTCAACTTTTGGTAATGATCAAGCAATTGTGTAGTTACAAGGCCAAGGGGGTCAACGTATGTGATGTGTGTTTAGTTCAAAGGCATACATCTCAAGAGTGTCTGATGGAAGTGGATATCGACTTTGTTGGCGGGTAAAATAATGCCCCAAGACCCTAGAATGATCCCTACTCCAACACCTCTAACCCGAGGTGGAAAAACCATCCCAATTTGAGGTGGAATAATCAGAATGTAGCCAACCCCTTGCCTCCACTAGGATTCTAGCAGTAGCATCCACCAACCCCTCTAATGCAATCCCAAGGCTCATCTTTAGACCAAATTCGCATAGGAGAATCTTGGAAGGACGCCATTGCGGCCTTGGCTACCCAGACTGGTGCTTTGGCTCAGCAAACTGCACAGCTTATACAAAGCACCAATATTTTTTGTGTAGGATGCCCGGGGCCATCAAGTCAAGACTAACAGTGCAATTGCCAACTTGGATAGGAAAGTCGGGCAATTGACCAACCAGTTAAACCATCGAGAGCAAGGCAATTTCCCAAGTCACCCTTTGATCAATCCAAAGGGACCCCACGATCCTACCGCCAATGACATAACCCTACGAAGTGGCACTCAACTTTTGGGCCCTTTTATGCTTCCTTTGATGATGAGCTTGTCTCGCCCCCTACTCAGCATTCAATGCCTCCTACTAGGCTTCACCCCATGGACACACCCCACGTACTCTCGTATAAGGCCCTGGACATCCCCGCACCCTAGTGCGCCCAACCATGCCATTTGATGTCCTAACCGCACTTGAACATGCCCTTCCCGCATGCGTAGTCTAGGAACCCGTAGGCAGTACTGTCTCGAGACACACCGCTGGCACTGCCTATGCCTAGCACCTAGAACCCGCAGGTTCCACCCAACATCAGTGTGGGCCAATACCTAGTCTTCGGCCCAACAACACCTATTAACAAGACCCTCCTTGTAATCCCCCCCATGATTAGCGTGGGAGGACCTACTCCCGTCTGACACGACCTTGTAAAATGACCATATTACCCTCGGGATTAAGTAAACAACCTAACTCCATGTCAGGCCAGGGATACTACTACGTACTAACCAGCATGATCAGCGTATGCACTCGCCATGATGCCTTAGCCTTCACACAGCCTATGTCCGTGATCAACCTGAAGGGTGAAAAAAAAAGTGTGAGTGGACAAAAAATCAAGGTTTATAAAAAACTTAGGTAGAAACACCAATTTTACCCTTCGTTTTATAAAGCTATGCATGCATCGAATTTACAAATAAAACGTCAATTTCAAAATACGTGTAGTAATGGGAAAAGGTCAGTAGCCTCATAACCATACCTATGCTAAACCATCGCAAAAAATCACCACAAGGATGACTAGATCAAGTCATAGACTAAACAATATAAAAAGCCAGCCCTGTCAATATACCCACACAAACATGACCACACCAGTACATAAACATATCAATCACACAGAACCAACTATACCAACATACCGAATCAACCGGTCACGTCAATTGACTCAAGCCCAATATCTGCTGCTGAATCATCATGTGCACTACTAGTAGGCAAATGGCACTCGGGAAAGACGGGGTCCCAAATTCGACGTCCGAGTGTGGATCAGCTCAGGAACTATGGAGTCCCAAACTTGATGTCTGAGTCACAGTCCTAGTCTCGAGGATTACGGAGCCCCAGGCTCGACGTCTGAGATAATTCTCAGGAATTACAGAGTTTTACCTCGACGTCCGAGACCGTCCAACCAACCGATATCTCGAGGAGGGAAATCACATCACAAGTACACATCATCACACATGTCACATTATCAGAATCATCATCAACATGTCACATTATCATAATCATCATCACGGGCATCACAAGTATCCAATAAGCATATACCCTTAACACAAACCACGTTCAAAAACCAAAACTCAACTCACAGCCCAAACCTAAGCCAAAATCACAAATCCATCAAAACCTTGTAAAGTGGACACTAAAATATTCGAAAAAAATCATATAAAGTCCAATTCATATAAATATGACCTAATATGTATAAAACCATTTCCCATGGATCATTGGGGATCCGGGGTTTATTAAACCCAATTTTCTCGCAAAATGTTTTAATAAAACCTTTCAAACAAGACTAATTTGACCACAAAATTTGTGCCCACGCATCCATACACACTGGTCAAAGTATGGTCAACGTTGACGTCAGACCTGACAATTTTGACAACTGCCACGTGACGACACCTGTTAGGTCCCACGTGTCACCACTTGACAGGTGCCACGTGTCACCTTTTGATGTCATTATGCCATGTGGATCCACCCTGTCACTGCCTCGTGGTTGACCTGATGACGTCACTGCTGATGTCAATGTCTTCCAGCTCCATACGGGTTGACCTGAACCTCTGGTTTAGGGTTTTCGACCCAACGGGTCGACCCAGCTCTAAAACCTTCATTCTTAGCCCATTTCCAACCGTTCTTCGACCAAATTATTCTAATCAACTTCTTAAACAAATCTATGAACTCAAAACCCGAAGAAAACACCACGATTTCATACTTGGGCCTTTAAAAAACCTGTCTAGAATCCAGCTTGATTTTCCAGTTATTCCCACGTCCCAAACTTCTGGTTAGCAGTTGTAGATGCTCGTACAGACTCCTGAAACCACCCAATGAACCTAACTTTAACTGTCTTCCTCAAAAAACCCCAACTCGACAACCTATCCAAATTTTTTCAGTTTTCTTCTCTCTCGGGTTTCCCTATCTTCACAGGTCATCTTCTCTCTTTCATCCCAGTTTACTTCTTCTCTCAATTTTCTTTCTTTACTCCCCTTTCTCTCTTCTTCTTCTCTTATGGTTCCTCTCGTCCTCTTCATTTTTGTTCTCATGGCCGAAACCCATGAGAAAATAGATAAAATAGATAAAAGTGAGGATGGATAAAATAGATAAAAGTGAGGAGCCCCCACTAATTTTTGGAAGGCCATTACTTGCGACAGTTGAATGCTTGATTGATGTAAATAATGGCAAGGTGTCCATTTAAGTTTTAGACCAAGCACGCACTTATTCCATCCATGATACTATGCAGTACCTATGTAGCCTATAGTGGAATTCGCTTTAAACACTTTGGACATGCTGCTGCAAAAGAACTTGGCTGAATCTTGTATGAAGATGATTTGGAAAATGATCTTAGTACCACCCTAAAAACCAGAGGGGCCTTAGGACAACAAGTTTTAGAAGAGCCGAACTACCTAAATGTTGTGGCCTCTATGCCCCAGTTTAGGGTCCCTGTAGAGCCCTTTCCTCTCCCTACTACCAAGGCTATACCCTCTACTGTTGTGCCTCCATAGCTTGAGCTTAAGCCCCTTATAGAGCACCTCAAGAATGCATACATGGGCCGAAGCCAAACACTCCCCGGTATCATCTTTGCAAACCTAAGTGCACGTGAGGAGAAACATCTAGTTAAGGTGCTACACTTTCATCACATGGCCATTGGGTGGTCCATAACTAACATTAAGGGGATTAGTCCAGAAAAGTGCATGCATAGGATCCTTCTAGAACCAAATGCAAAACCTTCACGGAAAGCCCGGCGACGGTTGAACCCGCCGATGAAAGAGGTGGTAAAGAAGGAAATCTGAAACTTTTGGATGTTGGAATCATCTACCCCATTAGTGACTCTAAGTGGGCGAGTCCAGTATAACTTGTGCCTAAAAAGAGTGGGATTACATTGCTAAGGAATGAGCATGACGAGGTCGTTCCTCAAAGGATCCAAACTGATTGGAAGGTTTGCATTGATTACCGATGACTCAACACCACCACCCACAAGGATCACTTCCCCTTGCTATTTTTTGACCAGATGCTTGAGCGCTTGGCTGGACACTCCCCCTATTTCTTTTTGGATGGATATTTGTGGTATAATCATATTCCTATTACCCTGAAGTACCAAGAGAAAACCACCTTCACTTGCCCTTATGAAACCTAAGCCTACCGTAGGATGCCTTTTGGTCTATGCAACGCCCCAGCCACCTTCTAATGTTGTATGATGAGTATCTTCTCAAACATGGTGGAGGACATCATAGAGATCTTAAGGAATGACTTCTCAGTCTTTGGAAATTCTTTCGAGTCCTCGAGTGCTTGCCCGATGCCAAGAAAGTAACCTTGTGCTGAATTGGGAGAAGTGCCGATTCATGGTCTAGTAGGCGATTGTATTAAGCCACGTGATTTTTGCGGATGAAATTGAGGTGGATAAGGCAAAATTGGATATTGTGGAAAGGCTTTCATTCCCTAAAACTATTAAGGAGGTACGTTTTTTCTTACAGCATGCCGGATTTTATCGAAGATTTATCAAGGACTTCTCCAAGATTGCGAAGACTATATACGATCTACTTGCTAAGGATGTGGTGTTCAACTTCTCCAAGGAATGACATTTGATGCCCTCAAGGGCAAGCTCACGGCCTCTCTCATCATCATGCCACCCAAGTGGGACTTGCCCTTCGAACTCATGTGTAATGCCTTAGATTTCTCGGTATGAGCTGTCTTGGGACAGCGGGTGGACAAGCTCCCTCATGTGATATATTATGCAAGTCGTACCATAAATGACGCTCAGTTGTATTATTGAACCACAGGTGCTCCTTGCGGTCATCTTTTCCTTGGAGAAATTTATGTCCTACTTGATACAACTAAGGTGATTGTATACACAGATCACGCAACATTGAAGTACTTACTAAGCAAGAAGGATGCCAAGCCCCGGTTGCTATGTTGGATGCTACTCCTACAAGTGTTTGACTTGGATATTAGAGAAAAAAAAAGGAAGTGAGAACGAGGTGGCTGATCACATGAGCCGTCTCATTAATGGCTCTAATTAAGAGAAAGACCAACTACCCTTGATGGAATGTTTTCCCGATAAGCAGCTCTTCCTTGTTCAAGACTATGATCCTGGGTACACTTATTTGATTAACTATCTTGCTTCGAAACAATTTCCTACATCTTTGAGCTGGTACCAAAAGGATAAGCTTGCAAAGCAAGCAAAGGACTATGTTTGGGATGAGCCCTACTTGTGGAAGCATTACTCGGACCAAATCATTCGTTGATGCATTCCCTACCATGAGGTACGTCCTATACTTGAATTTTTCCATTGTCTAGATTACGGTGGCCACTTTGGGCCAAGAAAATAGCATTGAAGGTTCTTTAAAGTGGGTTTTATTGGCGCACACTTTTCATAGATGCCCAAAAGTTTGTGCCCACATCCTATTTGTGGAAATCCTTGACGTTTGGGGCATTGACTTTATAGGGCCTTTCCCTAGCTCCTTTGGTAACCTTTATATTTTGCTTGTTGTCGATTACATGTCTAAGTGGGTGGAGGCTTTGGACACCAAGATCAATGATGCTAAAGTGGTTGTGAGTTTTCTTCAAACAAACATTCTTACTAGGTTTGGAGCCCCATGCCATCATAAGTGATGGAGTAGCACATTTTTGTAACTGTTCTTTTGAGGCCTTGTTCGGGATGTATGGTGTGACTCATCGAGTCTCAACCCCATACTATCCTTAAACAAGCAGTCAAGCCGAGGTCTCCAACCAAGAGGTAAAGGCAATACTCGAAAAAATTGTGAACCCTAACCGAAAGGATTGGTCTTTCAGGTTAAATGATGATCTATGGGCTTATAGAACAGCGTACAAGGCCATCATTGGCATGTCCCCCTTTCAGCTAGTTTTTGGAAAAGACTGTCACTTGCCCATTGAACTAAAGCATAAGGCATTTTGGGTCGTGAAACAGATGACCATGGACTTGGACAAGGTTGGACGTCACCGGAAGCTACAAACTAAGTGAACTTGAGGAACTCCGTAATGAAGCCTATGAAAGTGCCCGCATTTACGAGGAAAGGACAAAATCCTACCATGACAAGCACATCCAACCGAAGGTTTCCAAGCTAGCCAACAAGTGCTCTTATTTGACCCAAGGCTTAAGCTCTTCCTAGGTAAGCTGTGTTCACGATCGACTGGTTCGTTTGTCGTCACAAACGTCTACGCTTCGGTGCAGTTAAAATTCAGTACCCAAATCGCCAAGACCCATTCAAAGTGAATTTCCATCGATTAAAGCACTATTATGAGGCCTTACCACCGAGCACTTTGAGTGCCTCTTCTAGCCTACTTGTGGCACCTCCATAGATTGCCCACTTCGTCTTGCCCAAACGTTAAATAAAATGCTCCTAGAAGGCAACCTAGCCCTAGTTTGTACCCTTCCCTTTGTTTCTCTTCTTACACTTGACATCGATTGAACATTCATGAGCATGTCTTGTTTCTTGTTTGCACATTGAGGACAACGTGTCATTTAAGTTTGAGGGTGTGGATAAAAAAAATCTGGTTTGAAACATTCAGGTTCGGGGGTACAAGTCCAGTTTTTGCTATTTTTATTTTCAAATTCCAAACTTTTTTTGTTTCTAGAGTTTGTGCATTATCTTATTAATAGGGACGTTTAAACTATGTGGATTGCATATGGTTTACTATAAGTCATGCCTGGACCATTGAGTTCCTAATTTTACAATTCACATAGTCTTTATTATGTGATTAAGCAGATAAAGCAATTGAATTTGAGAAATCTTAGAAAATTAGTGGAGACTACCTATGTGAGATCTTGAACCTACATGCTTCTTTTCCGAGTGATCTCATTGTTTCTACTCATGTAACTCATCACTTTTTTCATTATTGTTTGATCTCATAATTTCTTATTGCATTGATGTTTAAGAACTTTATCTTTGAAGATCTCTTGATTGAATGCTTGTTTGTCTATATGATATGATCTAGGCTATGTGTGCTTAACCTTCTAAAGGTCGATTCCTTCCTAATTGCATGTTCCCTAAACCCAATTTGTAGCCAAACACTAAACATATTGTAACAACCCGTCCCGAGATCCGGGATAAGTAGAATGGTTAAGGTGTGATTAGTGAGGTTAATCGGCGGTTAGGTGGTCCCGATAGGTCCGTAAGTGTAGAATGATGATTCTGCCCCTAATTCGGGCAAAAACGTTGACTTTTAGTTTGGGAGGTCCGATGGACTTTGACCAGTGACCAGGACGTAGTTTAGGACGTCACGAAGCCATAGGCAGGTGGCACGCCTGATTCCGACATGCGTGGAGGAAGTTGTGATGTTCGGAAGGTCGAGGGCATTATCGTAATTTTGGTAAAGTAGGGGGAATAGTTGACTTTTTGAATAATCGAGTTTTGGTAGGTTGACCTAGGATGGTTAGATAGTTCTTGTCGTCCTGAGTTCGATGACAGGCGGCACGTATTCATCGGACTTACGAGACGAGAGTTACGGGTCTAGGAAGTTTTGGTAAAATCGTAAAAATGAGTAAAACAGGAGGGTATTTTGGTCTTTTGGTTTCTGGGGATTTGTGCAGAGAGAAAGGAGATGGACGGCTGGGGTTTAACCAAGTGGGATCAGGATTGAGTGGATGGTGACATGTGGCATGTGTGTAGAGGCTTCTGGTGCAATCATGTGTGTTCACGGTCCTAATTACTTGGGTGAACCCGTGTGTGCGTGTGTGGTTCTTCGACAAGCACAGAGAAACAGAGTGAGCTTGTGAGGGAGAATTGAGGAAGGATCTTGGCTGGTGTTGAGCGTGGGTGAGTGAGGGAGAGACAGGGAGGTCAGTGTGTGCTGGTGGTGGTGAATTGGAGCTGTGATCGTGCACGGCAGCACGGTGGAGGTGCGGAGGAGTTTGGGGGAAACAGGGAGCCTGAGAGTTCGAAGTGGTGGCTACGCCGTGAGGTGAGGCAAACCAAGGCAAGGGGAGGCTGAGGAGGTTGCAAGGAGTCCAACGATCACAGTGGTAGGCGGAGGTGCGCACGGCGGAGCTGCAACCGAAGGGTAAGTCTTCCTGCTCTGTTTTTCCCGTGATTTTCATTTGGAAAGTCGTGGGTCTGGGCTGAGAGTCGAGAGGATTGGAGGTCGGGATAGTGTTCAGGGAGGTCCTAGGTGTCGACTAGGATGGTCGCTGTGACGGTGGTGTCCACGGCGGAGCTCGGGCGATGATGAGCACTTTGATGCTCTGTTTGACCGCGAAATTCAAATGGTGAGTCGACGAGTTTGGGGGTGAGTCGAGGGTAACGGAGGTTAGGTCTAGGTTCAGTAAAGCCTTAGGAATCGTCTGATGTCGCCACCGTGACGGGAGGTGACCGGAGCAGATGGATCGTGAAACAGGGGTGTGATGGCCGTCTGGTTCGAGCTTGAATCGACGATGACGGGACTGTGTCGAGGTTAGAGGAGTTGAGGGATGGATTCGTGGTGTCTGGACGAAGCTGTAGGAGAAGAGAGGGAGTGAATTGGTGGCCGGACGGCAGAGAATGCCTCTCGCCGGTCCAGTTGCAGCGGCCGGTTCAGCACAGTGCACTCGAGGTTGGGGGTGACACTGTAGCTGGCGCGTGACGGCCACGCGCAGCCACTTTGGGCGGCGCGTGGGGGCGCGTGCGGCGGCGTATGGAGAAGTGGTCAACATGACTTTTAGTCTAGAAGTTATGGTGAGTTCAATGGAGTTGGTTTCGAGTCAATCGGAAGTCGTATGAGTTTGGTTCCGCGAGGGTGAATGTTTAGGGTCCCGGGTTTTCGGTTTTCGATTCGGGGATTTTTGAGGGAAATTAGGTAGTTTCTTCGTAGATGTATTAGTGACGTAATTTGACGGTGATTGACAGGATCGGGATTTCCCGAGGAAGCCGAGGAACGGGCTGGACGTTCGGGACGCGAGTAGGGCTCAGTACTGTGAGTGGACCCTTTCCTTAAACTCGATCATGCATAACTGTTTTTATATACGTTTTTGATGGTTTTACTTAAGACACTGTATTTATTGCATATGCTATGATGGTTTTACGTGATTATAGACGTTTTCGGGATTTTGCACGTTTATCGAGAAAATGTTGGTTTTCGAATTTTGATGCCGCATTTGGGGATTTCCACCTATAAAGGTTTTTTGATGATGATAAATGGGTTATGAAATATGATTTGTGATTACATGCGGTTTTCATATAAAGTGGATTTCCGGATTTGGGTTCGGAATGACGGTTCTGGATGCCGGAAGGGCATCGGACCAGTGATTTCGGATTCGGATTTGGATGTGGATTGGTAAATGGTTTTCAAATGGTTTTGGGATTGGATTTGCTGGATATATGTGACGGGGGACCGGCCGGATTGGGTTTAAAGACCCGGATTGAGTTTAAAGACTCGGGAGTTTAAAGACTCGGATATATTGATTTTCCCCCGTAGGCCTTGAGTTTAAAGACTCGGGAGTTTAAAGACTCGGATATGATTAAGGCCTGGATTGAGTTTAAAGACTCGGGAGTTTAAAGACTCGGATAGGTCCAGCAGGTTCGATCGGGAAATGAGGATTTGATACGGTTTCTGATACTCATGCTATGGTTTCTTATGATATTTTATAGTGTTTCTGTTTCTTATGATGTTTTATAATGATTATTTTATAACTATGTTCATAACTGTTGGTTATGCATGTGGTTTTCAAAACGGAGGGTTAAACTCGGTTTTCTGATAAATGTTTTAGAACTTTTCTTTTATTATGGTCCACTCACACTTTTGTTTTAACTTGCCCTCCAGGTTGTGGAGCGAGCGCGGGGTCTTGACGTCGAGGCAGTGTCAGAGGCATAGAAGGGACGTGGGGGATCCCGGAATAGTTTTACAGACTTCCGAGTGCGTGTAATTTATCGTTTTTTTTTAGTTCCTTGTATTTTCGTTCTATGCTCTGTAAACGGTAATATTGAGATATGCTGTTTAATTACTCCTGCGTCTGACTGGATTGCGTGAGTGTTACTTGGGTGTTGTGTCGGGGAGTCAGACGGGAGCGGGATTTACCTCGGGTTTCGGGGTGAAACCGGGGTGGGTCCTGACAATTGGTATCAGAGCATAGGTTTGTCGAGTTTGTTGGGTCTGTTGGTTTGTGAGGTAGTGTTTTAGTTGTTTGACTGCTTCTATGCCTCTTTCAGCGTGCGGTTGACGATGCCTCCGAGACGTAGACCCTCTCCACAACCTGAAGAAGTAGCAAGAGAGACGGAGAGTGCCACGATTGAGCGAGCCCAGCGGCTCGGAGCTACTACTTTTAGTGGCGGGGCTGATCCTGAGGAAGCCCAGAGGTGGATTACTAGACTGGAGCGGATTTTTGCGGTGATGCATTGTCCGCCGGAGGAGCGAGTATTGTTGGCTACCTTTTTACTAGATGGTGCGGCGTACGAGTGGTGGTATACCCTCGAGTTGTCCGGTTGGGATGCCCATAGTGCAACTTGGGAGACGTTCAGGGAACGGTTTCTGGAGCAGTATTATCCTCGTTCTTTTCGGGATGCCAGGGAGGCAGAGTTTTTGCATCTCCAGCAAGGGAATATGACAGTGGCAGAGTATGAACGGAAGTTCCAGATGTTGTCTCGGTTTGCTCCTGCTTTTGTGGCCATTGAAGCCGAGAAGTGCCGAAGGTTCGAGTTGGGTCTGCGAGGCGAGATTCGAGCCGTAGTGACGGCTGGATCTTTTGCTACCCTCCGAGACTTGTCGGATGCTGCGGTGCGGTGGAGGCTAGTTTGCCGGTGCAACGCCGGGAACCATCTATTCTTGGAGCTTCGAGCCAGCGGACACCGAAAAGGGGTAATTTCGGTGGATCGTCCTCGTCGGGCGATGATCCTTTTGGTAGGCCTGGCAGTGCCCAGAGTTCAGGATTTTGGGGTTACCGAGCACCGCCGACTCCGCAAGCGAGTGCGACGTCGGTAGTGTCTACGGGGAGACCGAGTAGTGGACCAGGTTTGAATGTGTGTTTCTACTGTGGGGAGCGAGGTCATTTCCGACGTGAGTGTCCACAGTTGCCACAGGAAAGTGGTGTAGATCGAGGAGTAGTGGAGCCTGGACAGAGTACAGCGTCAGGGACAGCAAGCCCGAGAAGAGGGGGTGGCACTGCCACGAGTAGTTCGAGGGGACGTGGTAGAGCGCCGGGATCTCAGGCCCGGGTGTTCTCGATGACTCAGTAGGAGGATCAGTCGACACCAGATGTGGGGACAGGTACTTGTTTCACTTTTGGTTGTGCTGTCGGTTTGGTTGTTGGATCCCAGGGTAGAGTCTAGGAGTTCGCCTAGAGGACTTGGAGTGGTACAGTAAGTTCCGTAGCAGGTTGACGGGAAGTATAGGAAAGGAGTGACTATAACTGATCGATATGAGGTTATTGGAGGAGAGAACCCACAAGCTAGAGTTTGCCTTTAGGACTTTGTAGATTTATTCCGATAGTGGCTGAAGTAACAACCGAGGGAGGAGCCAGCCAGTAGGAAAGTATCTGTAGTTGTACATGAGGATGGGCTCTGTGAATTCTATCGGGTATTCCACATGAGGTATTGTAAAATACCTTTGTTTGCTGTTCATAGAGTTTCCCTTGCGTACACCAGGTAGGTGTTACATAGCTAGGGTTGGCCGTAGTAACCGTAGTTGGGGATGGAGTGAAATACCCAAGGTGGAGATGATAGACAGGAAACCCAGGAGAGGTTGTTCTTTACCGGGTAGGAAACCCTAGGTGTCGGGAACTAGCTGTGGAATTTCGGGGACGAAATTCTATTTAGGTGGGTAGATTGTAACAACCCGTCCCGAGAGCCGGGATAAGTAGAATGGTTAAGGTGTGATTAGTGAGGTTAATCGGCGGTTAGGTGGTCCCGGTAGGTCCGTAAGTGTAGAATGATGATTCTGCCCCTAATTCGGGCAAAAACGTTGACTTTTAGTTTGGGAGGTCCGATGGACTTTGACCAGTGACCAGGACGTAGTTTAGGACGTCACGAAGCCATAGGCAGGTGGCACGCCTGATTCCGACATGCGTGGAGGAAGTTGTGATGTTCGGAAGGTCGAGGGCATTATCGTAATTTTGGTAAAGTAGGGGGAATAGTTGACTTTTTGAATAATCGAGTTTTGGTAGGTTGACCTAGGATGGTTAGATAGTTCTTGTCGTCCTGAGTTCGATGACAGGCGGCACGTATTCATCGGACTTACGAGACGAGAGTTACGGGTCTAGGAAGTTTTGGTAAAATCGTAAAAATGAGTAAAACAGGAGGGTATTTTGGTCTTTTGGTTTCTGGGGATTTGTGTAGAGAGAAAGGAGATGGACGGCTGGGGTTTAACCAAGTGGGATCAGGATTGAGTGGATGGTGACATGTGGCATGTGTGTAGAGGCTTCTGGTGCAATCATGTGTGTTCACGGTCCTAATTACTTGGGTGAACCCGTGTGTGCGTGTGTGGTTCTTCGACAAGCATAGAGAAACAGAGTGAGCTTGTGAGGGAGAATTGAGGAAGGATCTTGGCTGGTGTTGAGCGTGGGTGAGTGAGGGAGAGACAGGGAGGTCAGTGTGTGCTGGTGGTGGTGAATTGGAGCTGTGATCGTGCACGGCAGCACGGTGGAGGTGCGGAGGAGTTTGGGGGAAACAGGGAGCCTGAGAGTTCGAAGTGGTGGCTACGCCGTGAGGTGAGGCAAACCAAGGCAAGGGGAGGCTGAGGAGGTTGCAAGGAGTCCAACGATCACAGTGGTAGGCGGCGGTGCGCACGGCGAAGCTGCAACCGAAGGGTAAGTCTTCCTGCTCTAATTTTCCCGTGATTTTCATTTGGAAAGTCGTGGGTCTGGGCTGAGAGTCGAGAGGATTGGAGGTCGGGATAGTGTTCAGGGAGGTCCTAGGTGTCGACTAGGATGGTCGCCGTGACGGGGGTGTCCACGGCGGAGCTCGGGCGATGATGAGCACTTTGATGCTCTGTTTGGCCGCGAAATTCAAATGGTGAGTCGACGAGTTTGGGGGTGAGTCGAGGGTAACGGAGGTTAGGTCTAGGTTCAGTAAAGCCTTAGGAATCGTCTGATGTCGCCACCGTGACGGGAGGTGACCGGAGCAGATGGATCGTGAAACAGGGGTGTGATGGCCGTCTGGTTCGAGCTTGAATCGACGATGACGGGACTGTGTCGAGGTTAGAGGAGTTGAGGGATGGATTCGTGGTGTCTGGACGAAGCTGTAGGAGAAGAGAGGGAGTGAATTGGTGGCCGGACGGCAGGGAATGCCTCTCGCCGGTCCAGTTGCAGCGGCTGGTTCAGCACAGTGCACTCGAGGTTGGGGGTGACACTGTAGCTGGCGCGTGAGGGCCACGCGCAGCCACTTTGGGCGGCGCGTGGGGGCGCGTGCGGCGGCGTATGGAGAAGTGGTCAACATGACTTTTAGTCTAGAAGTTATGGTGAGTTCAATGGAGTTGGTTTCGGGTCAATCGGAAGTCGTATGAGTTTGGTTCCGCGAGGGTGAATGTTTAGGGTCCCGGGTTTTCGGTTTTCGATTCGGGGATTTTTGAGGGAAATTAGGTAGTTTCTTCGTAGATGTATTAGTGACGTAATTTGACGGTGATTGACAGGATCGGGATTTCCCGAGGAAGCCGAGGAACGGGCTGGACGTTCGGGACGCGAGTAGGGCTCAGTACTGTGAGTGGACCCTTTCCTTAAACTCGATCATGCATAACTGTTTTTATATACGTTTTTGATGGTTTTACTTAAGACACTGTATTTATTGCATATGCTATGATGGTTTTACGTGATTATAGACGTTTTCGGGATTTTGCACGTTTATCGAGAAAATGTTGGTTTTCGAATTTTGATGCCGCATTTGGGGATTTCCACCTATAAAGGTTTTCTGATGATGATAAATGGGTTATGAAATATGATTTGTGATTACATGCGGTTTTCATATAAAGTGGATTTCCGGATTTGGGTTCGGAATGACGGTTCTGGATGCCGGAAGGGCATCGGACCAGTGATTTCGGATTCGGATTTGGATGTGGATTGGTAAATGGTTTTCAAATGGTTTTGGGATTGGATTTGCTGGATATATGTGACGGGGGACCGGCCGGATTGGGTTTAAAGACCCGGATTGAGTTTAAAGACTCGGGAGTTTAAAGACTCGGATATATTGATTTTCCCCCGTAGGCCTTGAGTTTAAAGACTCGGGAGTTTAAAGACTCGGATATGATTAAGGCCTGGATTGAGTTTAAAGACTCGGGAGTTTAAAGACTCGGATAGGTCCAGCAGGTTCGATCGGGAAATGAGGATTTGATACGGTTTCTGATACTCATGCTATGGTTTCTTATGATATTTTATAGTGTTTCTGTTTCTTATGATGTTTTATAATGATTATTTTATAACTGTGTTCATAACTGTTGGTTATGCATGTGGTTGTGGAGCGAGCGCGGGGTCTTGACGTCGAGGCAGTGTCAGAGGCATAGAAGGGACGTGGGGGATCCCGGAATAGTTTTACAGACTTCCGAGTGCGTGTAATTTATCGTTTTTTTTAGTTCCTTGTATTTTCGTTCTATGCTCTGTAAACGGTAATATTGAGATATGTTGTTTAATTACTCCTGCGTCTGACTGGATTGCGTGAGTGTTACTTGGGTGTTGTGTCGGGGAGTCAGACGGGAGCGGGATTTACCTCGGGTTTCGGGGTGAAACCGGGGTGGGTCCTGACACATATTCTTTCATCACCCAAGTTATAACCTACCCAAGTTTTCAGCTAAACATTATGATCATACCCTTAATCTGAGCTTGTGTTAAGGTTACTTCAAATGGGAGTCATGATGAGAAGATTGTATTAATATTGTGTGCTATCCTTGCATGTGATTGGCATTTGAAGTGTTGCTAGTTTGCAATTTAGAATTGAGGAAGTTATTGAATAATCTTGGTTCATATTCAGAAAATAAAAGAAAAGAAACAAAAAGAGAAAATACGAAAAAAATTGGCTTGAACCAAGTAAGCCAAGTACCTCAGTATGCACAATGTCGTGGGCTAGAAGTTTGGATTGTGGTTCTTAATTTGAGTTCTAGTCATGACCTCTCATGCCTTGACACGCCATGACACGCCTTGGGCTCTTTGAATTTCACGATTTCCTTCAAAACCCTATAAGCCTAGCCCCGTTGCAACCCTGAAATAAGACCTAAGTGATCTTATGGACATGCTTGCTGAAGATTAAGGTATGTATTTTTGTTCTTGAATGTCAATTCCTTCATGAGATCTAAATTTCAGAAAATGCCTTTCTTCATATTAACTCATATGTGATTAATCTTGATTTCATACATAACCTCTCCACATATGCTTGTATAAGTGATGCCCTAGGACTCGTGCGTATTAAGTGATGCCTAGTGAGGATTAGAATCGAGTCAAACTCTTTTTAGGATGCTTAGAAGACATTGATTTTAAACTTGATCTTTTGAAATGTTGGCACATGCACTTACTCATGATAATCACGATTATCGCATATCTCTTGGTTTGGTGAAGCATATTTTCCATTTTATGTTCCTATTAGCCTGTTGTTGTATGATTTCTAGCATTCTTAATGTTTAAGTAAAACGTTTGTGGGTACTGTGATGTTACAACTCTCAGGAGACAAAAATCCTCTTACTAATGGAACCTAGGGGTTTAAATGCTTATCTGAATTAGATTAAGTCTTTTATTTTTAGTTTCGCTTAGGGACTAGAAAAAGTTTGGTTTAGGGGTATTTGATAAGCATTTATCATGCATAATTTTTATTTTACTTCATATCCCTTTTACTTGTCTTTTTTTTGCCATCATGCAATCAATAGGAGAAAATAATCTATTTTGTAAGACGTGCAAATTATGAAAGATGAGTCAATTATGGAAATAATGGAAAAACAAGGGCCAAAATTTGAGCCAGACTGAAGAAATGGCCCCAAGTTGATCGCAAGGTTCTAACCAAGGTTTTGGGCCTGAAACGTGGCCCTGTCGAGGCCATGTGTGTAACGCCCCGAATTTTTGTAAATAATATTGTAATATGAAATGACCATTTTGCCCTTAGTGAGGGAAAAAGTGTACTTTTGACCCGGGAATTATTTTGGACTTGGAACCATGACCGTGACGTATATCGGGACATCACGGGTTCATAGACAGGCGGCACGTTGAAGTCGAACTTCGTACGGAAAAATTATGGTCTCGAAAGCGAAAAATGGCTAAATCGTGCCTCGAAAACCGTGTTAATTAATTAATATCTGGATTAGTTGAAAAGTAGGTGAGGGACACTTGGATGAGTGACAAGTGTCACTCATCCGTTAGCTAGGGTTTCTGATGGAGCTCATAGATTGGCCATATAAATTTCAAACTCTCCTCTCTCTCCTCACCCCATTCGTCCATTCCATTAATTGTCAAACACCAAATAAATCCTCCCCACCCTTGTTGACCGAGAACCACCACAACTCGACCACCATATGACAGGACCCGTCCCAATTCCCTCGGGATTAGCGTGGGACGTGCCTGCTCCAGTCTGAGACGAAGTGTCAGACCAGGGATATTTTCGTCCTTTCCCCAACCGGGCTATCAGAGTACGCCAGGATCCGAAGGAGGAATGCGATGTCTCGTCTCTGCTACAGCCGCATCCGTGATCAACCTGAAGGGCATTCAAAATACAAAAGGTGTAAGTGGACAAAACAATTATTTTATAAAAATATTTTCATAAAAGACCTTTATGCCCTTCATTAAAAACATATGCATGCATTCGAAAACCATTTCTAGAGTTCATGCCCGGTTCCCATAAACTGTCATGAACCATCAACCCATTTAGACCTTAGCACGAAATTAGTCAAACAACATATGGGACCTCCGCCCAAACCAAAATACGTGGGAACTCGTCCCAAAACCACCTCATATGGCTCTCAGTCCAAAACCAATACGCGTGGGTCTTAGCCGGACGCCATCTCAGTGAAAACTCGTACACATATACATATATACATATATAGCCCATCCTAGGCACTTCCGGAGAAGATGCCAACTCGGGGCAGACGGCCCCTAGGGAACACATCCCTGATATAGTCACGATGTCTCTATATATATAAGTATACATACTACTCGGGGTCTCACTATGGGTCTTCTCCCAGGAATTCTCCATCTGGGAGGCTCATCTTCGGACATAGTCCGATCATCTCTCCTGAATCTGGTCCGGTACCACATCATAACGCCCACTCCAGGAACGGGATCCCTATGGAGATACCCACTATGGTCTATGGATCGTGACTCTCCAGGTCGACGACTGGAGGAGACCACTCAATCATCTCGTAAGGAGGTTATATACATACCAGTATACAAAACCATAAAAACGGAACTCACGTCCGATAACACAAAGCAAATGGGCCTCTAGCCCGAATGTAGGACTCAACAGGGCTTCTAGCCCGATTTCGCAATAACTGGGCATCAAGCCCGAACTCGTAAATCAAGGGGGCATCGAGCCCGATATCTCAGGGCCAGTCACGATCCCGATCATAGCGATGCGTGCAACCATCAATCCAGAACCGCTCTCAATCCTGTTATGTCGCTGTGAACACATCACTGCCGCGACCATCTCGAGACCATGGTGCACACGTCGCTGATCGATCCTTTAAACCGTCAGCACTCCAAAGTCGAGCCTCCAGTGGCTGCTGGACAATGGGACGTGCATCGTGACCTCTCCGGAAGGAACGTATCCCAATCTGGAAGCGAGCGTCACGTCTTCCATCGCCGTGCACACAACACCCGTCGCGACCACGACTCAGACCCGTAGGTCATTGATAGGGTCTCATGTCCGAGTCAAAACCAAATTCAATTGGGTCTCATGCCCGGTTTTACCTTTTCAAAACCATTTCATGAAAACCGAAAGCATAAGCGCGTATAAGCACGTATAAAACCCGAAAACCTCGATGTGCCCATACGTAAACACACACCAAAATGCACTCAAGGCATCCCAAAACACATATTAAAACATATATAAAGCATTTATGCATGCATCGATTTCAGAAAGAAAGTCCACTCACAGACCGTCCGGGCTGTTGCCTCGATACACGTGCAATACAGCTCTGCCAGGCCAATCGTCGTCACCGGGACTTCCAAACCTGTCCAAATATTTTTAGAGGGTTACTAACTACTTAATTAACTCCTCACTAAAGCCCCGTAATTTTCTGGGATTTTTAACTATTTTTAAACGCGCACTGAAACCTTCGGACAGCCCGAACCATATAGAGACGATGTCCGATCGACTCGAAACTAGTCCCAAAAAGTTTGTTACATCGAATAGATGATTTGACATGTTGGAACCACCCTCAAAATCTTCCACACGCGCCTTGGGATTGCACTGCACGTGGGTCTCACTCGCCCATGCACAGTGTCGTCCCTGTCCTCCAGCCGACTGGTCCGACTGGTCCGGTCCAGTTTTTCCTGCAACTTAGACCGGCGTGACCGGTCCAAGTCCATTCCCGGTCCAGTTTTCGTCCGTTTTGTCCCTAATCAATCCTATTCTTTCTACTTTTGCCCTAGAAACCTAAACCAATTAACTAGAACTCCTAAAACCCAAGAAATCCAACCGGTCCAACATTTCCTTCACGGTCCTGTTTTTCTAAAACTCACCCACGGCTTCATAGCCGTCTAACAACTCCCAAAAAATCATAACACCATCCCAATGACCTATTTAACACAATAAAACCATCCAAATCGACCCATAACAACAGAAATTGAAAATGATGGAAATCGGTTAAAACCGATACCTGTGCACGGTTTCCTCCTCCGCCGTGCACGGCGGCTCTGCCTGGGCCAGCCACCACGTTCATCTAGTTTTCTTCTCACTCTCTGGCCTCTCAGTTATGTTCATAGGGTCAAGGGTTTGGTTTTGAGGTGAAGGGTGGATCGGGTTTGGGTTTGGAATGAAGAAAATGGTTGATCGATGTAATGGGAAGGGATATGCATGAAGGGAAAATGATGTCCAGTGGATGAGTGACACTTGTCACTCATCCTTTGGGCCTTGGGACAAATATCTGGGCCCACTTGCTGGCAAAAGTCCCCGTCTCGTAAAACGTGCAATAGTTCCTTCGAACTTCCGTGAACCGTAACTTCACCGTCGAACGTCCGAATTCGACGTACCTCCTGTCTAAGGATTCGTATCGTCGTGATCTACGTCACGGTCCTTGGCCCTTAGCCATCTGACCTCCCGAGTCAAAAGTCAACTGTTGGCCCCTATTCACCCTAATTACCAAAATGCCTCCGATCTTCCGATCGTCACAACTTCTTCCACGAATGTCGGAATCGAGCGTGCCACGTGTCTATGAACTCGTGACGTCCCGAACTACGACATGGTCATCGGTCAAAGTCCATTTAACCACCTGAACAAAAAGTCAACGTTTCGCCCATTATAGGGGCAAAATTGTCATTTTATCTTGAACGTCCGCTAATCCTCTTCTAATTCCAGATTAGTCTCGCTAATCCTTCATTAATCCTTAATTAATCCCGCTAATTTGGGACGGGTCGTTACACCATACCACCAGCCATCGTGACTAGCTGAGAAAGATACTAGTTGAGGGACTGACCAGGAAGGGTAGACGACACTGTTAAAGGGCAGAGCTATGACGGAGCCATAGCAGGAGGTAAGTTACAGAAAACCCGTGAGCTCGTGTTTTGGACCAAAAATGGAGATTGTGTTTTCACGTGTATTCCTCGTGTTAATGGATCCTAATGACTTCTAGGGACTGAGACGAGCCTGTAGGACTTGATTTCGAGGCCAGTAGTGCCCGGAACGACGAGATAACGGTGGCGGAAAGTCGAGGAACTATTCATCGAGGTATATCTTCAGATCTAGTCCATTTTTCATGTTTGTAGGTTGCTAGAACTAATACTAGGTTGAAGACGAGCATTTAGAGATAAAATAGGAAGAAAATGGTTGAGAAATGGAGGTTTGGCAGCCGGGTCACGTCGTGGGTCTATGCGACCCGGTTGCAGTCGTCTGGGTCGACCAGTCGCGAGGTAAGGGATAATGACGTGTTGACATCATCATGTCAGACCTATCAGAGTACGTGGTCCAATCAGCGTCCAACACATGTCACATGTCAGTGCATAGTCAGCACTGACATGTTAGTGACGTGGCCCAATAAGGGGCTTCCACGTGTCATTGACATGTTAGTGATGTGGACCAGTTCCGTGCTGACACGTGGCACCTATCAGAGCTGACACGTGGCACTGAAAAGCCATGACCTGGACCAATCATATGTCGACACGTGGCACCTGTCAGAGTCTGAAATGTCAGCTGTCAGATGACGTCAATGATGACGTTATCAGTTACTGTTCCAACGTTGACTAACGCGTGGGGGCACGTGTGAACAGTGTTTTGGGTGGGACCACCACCATCCTTTAGGTTTTGACTTTTCGGATTCAATGGCGGTGGTTTCGTGTCGATCGAAGATGGTTAAGTTGGTCAAATAAGGTTTATTACCTTGTGAAGTGTGTTCGTGCGGCTTTCTTGGGCCGGTGACAGTCTAGGGTATCACGGTTGAGTAGTAGTGACTTGTAGTGACCTTTACGTGTACTTTGGACATGACATGGATTGTACGATAGCACCAGACAGGTTTATACACTTGGGTTGCAGCGGGATCGTACTGTGAGTGGGCCTTCGATTTCGTATAACACTTGCATGCATAACTGTTTGAAGTAATATATTATATAATCAAACTGAGTATTTGAAATTCCTTGAGTTATGATTCTTGCACGTACTACGAGAATTTAGGCATGAGACCCGTCTGGTTGTTCATACACTATTTTGCGGTTCAGTTACGTATATTGATGATTCTTCCAGTTCTGCACTGTATAGATCTACCTTAGTGATACTGTCTTCTCTGGATGTTGGTACCCCGTAGTGGTCACTACGCATTGCTTGCGAGGGGTCATTCTATGGAGAGACCGGACCTTAGAGTGACTCAGGAGCAGGATTGCATATGTTAGATGTCTGGGACGTCAGGCATCTGGGATGCCATATCCGGATTGGGTTCGGTATTTAGACCCGGGATTGAGACCTCGAGCGGCACGCGTAGCCTTGGGACTGTGACCTTATTAAGCATCTGGGACGTCAAACATCTGGGATGTCAGGGATGGGATGTATAGTGCAGTACTAAGTCTATGATTATGATTACATTATTCTGCTTATGGCTATATGATATGCTATTATGGTTTTCGATACTGATGCATGCATGTTTGGAAAACGGAGGGGTAAAGTTATATGATTTTGTTATGATGAACTGTTTTATAAAACTTTGAGTTTTCGGCCCACTCACCCTTATTGTTTTACGGACCCCTCCTCGCCGTGCTACTGAGGCAAACTAGGATCACGAGGCAGAGGCATAGGTTAACGTTGCGCACCTGAACCCTACATCTGGGTAGGTCGGCACGTGAGGAAACTTTAGGAGTCGTGCTCATCATTTGTGTTTAAGCATTCCCTTGTCTGACACTGTTTTATTTCGGACGATTTGTATGACTTATTTTGGATATTTATGCATTTGAGTTTCCTTTAAGGGTAAAATTGGTATTCTAAGGTCGGGTATCAGACAGGAGCAGGGGACGTCCCCTGGTGGTCCCAGGGGGATCGGGGCGGGTCCTGTCAACTTGGTATCAGAGCACTAGGTTGTGGTCAGCATGCTAGATTAGCGGTCAGTACTTAGTACAGTTGACGTTTAAAGATGTTGTTATCTAATCTATGCCTCTTAACAGTTGGTTATGCCGCCAAGGAGAATTCCTCAAGCACGGAATGATGAGGAAGTAGCTAGAGAGATGAAGTGTACGAGTATCGAACGGGCTCAACGTTTGGGAGCCACACATTTCAGTGGGGGATCAAACCCCGAGGAAGCTTAGGAATGGATAGTTAGTTAGGAGAGGATCTTTACTGTGATGCATTGCCCGCCGGGCGAGCATGTGGCTTTGGCGACCTCCTACTGGAAGGTGGGGCCTACCAGTGGTGGTACGGCGTTGAGATGTCGGGTTGGTCTGTTCACACTACTACTTGGGAGGTCTTTCGGGCGAGATTCCTGGACCAGTATTACCCGCGATCCTTTCGCACTGCTCGTGAGGCAGAGTTTCTACGGCTTGAGCAGGGCGATATGTCAATGACGGAGAATGAGTAGACCTTTGTGAGACTTTCTCAGTTCGCAGCAGCCTTTGTGAGCACAGAAGAGGATAAGTGTCAGCGGTTTGAGCTTGGAATCCGAGGGGATATCCGGGCAGGTGTGACAGCTACCAGCTATGCTACTTTATGGCTTTACTGGATTCTGTATTTGGATTTCAGATTTATTGGACTTATGAAATAATACTTCAGTGTTGGTGGTTTTGGGGCAATGGCCCACATGATTGGATTTTCGGTTTTGGGCTGAGTTCCCACTTACTTGGATTTATGGTTTTGGGCTAAGGCCCTAATGATTTAATTAAAGTAAATGGTTTGATTATTGGTTTTCGAATACATGCATACTTTTTAGTGAACGGCATTAATGTTTTCTTATGAAATGGGTTCTTATTAAACTATTGATTTTTCATCCACTCACAGCTTTTGATGGTTTTTAATGCCCTTCAAGTTGATCGCGGATACGGGCTGTAGTAGAGAACGAGACATTGCACTTCTCCATCGATCCTAGTGCGCTCTGGAAGCCCCGAATGAGCTGAGGTTTGAGTTATCCCTTGTCTGACACTTCGTGTCAGACGGGAGCATATCACATCCCGCGTTAATCCCGGGGGGATTTGGGATGGGTCATGTCAGTACGTGTGGCATTGCAATAGCGCATAAGAAAATAGTTATCAAAGGGTTGTGGTGGAATCTGATTCTAGCATACTCATCAAGATGCTACAAGGTACTCTCTCCCTATATGTTTAGATGGAAGGAGTCATGTGACTATCATAAACTTGTGAATAAGTTAAATTTAGTCAAGTATTTTTTTGCCCCTCATTCGTGTACTCGAGGTGCGCATGTTATTGCACCGTATATAACTTGAAAATAGTTGATCATTTTGTTAAGGTTACTTAGAGATGACGATGTGGCTATTTAACATCCTAATTTGTGATGTAAACATTTATATTCGTCTTTTATACAAGCACTTCTTTGGAAAAAAAAATTTAGAAGTTGCATAAAGTCATTAAAAAAATGCTATGAACTCCTTATGATATTATATCCCAATCTACAAAACCAAAAGTGTATTTTCCTTCCATAATTTGGAAGGTAGTCATTACATGGTGATTACTAGCTAGTGAAATAAATCGACGAAGTTATCATATTATATACTGAGTCGCATAATAAGAATGAATTGATGAACCTAATTTCAATTTTTATAAAAGTAAAACGAGGCTTTAAAGCTTTACCCCCAAATCCAATGTTCTATGGACTATCAAGTATGCGTTATTATTTGGTGCCTTTTTACTTTTATGAGTTTATTAAGAGTTTTACAAGATAAACATAGTAAATTTTTTATTAAGCTATGTGGGAGGTTTGGAGTTCGACTCTTGTAGTGAGGTCAACATTTAATGTGGATAAAGCAATCTCCTCCCCCAATATTATTATATGAAAAATAAAAAAAAAAATTCAGACGTCGTTGCCTTGCATAAACTATTACCACATTTGATTGAAAAGGGTTATGGCATCAAATTGTCCGCCTGTGGTGCAACGTAAACACCTCATCGTCTTTCAAATTTTCTAACATACCCCGACCTGGAAAGTCCACGAGAACGTCAAAATCGAGGAATGCTGGCCGATGTTAGAATGATGGTGTCTGTTGATGCACAAAATGTACCAACTTAGGGAGCAAATGCTGCTCTGCCACGTGCCCTGTGTAGACCGGAAAAGAAGGAAACTGTTTGGTCGGTCAGCGTATAGGAACCGGTGTGGTACCAGCCCAAAGGTACACCGACGCCCAAGTTAGTGGTCGGTCTAAGGTGTAGAGTGGGTGGTGGAAAGTATACTGTAAAAAGTAGTAGTGAACAGTAATTGCTTAGTTACCTTTGTACGAAAAATGGACCCCCTTTGTACGGGTGTGGTGAATATAATATTTGTATTTTCCGATGTGGGACAAATGTCAGTTGCTATGGGACTAACACGTGGACGTGCCATCCAGACCCGACTAAGGTTTGTTCGCATGAGTAGGCCTAGACCACTTGGGCTTGTGCTAGGCGGCAGTATAGGGCCGATCTGTAACGACCCGTGCTGGAATCCGGGGTTAGATTAGTAACTAATCTTGATTAGCGGGTTAATCGGTGATTAGTTGTGCGAAATCGGACGAACGATGCAAAATGACCATTTTGCCTCTAGTCGTGGGTAAAACGTTGAATTTTAATTCGGATGGTCAAATGGACTTTGACCGATTACCATGACGTAGTTTGGGACATCACGAGTTGATAGACAGGTGGCACGTTCGATTCCGACGTTCGGGGTGAAAGTTATGACGTTCGGAAGTCCAAGGGCATTTTCGTCATTTGGACGAAAAGGGGGAAAATATTGACTTTTTGACTGGGAGGTCCGATAGCCGAGGACCGAGGATCGTTAGGAAGGTCTCGATGCCCTGAGTCCATAGACAGGTGGCACGCGTCAATCGGAGTTCAGATGACCAAGTTACGGTTCTTGATGCGTGAGGGGCATTTTGGTAATTTTGTGCGCGAGGGCAAAATAGTAATTTTACAGGGGCACTGTTGAACCGTGGGAAACAGAGTCTGAACCACCGTGCCTTGGTGGTCTGATCGACGAATTATTTAAGGTTAGTGGCCTTGGGACAGCCTTGAGTTAGTGGGAAGCCTGAACTAGTGTGTGGGCTGGTGTGCTGTGGAAGAATCAGAGCACTGGCACCTTGAAAATTGGTTTTGGGTTCTTTGCGGGAAACAGAAATCAGAGTGGGACTGAGGTTGCCTTGGTTGCTGAGAAGGACGGGATTAAACATAGGGAGTTTGCTGAGCTTCCTTCTGAGCAAGAGAGGGCTGAGAGTTGGGAGAAATCAGAAGGGAAAGAAAAATCAGAACTTGGAGGGAAATTCGAAAGTTTGTCTGTGAGCTGAGAGGAGCCAAGCTGAGACTAAGATTAGTCTTCTGGGTTCATTTCGAATTCGACCATACAAAAATTGAAGGGAATTGATCACCGTATGGCCAAGAACGGAAGCCACGGATTCTAGAAATTTTCGAGCTTGAGGACGACCACTTCCGGGTAAGGATTCTTGAAATCAGTTATGGTTTAATGTTCGTTTAGGTCATACGAAGCTTTTGTACCATTTAATTAGAAAACCAAGCTGTTTGGAGTGAGTTTCGAAGGTTATGACCGTGTGTTGATCTTGGGAGAAATGTTGGATTTAAAGGCTTGATGTGTGTAATTAGGTTTACAGAACCTTAATTGGGTCTCTAACGGTGCTAATTGATGACTCAATTGAAGGATTGGGGCTAGTTTTGAGCAGGATTGAAACGGGTCATCGCGCGGGTTGCAGACCTGTTTGACAGAGGAAACGGGTGAGAACGATGAACAATACCTGGTATTGTAGCAGGCGCGTGGGTTTCACGTGCAGCCACTCACGGCGGAGCTTGATGGCGCGTGGACACGAATCCCAAGGTGAGGTCAACATGACTTTTGTCTTATACAATGTAATGAACATTTTAGTGTTGATTTCGAATTAATCGGACACCGTTTCGATGTTGTTTCGAGGGTCCGCAGGTTTATGTTACGTTTTTAACTAACGTTTAATTCCCGGAAAATTATGGGAAATTAGTATGCTGTTATTTGAGTCCTTAGTAACACTAAAGAGTGATTCCGGACAGGATTCGAGATACCTGGAAAATGGCAGAAATTACGAAAACACGTGTAACGCGAAACCGAGCATTAAGGACGGTGTGTGAGTGGACGTTGCCTTCAAAATTTAATGCATGCATAAATATTTGTATGATTTTAATGATTATGATTATAACTTGTGATAATTTCGATTCCGTATTTATACGTATTTTTTATATGCATACGAAATTGCACGTATTTCGAGACTATAGTTTTTCTTATGCCTTGGTGATGTTTTGATGAACGATTTTACATGTTTTGTGCTTATGATGTTTTAATGATGTTTCGATTATGATTGTGAGTATGATTTATGGTTTTGACACGTAATTCGAGAATGGCACGGATTTGCACGTTTTACGAGATTTCGAGTATGTTGTGGTTTGACCGTGATTTTGGTGATTGATTATGGTGTTGATGTTTTGACCTTGAGATTTGAAATATGATGTGATTTCAAGAATTTAAAATGGATTTTGAAAAAGTTGATTTCGGGCTGGGTGCCCAGGGCATAAAAGTAGTTTTGATGAACGAGATTTCGGTTTTCGAAAGTATGAAAATGGATTTCTGGTTTGGGTTCGGAATGACGGTTTCGGATGTCGGCTTACGAAATCGTTATTGCGAACTCGAATTCGGGAATGGAAGACGGATAGGATTGGGGATTTGAATGTGAAATTCGGACATGAGTCCTGTTATGACAAACGTGATTTTGGATTGAATTTGGAAGTTGGATCACGATGGATCCTGGATTGTTGTGATTTACAAATGGTTTTGGGTTTAAAGACTCGGTGCTATTGTTGGAGCACGTTTTGAGTTTAGGATTTGATTTATGATTTTTGGGCGGAGGCCCTGTGTTTATGATTGCGGGTTAAGACCCGAAGGTTAAGAAAAGGAAAATGATTTTGATTTTCATACACGGTTTTTCGTATGTTGGAAATGAAAAGAATGGTGAAATGATTTTCGAAAGCATGCATTGGTTTTACATGGAGGGTATAAACGTCTTCTGTAACTGTTTTATAAACTGATTAATTTTTGTCCACTCGCACCTTTTGTGTTTTTATTGACCCTCCATGTCGTGGTGCGTTGATCGAGAGGCGGAGGCATGAGTAAGTTTGTGTGTGGCTATCCCTAATTTGGCAAGTACTGAGGGTAATTTGGGAACTTAAGTCGTCTTGCCAGACGGGAGCAGGATCAGGCGCGGTTATCAATGCCCCTTTCGGGGACGATCCTGTCACGATCGGTCGGGCTGGGCTGACTCACCGACCGACAGGGGCTAGTCCTCCAGAGTCGGCCAGTGGCATGGTGTCAGAAGAGGGCTGGGCCTCTAGGCCGGTCTGGGCCGACATGCCGAGCCAGGTAGAGGGTTGGGCCTCCAAGATTGGTCCAGATTGGTAATGGGCTGGGCCCGTAGTCGCTATGGGCTTCATGCTCGGTCTGGGCCGATATGGTATGAACAGAAGTCCCCCAAGTTCGTGATCGACGAGGAATTTCTCTGTTGGGGACTTGTAAAAAGAGAGCCCCAGACCGGATGTACATGCCTTCAGTCCCCCAAGTCCCACAGGCGAGGGATTAAACCGAGCGGATGAGTCGGTGACGAGAGGTGGAGGGTAGATCGAGATGATATGAGTCGGTTAGCGCGGGCGGGAGAAGTCGATGTCAATGGATGTGGCAGTCGAGGAGCCACCTACGCCATGGGTCAGTGGACATGACAGTTGAAGGAATCGAGGAGGCGTCTGTGTCGCGTGTCAGTCGGTGGACGGTTGGAATTCCCGTCTGTTGGTTGTCAGCGGGTTATTTATGGGCATGCGTGCCCCGTGGGGGACAGCTGGTAGGGGTAATAAATGTCACGCGGAATAATGCGACTCTCCGATTACCGACCTAGGCCTATAAATACTAGGTGAAAAAACATTTTTTTTACCCCTTTCACTTTCTTGCAACCTGTTGGTGTGATCTTTGTCTGTGTTGAGGCGATTTCCAGCAAGAAATTCTGATAGCATTCACGGTGGTACAAGCTCCGGCGAGGACGGTTTTTCTGTGAATCATCAGGTAAGACGTCCAGCCTTCCCCTTCATCGATTTGTATTTTGAAATTTTTTCTTGTTTTCTTCTAGCGGATGAACTGTGGATGAACTTGGGTTCAGACACGGGGCAATCCTGGTAAAATCCAGGTCGGTGTTCAAGAGGTGTGTTGTTTATCTTTATTCCCTGTTCGCAGTGGTGCAATGTCTGAGAGAGATAGCCAATCCAACGAAGTGCGGGACTACGACGAGGGGGAGCAACAAAGCTCTTCGGTAGACGGGGGCACTTCGGTGGAGGGTACACCGACGAGGCTAGGGGCCCAGAACATTACCAGAAGTGACCAGACCAGAGTGTCAGCATCTGGCCAATCGAGGGTAGAGAAAACTCCGACCAGTAGGAAAGGGTCTGTCGGTGCGAGCACGGCTCGGGCTGCTGAGGTTCTAACCGAGGAGGCCGACATAGTGGTGTGGTCGATTGACGCATACGAGAGCCGAGAGACGGATGCATCGGTGAAGAAATTCTGGTCAGAGTGAGGGGTACTGGAGGACGTGGAGTTGCGGGTGGTCGGTCCCACCGAGCTACCCAGTGTAGCGCCAGAGGGATGGGCTTTGTTCTACACCGAGCTTTATAGTCACGGCGTCCGACTGCCCCTGCACCCTTGGCTGAGGAGGATGGTTCGAGGGCTGGGCGTGGCCCTCGGTCAGCTGAACCCGAATGTCTAGATCATTCTGTTCAGTCTGTATACTGCCTTTGCCAGATCTGGGGAAAAACCACCGACCTACGCCCAAGTCATCCACATGTACGAGTTTGCGCAGCAGCAGTAGAGCACGGGTTGGGTGCATGCTCGATGCAAGGATAAGATGACGCGGGGGGAGTTCATCTATGGCATACCGTCCTCCCATAAGACGTACAAGTACAAATTTATTTACGTCGGGGGGAACTAGGGAGGACGGTGCATACCGTCGTCATTTCAGGATCTGGGCGCCGAGGGTCAGTCTTCACTTTGTCATAATTTAAATGCTAATTTTGTAGGTTGGTGTTTGAAGTGGCTGACCGACGTGTATATTGTGCAGGTACTCTTCTTGAGGCGATCTCCACCGTCGAGGAAAGGAAGGCCTTTGTGCGGGTCAGGATGGCGTGTACCGCCCCGTGGCGTCACCGAGACGTGCTTCGGGTACCCCAACTATTGCACAAGGTTGGTCTGATCCCCAATCTTGGTAAATGACCCTGACTTTGTACTTTTGCATTTTTTTTGTGTTGACACTAGGTGTTCGGTGAAATTCATCCCCAAAGACGTCAAGCGGATTGACCGAGCGGCTGAGGAGATAAGAGCAGAGCAGAAAATGTCTGGGTCGGAAGAGCAGAGGAAGGTAGATGGGTCGGCCAGTTCTGCCCATAAGAGGAAACAGGCCCCAGACGCTTTCTTGGGAGCTTAGAAGTCGCTTGATTTCAATCCAAGGGCGGCCGAAAGGGTTGGCCGACTGTTCGGCGTGGACCGCGGGGCGGGGGGGGGGGGGGGGGGGGGGGAGGGGGGAGAAAAGAAGGAAGAGCCAGCTGAACAATCCGATGTCCGAGTCGGTGGCCATCCCTACTGCGCTGACCACAAAACCCAAGTGCACCGAGCCAGCGGTGGTGACTCCGGTGATCGATCTAGAGGAAGGCCGGGACTGACCGACACATATAACGAATAACCATTTTGTCCAAACGTTTAGGTAAAAGTATGTATAACGGGACTGGCCGATTGATGCGTGGTCTGTGTGTTGTACCCCTTTGTAGGCAGACCGAGTGTGTGTGTTCGGCCGACGTTCGCGTTCACCTGTCTGAAAAGAATTTTTAGCTCGGTATGTTTGAGCTTTAGCCGTAGGAAAAGGGTTTCCATGTGTAGGCGTCTGCCTCGGTTGAGGACTTGCACAGACCTTATGAGTGCTGGAACTCGGTGTGTCCCTCAGTCCCCCAAGTGCTCGGTCGAGGTAGGGGGAGAGGGGAAGTGTTCGGCCGTGGAAGCTTGGAACGATTTCGCGATGGATTGTAGTGGCGAGCGGCCACGAGGTATGTGTCTGCATGGCCCGCCATCTGTGAGCTGGCTGACCATTGGGCAGGGGGTGCCAGCCAGCGGGTTGGGGTCAAAGGATCGAAGGGGTGGGGCGCGTCCAAAGGGTGGAATGTGCCCTAACAGAGCGGTGTGCATTGTGGAATGCGGTCGGTTCCCCTTTTCCACGTAGGTGGTTAGTGGAAGCATCGTGGATGCAAGTGTGAAAAGGAGGCGCTCGGTAATGTGTTGAACTCGCATAAGTGCTCAGTAATGTGTGGAGAAATAAGAGTGAAACCGCGCTTGTAAAGCTGACCCGTGATGAGGGTGTACCGGGCGGCCTGTCGGCGGATCCGTTTGGCTTCTACCCGGTCGGTTGGAAGGCTTCCGTCGGTGAGGACAAGCCTAGCACCAGAGCCGCTGTGGCATGCCGAGCCATCAACATGGAGAAGCCAAGTAGGTTGGTGCACGTCTACGGCTGGTCGGGACGTTGAAGCCTGTTCTGTGTCGGCATGGACCTCTAGCTCGGTCGATGGATAGGTGAACTCGGCGATAAAATCGGCGATGGCCTGCCCTTTTTCTATCGGTCTGGGAGCGAAGGTGATGTCAAACTCGCTGAGCTCGATGGACCATTTGAGGAGCCAACGGGAAGTATCCGGTTTTTGCAACACTTGGCGGAGTAGGTGATTGGTCAGGACGATGATCACGTGAGCTTGGAAGTATGGCCAGAGCTTCCTAGAAGACGTGATCAGAGAAAAAACAAGCTTTTCAAGGTCAGTGTACCTGGTTTCTGCGTCCTGTAGTGCTCGGTTGACATAGTAGACAGGGTGTTCGGCGCCCTCGAACCGTTTGATGAGGACAAAGCTGACATCGGAGTTGGAGACTGATAGATACATGATGAGGGTTTCTCCAGTCTCTGGTCGGGAGAGTAAGGGTGCTCGACTCATGTATGCTTTTAGCTCGATGAAAGCTTTGTCGCACTCCTCGGTCCAGGTAATCTATTTGGACCGAGCCTTGAGGGCCTCGAAGAAGGGGACGCACCAATCGGTTGCCTTCAAAATGAACCTGGTCAGCGCGGCGACTCGGCTGGTCAGGCTTTGGATCTCCTTCTTGGTCTGAGGGGCCTTCATGTTCAGGAGTGCCTGTATCTTCTCGGGATTAGCTTCGGTGCTACGCTAGCTGATCATGAAGTCGAGGAACTTTCCCCAACCGACCCCAAAAATGCACTTCGCCGGATTGTGGCTCATCCAGAATTTTTTGAGGACCGAGAACATGCGGGTGAGGTTGGTGATGTGTTTGTCGGCCGTCTTGCTTTTAACCAGCATATCGTCCACTTAGACCTCCATGGTTTTGCCGACTGGTTTGTTCCGTTGCCCGTAGGTCTTTGTCCGCGGGGAACTCGAGGTGAATCGGGCTGAGTTGCCTGCCCTCCAATCGGGAGGTGCCACTCAAGGCTTCGCGAGGATCGCGGTAGATCCTGGTGCCTTGTGCACTTTTTCCAAGAATGACCAAGAGTTTCTGGCCCTTCTTGGTCGGTGCGACCGTGGTTGTAGCCTTGCACTTGTCTGCAACCCGTCAGATTCTTTAGGCGCGTTATGCGCATTCGGCCACCACAAGGTCGGCCTGACGGATTTCATCCTGAGCGCGGCGGGCGTTTAGCTCGACCTGAGCGACCTGTAGCTGGGCCACGACCTCGGTGTACTACTCGCTGAGCTCGGTATAGCGCGCCTTGGCCTGAGAGCCATTGGCCCTGATCTCAGCCATGTCGCGTTGTAGCTTTTCCAACGCCCGGAGCACCTCGGGGGAGGTGTCCCTTGGCCCTCGGTCGGTCGGGCGCGGGTGTGACTTCGCCATCGACGTTGTCCTACTTGCTGGAATATGGGAGGGTAACGGTGTTTTAGGCTCGGTAGAGTGTAGGGCAAACTTAGTCGGTTTCCCACAGACGGCGCCAAACTGTTGATGCACAAAATGTACCAACTTAGGGAGCGAATGCTGCTCTGCCATGTGCCCTGTGTAGACCTGAAAATGAAGGAAACTGGTTGGTTGGTCAGAGTATAGGCACCAGTGTGGTACCAGCCCAAAGGTACTCCGATGCCCAAGTTAGTGGTCGGTCTAAGGTGTAGAGTGGGTGGTGGAAAGTATACTGTAAAAAGTAGTAGTGAACAGTAATTGTTAGTTACCTTTGTAAGACAAATGGACCCCCTTTGTACTGGTGTGGTGAATATAATATTTGTGTTTCCCCCGATGTGGGACAAATGTCAGTTGCTGTGGGACTGACACGTGGAGGTGTCATCCAGACCCGACTAGGGTTTGTTCGCATGAGTGGGCCTGGACCCCTTGGGCTTGTGCTGGGCGGCAGTATTGGGCTGATCGATCGGGCTGGGCTGACTCAACGACCGACAGGGGCTAGGCCTCCAGAGTCGGCCAGTGGCATGATGTCAGAAGAGGGCTGGGCCTCTAGGTTGGTATGGGCCGACATGCCGAGCCGGGCAAAGGGCTGGGCCTCCAAGATTGGTCCGGATTGGTAATGGGCTGGGCTTGTAGTCAGTATGGGCTTCATGCTCGGTCTGAGCCAATATGGTATGAACAATGTCCAAGTAACAAAAGCCAAAGTTTTAAAATTGTGCGTTTTAGAAGGTCTTGTGAAACGTAATTAGTAAAAATCAATTAGCATTTCACCGTCAGATCTACTACTAGGAGCTAAAGAGGAATAAGGAGGAGTTTTTGAGGAGGAAAGAAGGAAAATTGGCGGGGGGAAGGGGGAGGGAAGAGAATTGGGGGAGGTGGAATTTTGCCCCAGAACAACCACCGGGAGGTGGAGATCGGAAAAGCTTCCGCCCTCAGATCGCAAGGGTCAGTTGAGTTTTCTTTTAGAAAGAGGATGGAGAGTTTTCTTTTAGAGTGATTTAGGGTTTGAATTTCTATGTATTTATTTAAACAAGTAAAATTCATGAATCTACTTATTTTTCCTAAAAAATATTTTACATTGTTCAATGTACTACATTATTCCATTTATGAACATTAAACCAAACAAAAACACTATTTAAATAAACAAAAGCCATAGTAACACAACACATCATTCGCACGACAATGGCTTCTAATCTCAAATGGTAAGACAAGTTAGAGATGAGATCCAAGGTGACATCAACTTAAATAAAAAATGAAAAACGAATGAGTTATATTTGAATTTTTTTTTATAATGTATTATCTTATCAATTTAGCACGTTATCTATAAGTCTTGATTAATAAAAATATAATTTAATGGAAATTATTAATTTATCTGATAATAAAATTTTAATATTTAAATTTAGCCAAATTAAAAAGGAAGCAAATTTGGAGTGATCTAAAGTGTATTTGGATGAAGGAAATAACTAGAGATTTGATAATAATAAAAACTTAGAATTTTAAAATTTTTATGTACAAATTTTTTTGTTCGGATAAAAATAACGAATTTGGATGCCCTAAATACCAACTTTAAATTTAATATAAAAAGTATTATTTCTTAAATTTGATCTTTGTAACTACTATTTATATATATACATTAAATTCTAAGTTTAATTGTCATTCTACTTTTATATTATCCGAATATGAAACTTCACCAATCCTAAAAATTAATTGTTATTAATTTAAATATCGTCATTTTATAAATGCTTAATAATTTTAAAATTCTTAGTAATTCTGAATATTTGGCCATTTATAAAAGTTCATAACATAAGTGACCTGAAATAAAAAAATTTAGAGGGGAAAATCGACAAGTTGTGAGTACTTGACAATATACTCAAATATTAAATGAGTAATAATTAATAGGCCCAAAAGGAGAAGCTACATTACTTATAAAAAATAAAATAAAAATGAGAAGCTACATAGCAATGTGGCATTTCTCAGATTAGCTTAGGAAGACAGGAGTTTAAGAGCAAGTGAACTAAAACCCAGAAAGTGCAAGGGGTCATATTGATTTAAGGCAAAATTTAAAGCCCTCTCTCTCTCTCTCGCTCTGTAAAATTATCGACGAAGATGTCTCTGCGACAAGCAGCAGCTAACTTGATTAAGAGGCGTTTCCGTTTTGCTTCTCAGACCGTCTCTTCAACTTGCGGAACAACCATTATTCCTGTCTCCAGTATGTAATTCTCTTTATGATTATATATTGTTTCTTTTTTTACCAAATCAAATGGAAACTGAGATGCATTCTTCTTCTTCTTCTTGTTTACAGGCCGTACCAAATTTTCATCTGATTGCAAAGATTATAATTGGAGGGTGAATTATAACCGCCATAGGGACCCTCGTTTGTGGCTTTTTCTATCTGGAAATGCAGGTATGTGATATCTCCTACAATCCGTTTACTATATTGAGTCTACATGCGTGGTTAATAATATATCCTGATATTTGGCCGATGGGTATTTTGCGAAATCCATTTAGGAGAAATCCTATACTATAAGCTACTATAAAAGAGGGATTTTTTTTTTTTTGAGTGAGTTTTTATTTGGAGGTATTATTTCATCTCAGATTCGAATGCCCTAATTTTATGCCTTATCTATATTAGCCAACCGATTAACGAAATATTTATTTATCTACTGCGTAGTCCAATTTCCTATACCTTTGGAGTTATGTAAAGGTAAGTTCATGTAGATGGGCCTTAGAATAGGCTTTGCGGTTTTAGAAAGATCTAACCACCTAATATATGTTATAATCTATTCTAATGTCTTTGCAGCAATTATTCTTGGGATGCATTCCAACGCTGTCTTAGCAAAAGATGCACCAATTGAATCAAGCCCTGAAAATGACATGGAAGGGGCTGAAGGCACGGGATTATGCAAGATTGAGGACGGTTCTGTGATATCAAATATACATACTTCTAAATGGAGAGTTTTTACTGATAAAGGGAGGGATTTATTTCTTCAGGCATGGATTCTATGGCTATGTGACTTTGCTGGTTTACATATTTGGTTTGTTCGATGGTGTTTTGGTGTTACCAAAATAGATTTTTTTTTTTTTTGGTTTCCATCTGCTAGGGAAAATTGGAGGAAGCTGAAAAGCTTTTCGTCTCAGCTTTACAAGAAGCTAAAGAAGGCTTCGGGGAGAGGGATCCGCATGTTGCATCTGCATGCAACAATCTAGTATGTGCACTAGCCTTCAATAATCTGTTTGTTGTATAGTCATCCTTTTCATGTGAGAATTGTGGAAGAGTGAACTTTTAGATCTCCATAAAGAAAAGAATAAGATTAAAGTTTTGTATTGTTTTAGCTTTTTTGAGTTATATCTAATGTAAAATATGTATTGATCAACTTAAAAGAGTATGAACTCAATGATCCAGAAGCTTGATCCTTAATCCGTAGAAAATTAACTTTTGGCTGTCGTGTTTGCCAACAAAGAAACTTTGGGGAAAGGGTTGGATCTTTCACGGAAGTACTGTATATGTGTTAGTGTTTTCCTTTAGACTCTTGCATTTAATGAGTGATACTTTTCTGTTTTTATTGTTTCAGGCAGAGCTCTATAGAGTTTACAAGGCATTTAATAAAGCAGAGCCATTGTACTTGGAAGCTATTAGTATTCTGGAGGAATCCTTTAGTCCCAAAGATATACGGTATTATGGTCATTATGTAGACTTTTACAGAGCATGCATGCACATTCTTTATTTAAATATTTAATGATAATATCCTAATTATCATTTACAATATGATAATAAAATGCATAATTTAATTTTACTGGTCCATAAGTTGCATTCCGATAGCTTAATAGCATATGATGCTAAAGTTTATTTGCTTATACAAAAAGTGTAGGTATAGTGTGTTTTTGTTTTTTTTGCTCATTAGGTTGATATAAACATTAATCCTAATATCAATATTGGTTATGTCTAACCTAGGAATGAAGCATATACAAAAAGATATGTAGGGCAGGAGGAGGGTTGGGAATGCAAGTTTGAGTAGCTTGTAGTTCTCATTGCGTCTTATAGCGCTTCGCGTAACAGCAACAACATATCAAAGTTGGAATCTTTTACAGGATTTGTGGGAACAATTTCAATATGTTTTTGTTGAACACAAGCATATTAACGTTCCACTAACTCAACCTGACACTCTTGAAGTAGTAATGCGAAGTGATTTTCGCATTGCCCTTTTCTCCGCATGCACTGCTTATGTAAATGTGGCTTATGGGGTTTGAAAGTCATAATTCAATAAGTCTCTGACTAAATAATATTTTTCTTCACTGTAGTGGTTTAGGATTTGAAGCGATTTGGAACAGTGGGAAATTCTTACGGTTACTGATATGAGCTTAGTCTTAGACTATTTTCTAACATTCTTTAATAACCTACTTATGTCTTCTTTCATGCTAATAGTCTGCTAGGTGCTTCTTGATCTTTGGGAATCACTATCTTATTGAAACAAGGAAGAGTTAGTACTTTTCATTTGGGATTATCTCTCTTGAATATTCCGTCCTCTTAGTTGGAAATGAGGTATTTCCATTGTGTATTGACGTTTGAATGTGAAAATAAAGTGAGTATCAGTGGAACATCTGTTTTATTTCTACTGTTTAGTTGTCAGGAATTCTAATGTTCATTGGGGGTTAGGCAAATAGAAAATAAATTAATTTGGGCTAGTTGGTTTTTACCTGAAGCAGTCTTAGAGTTTTGTTGCTGGAGTGGCTGTTCTAGCAAGAGTGGAATAAGGAAAATGGGAGACCACTTGCTTTATGCCTGGTGTTGTAGCTTATATTTGAAGAGAGAGAAAAAAAAAAAAAACTTGATGCCAGGATTTGAAAGATAAGGAAGCCTTCCGATTGATAAATGATAACGAAATCTCAGTACTTAATTTTTTTTTTTTTTGGTTAAAAAAAAAGACTTGTCTGGTTTCTCATGTATATTTGCAGTGTACAAGAGAAGCCTTTGTTCAATATTCAAAATGTATTAGTCATAAAAAAATTTAAAAGGTCGTGATGGGCGCTGTGGTGCATATGTTTTGATGACTATAACTGACTTAAGTATCTTTTGTTGTTCAGTATAGTTTGTTGTCTTTTTATTTTATATTTCATCCTTAATTATGAAAGTCTGAAAAAGTTAACAATGACAGTAACCTTTGAAATTAGAGGTATCTATTATTATAAGCCAAATAACTAATACCTTGCTGGGTAACATATTTGTTTATGGTTTTTGATTTTTTTTTTTGTTTTGTTTCCATTAAAACTTATTAGAGAAAATGAATGGGATAAACGAGGAAACGATATGAGAGGATTAAATGGAGAGAGAATACATCAAACTAAAACTGGAAAAAGAAAAAGGAAACTTTTTAATATTGCTTTTTATTTTTTATTTTGTGAATCATTCCATGCACAATTTTTTCTCCGCTCTTTACTTTTATCATCTCTTTTATCAATGTCCTCTCATTGTTCGTTCTCTATGTTTAATTAAAGATGAATTAAATACCAAAAACAACAATTTTACCCGCACAGGACCTAAACAAATATGTTGTGTATGTTGTGGTACTAATCGCTCATGCAAGATCACCTGTCCACAGAGTTGGGGTCTGCCTTTCACAACCTTGGGCAATTCTATATTGTGCAACGGAAGCTGGAAGAAGCTCAAGTTTGCTATGAGGTATTAACACTCCATAACATGTTTTGTTTAGGAGTAGAGGTTCATCAACAATATTATTTGGTCTTTTCTATACTCTTATATTCAGTTTCCTTTCTTTTTTTTTTTTTTTTTTTTTTCATTTAAGGGCTTAGCTTTGCATTAGATATTGTAATAGTGATGGCTGTCTATATAATACTTAATTTCTTTTAGAGTCATTGTTTTGATATAGGGATCTGGAAACCTTTTATATGTTTTGCCAGGTTTATCAGAATTTCTGACTTTTTATATGTATGTATTTGTTATATTTCTCTGCATTGAATTATTAGTTAACCTTGTTATTTGTTGAACATTTGCTACCCGGATGATAACATTTGGACAGCGTGCTTTAAAGGTATTCATCCCAAGCTGTGTATACATACATCTAGTACTGTGAGGCATACCTCTAATCTCAATGTTACAATCACCTTGTACAGATCAAGGCCCTTGTTCTGGGTCCCAACCATACAGATTATGCAGATACTATGTACCATCTTGGAACGGTACTTTTTGACTCCTTGGATGATAATACTGTTTGTACTTCATGCTTCTCTCTGTTTGTCTGGAATGGTTATTTTTGTGCTTCTAAAGACGGAAATTTTTAAGAGAGAAGATAAGAATGTTGTGAAATTGTTTAGAATGGGAAAAGAAAAACAAACTCAAGAAACCCAAGAAAAATCTGATCTGTAGTTTAGGGGGCAATACATACCAAAAAGTTTGAAGAAAAACAAGATAAACAACACCAAGAATGAAAGTGGTTCGGCTGTGTGCCAACATCTATGGGCAGCAACAACACCAGGAAGCCTTAAATAACTTTAGACATCTATTCACGAAGTAAAAGCCATTAGTGCCCTTGACTCCAAGTGTACAATGCATTTAATGAACCTTCAGCTGAAGATAGCGGGTAGATGATAAATTTTTGATTCCCTCGTTTTGATTACTTCATTTCATACAAATGTGTACAGTTTTATTTGAATAAAATTAAAAGATGTAGGAGTCTTTGATTCACTAATCCCAAAACTCTATCCAACAATTATTTTCTCTAGGTCTGGGTAAGGTTATGTTCAAGCACAATCTTATGTTTTCACTAATTATCCTTGGGACTTAAAAGTATTTATGTATAATTTAAAGTTCTTTTCGCTTGTTGTAGTTATAAATTTACGACAACCTTATATATTCAATAAAAAATATGTTCATTAAACAGGTTTTTAACCTATCGGATAATTATATAGTTATGCATTTAGTTCTCTTTATGTTCGGAAAAAATGGTCTACACTATGACCATATTCAAAGCAGCTATAGTTTTTACTCTTAGAAATTAAGGTACACTTTCACCACAAAAAAAATTTAATGAATAATCATGTACAATTTATTTATTATATTCTTTCTTCTTCACAAGTCCTTAAAATAATGTGGGACTTATAAATATTGCAATCGTATTCTCTTTATCAAATTAGGTACTATGAGAGGCTGCTATGGATTCTGTAAGTTTTGATATATCTCCTAGTTATGGAGTGGTACTTATATAGGAGAGGTTTTCATTTGTGAGGGATTCAGTGAGATAATATGATGTGTATCTTCATAGTGTCATTAGGGGTCTAAAATTCTTGCCAAGTCAATTGGGAAATTTTATTTTCATTCTGTAGGACTGTATAGTTATTGTAGCCCTCACACTTAAGCTTCTTATGTTGTATGTTTCATACGCGTTCTATTTTCGTAACCTGTTTATTAGGTGTAGTTTGACTGCAGGTGCTACACCTCCAAGGAAAAGAAAAGGAGTCTGAGGCCCTCATTCAGGATTCTATTAGAATACTTGAGGTGAAGTGCCTTTTTCTACTTTGTTCACTGTTTGAGCTTTAATCTTCTTACTCCCGAATGTTTTTGACTATTTAGGATGGTGGCCAAGGGGAGTCAATTAAGTGTGTCAAGAGAATGCGGTATCTTGTTCAGGTTTTTCTTTTTTCCAGGTTTCCGCTTTAATTTTATGTTGGAAGTTGTCATTATTCATGAGGATTGTGTGTACATGTCAAATGACAGCTTGAATTTCAGAGGATGGTCTTTCTCATAGTAGGTTGAACTGAAGTTCTGTTTGTAAAGTTACCCCATATTTCATCAGGGTTTAACTATTACATCCTGTACAATACAGCCCTTTTTCAGTTTCCCATACATCTGATCAAAGCTTGTCATTTTGGGTCTTGATTTTAAATTATTTTTATACCACATTCATCCATCCCTTGGAAATTTCTTGGATATAACTGAACCAATATCTCTGTCTCTATGCCTCTCTCTAGATATATATGAAATCCAACCGTCTTGCGGACGCTGAGAAGGTACAAAGAAAAATTCTGCATATAATGGAATTAACAAAGGTTTGACATCTTAACTATTTTATCTTTATCTTTTCCATGTTATGTAATCTGAAGTTAGTTTGATCCAAACAAATTCTTACAGAATGTTTGCTGCATGCATAATGATATTGTACATGTATTTTCCAGCTTATGATGAGGTTCCTAAATCTATTAGGAATAATAGTCGTAGAGGATAGAAATCTTATTTTTAATGGGAGTTTGTTTTCTCAATTGGAAAGAAAGTTGGAAACCAATTAGGATTAGGATTCCTAATTGAAGGCCATTATTGTTTGCCATAAAAAAGGGCTTGCTGCGGTAGCTTGAAGGTGTCCAATCGGCTAGCAAGAAAGGACCATTGTGTTATACCACTCAAGGTGTTTGAGTGAGAGAATATCGATAGGGCAAAGTTTGTAAGGGAGAGAAGAAAAGAGATAAGGAGTGCTTTGTTTCTTTTTCTTGTTCTTTCTAGTTGTTCATGAAGCCTTAATTCTAGAGACTTGGTAAGATAATTCGTTGTACCCATTATTGAATATAGTGGAAGTTTGTTGTTTCTGCCCAGTGGACGTAGCACATAGCCGAACCACGTCAATTATTGGTGTTGTTATCTTCTTGCTTATTTTCTGTCGATTTCCAAAGTTTGCGTCTTTCTCATTCTTAAACGAAGTCACAACAGTATTTAGACATGGTTTTTTATGCATATCATCTTTTAGTCGATTAGTATTAAGCTAGCCTGCCTAGTTATTACCTATACCAGAAAAATCCGAAGTGGCAGAAAGGATAGCAAAACTGATGAGGTATTTTCTGTGGGAAGGTTTTCATGAAGGGAAAGAGGACCATTTTGTTGGTTGGGATTTGGTATCTTCACTTAGGAGAAGGGTGATTTCGGGGAATTTGGGATAAAAAGAAATGAGGCAGTAGGGTTATGTTGAGATTGTTCAAGGAAGCAGATTTAAAGTGGCGAATTCCAGCATCTTTCATTTCTCTGTTTCTTGAATAGCATTTGGTGAAAAAAGAAGCTAGGTATCCTACCAAGTTTCCTGTGCTATCTGTAACTTGAGTGGTATATTGGAGAGAGGGTATATATGGTATGGGAAAATGTTCTGTTTTTGACAACATTTATATTGGGGGCAGAGTAGGGTGGACATGTTGAGGGGCAAAATTCCGGGTGTTGGTCATCATTATGGGCCTTGGATTCTTCAGGTTTTCTATGTTGGATTGTACTATATTCTTTTTGGAAATTAGCTTGCAGTTTCTTTTTTGCTTCACTATTAGTCGATGTTGTTCACTTTGGTAAAATGGGACTGGCTTAAATGTCTTACAACATGATGTTTAGGCTGTTTGGAAATCATAAGCTTTCATCAGTCATCATCGTATGTGGTAAGCATGTATTGAACATTTGATTACTGTCAGGAGTCTTGTTTTCATGTATCTTAAAGCTTCACTCTCCATCTATCTTCTTTTTCTTTATTTTGCCGTTTGGTATTCCTTTTGGTTGTTTCAAGCTGATGTCATTGATGTCCACATGTGCGTGCAAGTCAAACTTGGAATAAATGCCTTATTCGAAGTTAAATCTGGGCTGCTTTATGTTTGACTATGTGGAGGAAAGAAATTTTAATTGTAAACTTTGTTTACTATCTTGCGAGGGTAGGGATGGAATTCATTGGACACGGTAATAACAGCTGAAGGGCTTGCGCTGATCCTACAATCGGCTGGGAACTTAAAGGAAGCTAAAGACCTTCTTGAAAGGTAAAGGGCATTATAGTTAAAAATCAGAAAGAAGTGATATTCCATCAATTCTTAGACAAATTTTGTTTACTAATTTCCTTACAGATGTCTTGAGGCTCAGAAAACCTTACTTCCGAAGATCATATTCAGGTTTATTGCTATGCACATTAAGTTCCTGAAAATATCCCCAAGGCCATGACATAAAAATCTGAATTGCTTATGGTTCTTAGGAGCATTTGTCGTGGCCTGTGACTTATTTTATTATAAATAGATAGATAAATGATATTTTTAATTATAACAGGATTTTTTTGGTGGAAAAAAAATCATAATTCTTTACAATATTGATATTTCTGACCTGGCTTGCTCTTCGTTGGATCTGCATCCATGCCTGATATTTCTTATTAGTCCTATAACTGATAAATTTTGATGTTAGATGAACTTTTCAATAGACAATTACTGCTGGTAAACCAGAGTCAGAATCAATTTGATAGCAAAAGGATTTTGTGGATGTAATTAATACATGTTCAGCTATAAACCTATTCCATTAATAAGGAATTAAAATGTCAGGGTCCTCGGACTAATTGAGCATATAAACTTGCATTTTAACTCTGCTTTAATTATCTCTGTAGCTACAATGCCCAAGTAACATAGCTTCATGAATTTTTTTATTAGTGAAGCAGTTAAACATACAGGTTTCCACCAAAGAAGAGTTAAATGTACTAGGTTACTAGGTGACAACTGCTCTTAATTGCATGAATGATTTATGTCCATCTGCAGCTTTCAATATGTGTTGAAGTGCTTGGTCATGTTCATTAGTAGATAGATTGCATGATATACAAATATCAGATGTGTTTTTGTAATATCATAAAAAGCATTGGTTATCGTTTTTGGCTCTAGTGCCGAAGATAGCGTATATACCTCCCAACACCAAAGCCAAGGCTTGAAACCTTTCCTATTAGTTACTCATTTCGTTACTTTGAATTTTTTGTTGGTTTTGAAAAGAAATAGAAACTTCTATGAACACTGAAAAAATCTAGTACTGTGGATAATAATTAGTCCACCTCGGCATATTTAATTGTTTGCAAGTTTGTATCATGGCTGGATAAAAGAGGAGGGTTTTAACGAATGACAACTGAAAAAATTGAGTACCGTCGAAAATTAATCCTCCTCGGCATATTTAATTATTTACAAGTTCGTGTCATGTCTGGATAAAAGAGGAGGGTTTTAATGAAAGTTATTTGCAAAGCATTGTTGCAAGCTGTAGCGTAACCCCTGTAAATGAGTATGAGTCATATAGTTTACCTGTTTCTTGGGATTAGATTAATCTCTATTTGATTGGATTGAATTCCTGTATTTATCTCAATGCGAGCTTTATGTCCTTTGTTTTTATCCTTTTTATCGAGAGTTCCCTCAAAGGGAAATATTGCATGCACTTTGTCCATAGAGCTGATTTTCTGTAAATTGACAGATTGCTGCAAACGATGCTTCACATTGCTAGAGTGGCAATTCTGAGTTCTATCCAACTAAAGGAGAGGGACACTTCTCACGCAATTTGTGAGCTTGAGAAAGCCAGAGATATTTTGAATGAGTCCATAAGGTTAGGTGTACTCTTCCATAAGTTTTAAGTTACAGAATTTGTAACTTCCAATGAAATTGAAATTGATGCAGTGATCATTCGAATCCTCTGGAAATTCCTCTCAAATAAGAAAAACTAATCTTTTTTTTTTTGGTACTTGATTCTCGGGTTGCACTAATCTGTCATTGCTTTAATCTTGGATTTCTATATGATTTTCTAATTTTCTCTGTTTTATTACAGGAAGTTTAATACTTTTTTTTGCTGATGATGTTTCCAAAAGTTTGATTACGTTGTTCCAAATTTGATTTTTTTTATTTTTTTTTTAAATAGTTCAAGTAATTCCACTTCATACTAAACTCCGAGCTTTTGACATCTAAAACTAGGTAACGTGCCTGAACACAGCTAAAATTGAACTGTTGAGTCAACATATCTTGCTATGTTCTGTTGCATGAGGCTATGTTCACAATACGATCATGAAGAGGTCAATTTGAATAGGATATTATTGAAGCCTATAGTTTTAGCATTGGCCGAAGAGGGAATTTTAACTTGTGAGATGTATGAAGGCTTTAGTTGGTAGTTGGCATATTTGGACAGTAATTTTTGTTCTTCCCAAAACTGTACCGAGACCACCCTTGTTTAACCAAGAGCTAACTATCGAGACTTTAACGGTAGGAGCACCATCCACTAGAATTTGTTTGTCTGTTGTGATTTTAAATCAATTTTTCTGCATGGAATGTTGTAAAATGTTGAAAATATCACCTTTCTTGGTTCTCATTTTTTATAAGAATTAATGTGTGGAAATCAAAATTCTTACAGTGTGATTTTCTGTAATAGGATAGCACAATGTTGTTTGGATAAGTCAATGAAGCAAAATAGAAAGATACATAGTTATGGAGAGCATCGGGAGAAATTGGAAAAGAATATCCGCATGCCATTGGTCATACTGGTCAGTCTTTGCAAACAATGTTTACAGTATATACCTCATGGATACATGTATGCGATTATGTTTTGTTATATTAAGTCAAATTCATTTCTTTAAAAATGCAATTGGTTTGTTGACATGGATAATGTATGTTTGTTAGGAATCTTGATTTCACTTCCATATCCCTTATATTTTGTAATTAAGTTAGGTTCTGTTTGACTGGATTTTATGTGTAAGAGTAATATCTTCTGTAGCAGAGCTTCAATTGGTCAAGTAAAAATGTTTTTAGAAAATTGATGTTTTGAACAACTACAGTGGTTTTGGCACAGAAGGTATATTTCTTTAATTGGTTGCCATGGGAAAACTGAACGGCTAAAATTTCTTTGTTTCTCATTTAGAAATCATGTATTCATTAAAATCCTCAAGTAGATAACCTTTTTTTCCTTTATTCGTCCAAGCTGTTTACAATGGAAGTGGAGGCCTTGAATGTCTGCTTCTGAAAAATAACATCTGTCATTTGGGGATAAGGCATGGATTGATATTAAAATTTCATAATTGACTGCTATTGTGTGTGTATATAGATGTTGGAATTTTTTTAGATAGATTTCTTTTTCTCTGGACTGATCCTGTAGGGTAAACCCTAGTAACCATTGACATGTCTGAACAGCTAAAAACTGATTATGTCAAGCTTGTAATTCTGGTCTGGTCAAAAAATAAAATATAATAAAGAGAGAGATCGTACTTAATACATATTGTATATATAAAAGACATTTTCCACTTTGGATTTCATGTATATATCTACTTACAGTTGCAAGCGTTCGATGCTCTTGGCCATTTGGGGATCACTAAGCAAGAATTACAGGAGCCTAAGGTAACTCAAAATTCTGTCCCACATAAATTTCATAATCATATGATTTACTTAGCAAAACAGGTCTAGTAAAAGATTATAAGCAGCTTACACTAATAGTTTCATAAAAGATTATAAATTGGCTGCTTTCATGTAACTCCCTAGTGCTAGTTGAGATGAACTGAGAGGCCAATTTGTAATGACCCCAGTATTAATGATTTACTAATGATTACCAGTAATTTTGTTTGCTTTCCAAATATCATCAGGATGAAAGTGTCATTTTCACCTTACTTTTCAATTGATATTCTACGCATCGAATTCGAATTGGCTGAACTATGGTGCTTGCATATTGTAGCAGGATGGGCATTCACCTAACGTCGAAGCTGAGAATGCACTATTTAGATGCATTTCTTCTTACAAAGAGGTACCTTTATGTTCATGACTTATTAATCATCTTTGTTTCTTTTGTATGGAGGCTTCTTCCCTTTCTGTGTAGATATTTACGATAGATGGTGATTAGTGCATTTAGTTGACAATTATATTTCGTGTTTTTAATTTGGATTGGAAAAATTGAGAGCAATGAGGTTGGTTAACTGGTTAATTTTCAGATTTTGCATTTGCTAAGTAAATCCTTTTTCCTTGAAATATACCTGTTATGCAAGAAACCGAAATTCTGCCTTTGCTTGCAAATTTAATGCATTGCCAGCTTTGATATCATAAACTTCTTAGCCTTGAATTTTCTTGGTATTCTGTATTTCTTACGATTGTGCGTTCATCTCTCTTTTTTTAAATATTTTTTTTTGGGGTTATTCTGATCTGTTTGTAGTTTGTAACTGATAAGTCAATTGCCGAGTATCCTGAAGTGAAGGCAGAGTATCTTAAATGTCTGAAGCATCTTGTGAGCTTAAGTAGTGATAGCAGTACCCAAATGCCACAGCAATCACAAGAAAGAGTTAATTTGCATGGTCTGAAAGAAGAAATCAATCGGCTTGAAGTTGAACTCTCTCCTTCCAGGAAACGTAAAAGCTAAGCCGGTTGCCCGGTTTCCGGTTTACCGATTGGCGATACTTATTGTAGAAGCAGTAATAGTCAAGAATAAATTTCTGCATGTAAATATATTGAGTACTCTAATTATTTCACATAAGGGTATAAGCGTCATTTGTCATGTACCCCTAAACCTTACTTTATATCTAAAAGGGGTTATTGGTTAATAAGATTATTCTATTCTGACAGTAGAGTTTTTTCTTTTTCTTTATAACATTAAATTTAGTTTTATATCATGTTACCAGTCCGATAATTTTGGAATTGGAAATCGTTCGTGCAACAAGTACTATTGCTTTGCAAAATCAAGTAGGTTTTTAAAATTTAAATTTATTTTTGAATTTCACATATATAATTTATTTTATTATTTTTCAAATCCTAGAAACATGAACAATGATTTAATTTTTGATGCTTGCGGCGTGTTTTGATAATTGTTGAAATATAATCGTGAATTATGACGAATTATTTGATGATGAATGTTGCCCAAACAAACCTGCGTATGAAACTTCCCTGATGATGATACAAGTTGCCCTACCAACTTGGGCTCCGTATTGAGCTGGGTTAGTCAAACTCGGCTCAAATTTTTTGAGTTTTTAGCCCTGTTTAGTCAAATTTGTGTGGAATTTTAATAACTATCGGGTTGGATTGAATGGATTTAGTCACATATATAAAAATTCAAGCACTTTGTCTTGTTAAATTTTTAATTGGGGTTTCACAAGTCAGGTTAAATAAGTCCATTTGAGTCGGATTTAATTAGGCTTTTTGAATTACATAAAAGAATAAAATAAATATGAAATAAATATTAAAAAAGATATCTAAGATTATGAGTATCTATTATTTTTAATGGGTCATATTATTAATTTTTTGATTTAAAAAAAATATAATATTACTTATCCTCGAATTTTCCACTTTCACTCTCAAGTCCAAGCTTGTATCTAGTAAACTAGGTTGCGCCGAACGAAATTCTAGAAGCGTATCTGTAACATCTACCTCATTTAATTTCACATTCTTGTTAACTTGCTCTTCCAATCAAATCCAGAGTTGTACTAGAGTAATAACATCTATGCACATAAATTATCACCTTCACTCATATCCTTAACTTTTAAACCCGCATTTGTCTTTGCAATGAAAATGTAGATAAAAACTCTCTTAGCCTAATGAAGTTTTTCCAAAAAGAAAAACCGCATGCATATTCATGGAGAGTGTTTCTACTAATACCACTTCTAAATAATCGATATAAAGTGATTAAACAGACTGTTCTCATGCATAAAAAAGAAACATACTAAGACTCAAAATTTACCATTTACATCACGAGGTTCAACGTCAAATGGATACTAGAGAATATAATATTTTACTCGCTAGATTTACAAATACTTAGCTATCCTTAGGAGGTATTTTCTTACACACTTTATCTGCATAACCGAAATGAGAGCTTAAAATTTTGAAGGAAAATATGTTAACAACTATGCTATAAGATGTATCTGTTGTTCGTATGTCTGATGATGTTAAAAAACTATTGTTAGCATTATAAGAGAAAGAATGACATGCAAAGCAGGAAGATATAGGAACTGCACAAAATCAAGTTTGGAGGGGAGGAACCAATTACCTTAAATGGCTACACAAATGTGAAGTGGAGTTGTTGCACTAGGGTTTGTGAGTGGGTGGGCTATTCACATGTTTGAGAGAGAGAGAGAGAGGGATAGGGTCTTGGGGTTGGTGGGTGCTGTTGTGCGAGGTTATAGAAGGGAGATAGTCAGAGTTCGGCGGTGACAAGACTCAATCCCGAAGACAACCTCGTAAAGTGGTTCTCGGGGTCCTGCTCCTTGTGCTGCAGCAAGTATGTTAAGGTACCAACCTTACCCTTGAACTTGTCAGACAAGGGATACGTGAAGACTCGCTAGTTTCATGCCTCCGCCTGTCTGAGTCTCGGTTCTCATGCAGCGGTCAGCTGGAGGGGTCCTAGATGGACACAAAAGCAGAAAACATGTGATTGGACAAGGAGAAATAGGTTAGAAACATAGGTTGGAAAACAACCGCTATCTTACCCTCTGTATTTTTTTACAAACACTATGCATAGCATACAAAAAACGCATTGTCAAAACTGTTTCACTTCGATTAGAACATAACTCATGTTTATTGTTTTTGAAGAATGTGAAAATGTATATAAAGCAAGTATACAAGATCACAACCATCAACACAAAGACAACACATCAATTGCAATTAATCGACCCATTATCATCACAATGTCAAATATCAACCACTACCCTCTAGGCAAGCACACCACAAGTTCACAAAAAACACTCAATATTGATGCACAAGCACAAGAGCAATCATGGCATGTACCACATCAATCATCATATCAGTTAACACATCACATGTGCATTATCGGTAGGCAATGTACTAGACAACTAGAGCCTGCTCGACGTCTGAGTGCCGCTAACATAGGAACTGGAGCCTTGCTCAACGTCTGAGTCATCACAACAACACAAGGCTAGAACATCCACATGAGACCCTATCAGTATCATAATCATAGTCACTAGTCTTAGGATCTGGAGCCTCCGGCTCGACGACTGAGACCCACATTTAACAAGCATTATCGAGAAACAAGTGTTCACATCACAACTCACTATCACATTTCATCACATATCACATCATATTTCACAATCCAAATCCAAAATAAGAATCTCGAGCATAAGCCCCAACCATAGGCTCGAACGTCAATTCTCGTAAAATGTGTCATCAATGCCATTTAAGTAAAACCATCCAGAATATCATATAAAAACCATAATTATCCTGAAACATGTTATTTCATGTCAGTATTCATATTTGATTCAAAAACACATTTGAAACGATACTCAAAATATAGTTTATCGAAACATCGAGAAAACGTGCAATAAAATATTCGTAAAATACCGAAAATCCAATTAAACTCCCAATCATCCAATATCATCAAAGTCACATAGAAAATCATTTTAAACCATGTAAATATTCCTGAATAATAGTTTAGGGAAAGAAAGTCCGATCACCACATCGTTCGGATAATGGCGATCCCGATTTTCACGTTTTTTCTGGGAATGTCACATCCTATCATAAACCACATCTAAGAGTAAAAAAATCATATAAAATTAACTCCTATTTTAATCCCATAATTTTTCAGGATTTTTAAACGTATTTAAAATGAACCCTACACCTTCGGACATTCAAAAATACCCTAAAACGGTGTCTGATCGACTCGAAACCTGTGCCGTTAGATTCGTAACATCCAAAACATCAAAAATCGTGTTGAGCCACCAAGCGTGGGAGCCACGCTGTTTTGATCGATTTGCGCGTTTTTCTGGGAATGTCACATCCTATCATAAACAACATCTAAGAGTAAAATCATCTCAAAATAACTCCTATTTGAATCCCATAATTTTTCAGGATTTTTAAACGTATTTAAAATGAACCCTACACCTTCGGACTTTCAAAAATACCCTAAAACGGTGTCTGATCGACTTGAAACCTGTGCCGTTAGATTCGTAACATCCAAAACATCGAAAATCGTGTTGAGGCCACACGCGTGGGAGCCACGAGTCTGATCGATTTGCGCTGTTTTTCTGGGAATGTCACATCCTATGATAAACCACATCTAAGAGTAAAAAAATCATCTCAAATAACTCCTATTTTAATCCCATAATTTTCAGGATTTTTAAACGTATTTAAAATGAACCCTTACACCTCTTGGACATTCAAAAATACCCTAAAACGGTGTCTGATCGACTCGAAACCTGTGCCCGTAGATTCGTACATCCAAAACATCGAAAATCGTGTTGAGCCACATGCGTGGAGCCAGCCCCCCCTCTTTGCCTACAGTACTAGGGTATTGTTCATCTTATTCACACCGTTAACTTGGTTCGCGGGTTGCCGACCACTACGACCTGACCCGGTTTCAAAACCCTGGATTCTCAACCGTTTTTCATCATGTTTCGACTAAATTACTTCCATCATGTTTAGATAGGAGATCTATGTGATGCCCCGAAAATTCGAAAAAAGGGAAATTTGGAAATTTTGAAAGGAAAATTTCGTTTTTTGCCCTTATATTTATTGTGGTCAAAAGTTTGACTTTTTTTATTTTTATCGGATTACTTTTTGCACATTTTTCGAGGACCATTGTGTTGATCTCGAGACGCTGAGTCCGTAGACATGCGGCATGTCGAAATCGGAGTTCGAATGGATTAGTTACAGTTCCTGTCATCTATGAATCCAAAACGTGAAGAACTTACCTCGAAATCACGCTGTTCAAACTCAAACTCACGACCTGAACTCCAGTTCCTCTCCTTCAACTTCATGCATTCTTTCTCGATTTTTATCAGCTCCACGACCTTACAGGAGTCCATACAACCCTCCAACATCCTATTTTCACACTAACGGTCGTCAAACGGGACTGAATCTTCATAGGTAAGTTCAAACCCTTCACGAGTTTATTCATGGCCACGATCCTGCCTACCATGCCACCCTTGTGTTTCCCAGTTTCCTCTTCACCCTTTTACTCATTTGTCTCTTTTCTTTTCTCCTCTGCTCACTACTTTTCTTCTCTCCCATTTTTCTATGTTTTTCTCTTCTTCTTTTTTTGGTCGAGAAGCACACACATACCACAACTTAAAATAACAACAACACACACCACAATTCCCAAGTCGGTGGCACCCAAACATATTAGATAAGGGACACCTGTCCCTGCCCCAGCCAACCAAACAAAATCTCACAAAGAAAATTACCAAAATGCCCTAATTACAAAAGACTAAAATGCTCCTATGTAACTTAGACCTGAATCGAAACTACTCGAACTCCGTTTTCGGCTTACCACCTACCAACGTACTCAGAAGATCGAGACATTCGTAATGGAGTTTACAGAATCGCCAAAAACTATCCCGGTAAAAAAGTCAACATTTGACCTTGGAAAGTCAAAGTCAAAGTCAACCCTTTGACTTTGACCAGAAACTCAACTTTTGACTTTGAGCTTAAAATGATCCATTTCATCCAAATTTTTCGATACCTCTTGGATCGCCGAAATGAGGCCATAGTTAACAAAATTAACATTTAAAATTTTAATAATAATAAGTTTTATATATTTGGGCTTACGGACCAAGCTTATATGGATGGAACTAGCTGAATTTTACCAAGTCGGGCCTATTAGGTATATTAGGTTTAAACACTCAAGCCCAAGTTCGGGCCACTAAATTTCAGGTCGGACCAGCCCACAACCTATTGCAAGTCAAGTCGGGCTTTTGTCCACTAGGTCAAACAAGTATCTACAAACCCATGAACTTCTATACCAAATAGTGAGGACTACTAACCACTAATGCGCAAATCAACATCATGTTGTCTATCATAATGATAATTCGTACTGCCAAATTCTTGAATTGCGGCTGCTAAATTCTTCATACTAGGGCAAGTTGCCCATAAGGCACACAAAAGAAGTGTCACCTCACATGTGAGGCCCATGAATTAATGGCTTCACATATTGCATGTTAGCCCAGAACTCTTAGGCCTAGAAGGTCAATGGGTCAACCAACCTGATTTAGTCGAACCAAGTCAATTGGAGTTTAGGTCATCATGCCATATCGCTAGAGTGTGCACCAAATGAAAATGAAAATTTCTTTGGCACACTTGGTATTGAACAATGGACCTCATGATCATAAAACAAGGCCTTAAACACTAGGCTACTTGTAAATTTTCAAAATATAAGATAACATCTTCTATTTAAGCTTTAAATGCTAGAAGCATTTAGTTAACCTATAGTAAACCTTTTAGTGCAATAAGTATTTGTCTAAATTGTTCAAAATAATTATTTGTCATTTATATTACCTTATGTTTTAGATGAATTTAAATGTACATATTTAAACGAACTTGAAGTTCATAAATTAACTACAAGTTCAAAAATGAACCAATAGTTCATACGTGAACACCCAACTCGTAGTTTCAGTAATGCAATAACAATAAAAATAAAAGTAAAAAATTCCTTCATAAATTCACCATACATGCTAAACACTAGTAGTTTTTACATGTTCAAATCTGGCCTTTCATGCCATATTATGGAAACTTGTTATAAATACTTAAAAAGTTAGTGGCTACTTTCTTGTAAAGCTAGATAGATCTTTTGCCAATAACTTTATTCCCTAATTTATGTAAGGGTAAAGGTTGTATTAATTCAAGGAGAGAATTGGGGATTGCACAAGAGAAGGATTAATTCAACCAAATAGGTTTTTTGCATCGCAAAAATTCAATTTCATTGTCATTTACTATTATTTACTCTATTGTTGATCAATTACAAACGCAGACCCTAGAATTCATGTTTCTAGGATTATTTAATATTGGAATTGGTGAAACATGTTGATGTTTGAACTTTGATGTTGCAGCATGTTTTGATGTTTGTTGAAAATTGATTAATTGTTTTGAAATTGAGGCACATGTGCACTAATGGTATGCTTAGATGAGTAATTTCAAAGTTTCATGGAATTTAGGCGATATTACTAAGAAATTGTGACACAACCAACCCCGTTTAACCCCTGGATTAGCATGGAAGGTCGTCATCCCGTCTGACACGTCTTAATAAAAGGACCATATTACCCTTGCAAACCAAATAAATATCCTAACTACGTGTCAGACCAGGGATACTACTACAGCCGGACTAGAATAATCAGAGTACGCACTTAACGGGATGCCTCAGCCTTCACACAGCGCGTCCACGATTAACTTGGAGGGTGTCAAAACCAATAAAAAGTGTGAGTAGACAAAAATAAAAGTTTGGAAAACCATTTTCCGAAATATACCTATAAACCCTTCGTTTTGTAAAGTATGCATGCATAAACAATATAAAACCATCATTCAAAATAAGCCACAAAATAATTATATAAATAACCATGGGTTAACACGAAAACTCATAAAAACAATCATAGTGGCGTCGTGGTCCACATTTCAATGAAAATACCAGCTCGAATCCGTTTATAAGAATCTTTTCACACAAAAGATATTTCAATGTAAATACCAAACCTGTAACTTGCTGGCCCAGCCAGCTCAACGTCAAACCTCATCATGCTGGTCAAACCAGCTGCTAGTCCAACTAGCATCCCATGCGCGCTACCGGTAGGAGAATACAGGATCCTCAGGGTCCAACCCCGTTAGTACATAGGGAGTCTAATCATGTTTACGTCCGAGCCCGTCTCTGGGAATCTACGAAGTCCAACTCTGGATATGGCGATCTAATCGCCTGAGGTTAAATAATCTAGCATACATAATCCAAACCAAAACATAATTTAGTACACGACAACAACTCAAAATAGTTATTATACGGGCACCAGCCCAAAACAAGGTTTTCCAAAAACCAGCATATTTAAATATCCCGAAATATAATCATAAAACATTTTAAATCCAACCTTTATCCATCAAAAGAAATCAGAGTCATAATCACAAAAAATCATATCATCAAGCCAGTAAAAACATGTATTTAACCATGCATCAGAGTTATGAAAGAGTGTCCACTCACAGTACCGTCGTGCGCTTGAATTATGAGCCGTAAGCTAATCCAAATCCTCTGGGACATTCGAGCTGTCCAAATCACACCCAAGGGTCACTATCAACCGATATAAGTCCATATGTAAAACCTCCAAAAATCCCAGAACCAAGAACGTTTCCCGAACATACGTCCCCAGGAGAAAAACCTCCATATGACCTATCAAACGATCTCCGATCGACCTGAAACCACCACCGTTGGATTCAGAACGTCTAAATATTTTGAACAAGATCGATTTGACCTCAAAATTTGTACCCACACTTGCCGATCAAAGTTCGGTCAATAAAAGTTAACGCTGGTCAACGTTGACGTCAGCGCTAACGTCAGCCCTAGTTGACGTAGCACTGATAATGTCTGACACCACTACCACGTGGCAGCCCCTGACACGTGCCATGTGGAACCATCGATCCCATGCCACTTGGAACCTGACACGTGTCAGATGACGTTATCATGACGTCATGCTGACGTTATCACTGCTAGTGAAGATGACCGGCGCCGCCGTCATCGCCGTCGCTTGCCACCGGCATCGCCGCTGTCATCGCCACCCGCTGGCCACCGTTATTGCCGCCACTCACTAGCCGAAAAACCTCCATTTTTTCCCCAAACTTCAAACCTCCATATCTCGCTCACTTCTCAACCAAATCTTACAAACCTTATATGAAAATTCATCTACTCGAGCCAAGGAATTCAAAAATGAAACTAGAATTGAGAAAATCTACATGTATTACGAGATATAAGCATCAAAAGGTTTGGCTAGATCTCAAACTACCAAACCGTCCAATCCTTGCTGTCCTACGCTTCAATCCTATGCTCAACTTGATCCTTGGGCTCCCTAGAACCTATTTCCAGCCATAGTTTCTCTCAAAAGCACACCCCCCCCCCCCCCCCCCCCCCCCCACCCAACTAAAGGTTCCAAGATTAGATGTTAATGGGTTTTGTGTGATCCAAACATCCAAAAATATCCAAACTTTCCCCTTGCCAAAAATACCCTTTCCCTAAATAGTAAGTCCATACAAAACCTAGGGGTAAAATTGTCCCAACATCCAATTAATTTTGGTAAAATCCCGAAACAATTTCAAAAAATTCCCGTAAATCCTGAATTTACGGGTCTGTTTGTTACAATCTACCCTCCTTAGAGAATTTCGTGCGTGAAATTCACATTGATCCAAGTCAAAATTGCGGAAATTCAATCCTGCCTCCACCCTGAGGCTCCCACATGTCCACGTACATGTCCAACATCTATCCACGGTACATATCAGACAAATGTCACCTGACGCCAACTGCAATCCAACGGTCTATGCTGAAACTCTGCTCATCCTCCATGAGTGTATCTGAGAGTAATCAAACTATCCCTGGAATTCAAAACTTAACTCCCGAGACTCGTTCGAGGCATCTACACTCGTCGACTATACCTGCCACCATGTAGGTGTAACTCAGAACTCGGTCTGTCATCTTTGCTCCCAATGAGCTAGCACAAGTCCTTTTCCACTAGACGGTCTCCATTCATCAACCATAACCATGACGCACTGTCGTGACCAACCGATGACCCACTGGCTCCATTGCTTCCATCCGAGTTCCATACCAAATGCCTGACTCACACTAGAGTCCTCTCAAGGTACCTCGACTGATCTGGAGATCAAATATATGATCCTTACTCCTCTATAGTCCCAATCTGGTACCCTAATCATCTATAATGTATTATGATCACATCGAATACTTGCTCTAGCCGAGATAATCACAAATCAGTTTTACTAGGGGTTCCTTTTTCCAACAATGGCCCTGAGCTCCAAGCTCGCACAATAACTGAACCCTCTACCTCTCTCCTCTAGAGCACATTGTTCAATGCCCGGCCCTAGTATCTCAATGAAAATTCAACATCGGATCCAATCCGGTTACCATACCATATCCATCTCAGATCCCATCTGGATATCATACAACATCAATCTCGGATCCGAATCGACTATCATATCACATCAATCTTAGATCCAATCAGACTATCATACAACTATCTTGCCATCATGGTCTAACACTAGACCATGTCTGTCCGATCCCAGATCTGGACAAATCGCTTACTAACTCAAACTCTTCTCGAGTTCACCCGGTCACGTCGACCAAATTTTAAGATATGTCCTGCACGTACTCCCCGAGAACTCCATTGAAAAACGGACCAGTTCACTAACCAATCCAAGGCTCCCAGTTAACCTCCAAGGTTAACCGACCTACGTCTTCCAAGACGTACCAATCCTTAGTGATAAGTCTTGTTAGTTATCTACCTGGACCCCCATCCTGATGATGCGTGGGGTTGGATCCTGAAACTGTGTTGTAACCTCTAATACAACCATATAGGTCACATAGGAACACTGTCCAATAACACTCCACAGTCATCTATCATTAACACAATCCCTCCATCCGGAGATCTATTATCGAAGGTAGATGAATAGTATGAAAAAGAGACAATGAGCCTACAAACATTCTATTCGAGGCATCAACTACTATATTCACTTTTTCGAAATAATGTACAAATGCACAGTCATGGTCTTTAACCAACTCTAGCCAACTCCTCTACTTTGAGTTCAACTTCCTCGGAGTACCAACACATATAAGGCTCGAATGATCTATAAAGAACTTGTACATCTCCCCAGGCGATAATGAGTCCAACTCTTTGTACTTATGCCACCACAACAAGCTCCAAATCCTAGGGAAAATAGTTCATCTCACGTCATTTCAACTACCCAAATGCAAACACAAAACATTCCTATGCAGCATAAGTACACAATCCAAACCCGATTAGTGATGCGTCACCGTCATTTCCAAAACCTTTATAATCGTCCAAGATAGTCGAACCATAGTAGTAGTAAATTGTTTCTCAATTTCTGAGAACCCTGCTCACACAAATCATCTCAAGCCCCTTTGACTATCTTCCGAGTCAATCTCGTCAACGTTTGAAATCCTGGGTGCATAGGGTACAAAAAAATATTAATAATGAAAAAAAAATACACAAGGGTGCAAAAATGTGGCCTCGTTAAAATAAAATATTCAAGGGTCCAAAAACGTTGGGCTTATTAAGTAGGTGGAGGAGTGGTTAGGGTTTGTATTGGGTATTGGGTATTGAGTATTGGGTATTGGGCTTTTTAAAATAAATTAGGTGGACTTGGGGCTGAGATTTGGGTTTGGGTTGAAATATTAGTATTAAGAATGGGTTGAGTATTAATTTTTAAATAATAAATATTTTATATTTTCGGGCTTATGGGCTGGGTTTATTACGGGCGGGTCGGGCTGGGCTTATCGGGTTTTATCGGGCTCGGGCCGGGCTGGCCCACGACCCATAGCGGGTTGGGCCGGGCTTTTGTCCATCGGGCTTATCGGGCTCCCATAAGCCCATGGGCTTTTGGGCCAAATGGTGAGGGCTACTACAAAGCATATAAAAACCATAAAACACATGTGGTCCACCATCCACAATTTAAGTGCTTTGTAGGTGTCCACCATCCACAATTACAGCAACCATTCAAAAATAATCCATCAATCATTCTATAGTCACCACCAACACTAGGCTCTAGGCTTTAGTTTACTTTCCTACGTACCACATTAGCCCTAATTTTCTATCACATGTTAATATACAATTACAAAGCACTTAAAGCCATAAAATACATGTGGTCCACCATCCACAATTAGATTTCAACAACAAAGTACAACTAATAATAGAGCAGTGTACAACTACAATGCCCATAAAGCCATCCAAACACATGTGGTCCACCATCCATAATTAGATTCCAGTAACAAAACACAACCAATTACAACAACCTTTCTATATTAACAAGGCATAATCAATCTCCTATGCTTTTTGTTCCCCACTAACTGGGCATCAATTAATAAAGAAACCAAAATATTCCTAAAACCTATCAAAGCATCCATCTTTCTATATTAAACTACAACCTAACAAACACAAATCTGAATTGTTAATATAGTGAGAAGCATTAACCATATATGGGTTTCCTTCTTCCTCGCGACCTCACACGCCACTCATTCATTTCAAGTTATTTAGGATTTGGGACCTTCGTTTTCACCTTCAATATACCTTAGCTGCGACCTCAAAATTTCTTATTCCTTAGGCTTCGAAGCGTTCGTCCTCAGCCGCAACCTCAACACAACAATGGCGCCTGATTCGCGATTTCTAGGCAGGCCAATCGAATTGGAATTTCAAATTTGGGAATTAGGGTTCTGGGAGTTTTCTGTTCGACATGGGAGGAGGGAGAGAGCTCAGACTGTTTAATTGATGCAATACTCAAAATTCCCATTGATATTTTTCCACATTGGTTGTTGTCAGATGCTGAGTGGCAATCACTATTTTCCACGTTTGCATTTAACAAACATTCAGACGAAAAATGTGACGGAATCACGATTTTGAAATCACGAGTATATAGTGGGTACTTAATTGAAACTTTTTTATTGTTAGAGTACTTTTTAAAATCGGGCCCATCGTTTTGGTACTTTTATGTAGTTTATCCAAATTTTATTTATGTATATAGATGTATTGAAGAGTAAGGCTCATTATGTCCCCTAATTAGGTGTATCTTTTATGTTTATTAATAAAATTCACTCGTACTATCGAGTTTTTTAAAATCTAATATATAAATTTAGCCTATCTAAATGTCTTGCATCTAATAATTTGAAAATTACTTTTCCTCTTTAACTTATGTTACCTAAATCCCCTTGACCTTAAAGTTCCTCTTCTAAACATAACCTAAGTGTATGTTCGGATGATGAACTTCAAAGTACCTAAGAATTCAGGACATGTGACAATTGTGAAGAGAATATGTGACGGCGATGGTATTGGCAAGGCAGGTGCACACATTGTGGGAGGAGGTGTGTGATCCCTCAACTTCCTTAATATCCTCCTCAACTTTCTCAATCTCGTACCCTTAGTCGTAATCTTCACCTTTCTTCAAGAGAATTCCTTTCTTGGCACTATTGAAATTTTGAGAAATCAAATAGCTCTTAATTCAAATTTGGATTTAGAACTTTTAATCATTTTCTCTCTAGCCATGTTTACATAATTGCGAGTATGGAGAATGAATTTTTTAATAATGATTTTCATTACTTCTTCTATTACATTTACTTGCATATACACTATGTCATTCATAGGCTTAGATTACACTAATTAGATGACAGTTTTCGTTAAAACTATCATCTTACTCTAGGAGATGACAATTCAAACTAAAATTGTCATCTTTGCTAGGTAAAGACAACAGTTCTTTTTTAAATGTCATCTATATAGATGTGTGAAAAATAGGAAAGAAAATTTTCCCCAAACTCAAAGCAACAAATGAAGACTTAACACTTGCTAAACACTATAGCTTAAAAAAATGAAGGATTTCCATTGTTGTTGCCCTGCCTTCTCTCTCTAGAATCTTGATCAGATCTATCTTCTCTCTAATAAACAAACTCAGCTGGCCCTATAATCTCTAGCAGACCTTTCCTTCATCTCTTAACTGGAGCTGCCTTCTCTCTATAACTAGATCTCTCATCTCTCTCCACGACCAAAACCCTAAATTTTTCCAATTCTACGACTCCATTTTTGGAGGGATGGGAGTCAGATCATTGAGGAGTAGAGCTAGTAGTGAGATAGTTAAGGAGAACAAAGTAAAGAGCAAACCCATACCATTTTTTCTACTTGTTCAAAACCGACTCCCTAGTGGCTGAGAGTAAGATCATCAAGGAGCAAAGCTGGGATAATGAAGCCAAGCTTGGAGCTGTTCTGATGTGCTATTCCGGTGACACTCACCTTGTCGCTTCCACGGAACCTAAGACCTACAATAGAGAAAATTATATTAGCAGTAGCCACAAAATCCAAATCCCAAGTAAGTAATTGATAGCTGCTTAAAATTTAAAACTGAGGATTGCTACCCTTGAATGGGGAGCAATATTCTAATTCCTAATTTGGATTGAAGAATATTGCTCTTCTATGCTAAACCAAAGAATCATAATCTCCTCTCTCCACCATGAGAGTTTTTCCTCCTTCGGGAATGCCATCTACCCATTTGAGAAATCTTCATTGGATATGTTCTATCATATGTTATAATTCATAAAAAAAAACTCTAGTAGAAATTAGTTCTTGTATGACATGTTAGAATACCTCAACAAGCAATAGTTGGATGCATGATTCATACACACCCATCATTTTTATATAACCTTTTTGCTACTTAAAGTCTTCTGTAATTCTGGTGATTATTCATTAACCATGTTGCACTTAAGTATTCATCATTGGATATATGAATGTGACAAGGTTTCTATGTTGGCATTGGTTCTAATTTTGGGATGTTATTGATTGGCATTGGTTCTCGCTTGTCCAATTTAAACTTTCTAAGTTCTTATTCCTTTCTATTTGGTGGAGACCCAATACTACATTTTGAATGCGGAGAAGCTGTTGATTCAAAGTTTCAAACCATATATATTTCCTTTACTGAAGTATTATTGTGTTGTGTTTACTAAGTACCTTAAATAATAGCATAGTTGGTTCATATTGGTTGTGAGATACATTAATCATTGTGATGGCATATCTATGCATTAATCATTAGGAAATGTAATGTCTCATTTTCTCTTTTAGTTATAAAACTTCATGGCTAGTTTACATTTATTATTCGATTGTTTCTTTGACTGAAGTTCTCCTAATTTTATGTACTTAGGTTATACCTGCAGAGAATATAGTTGCAACATTTCAAAGGAGTGAAAAAATTGCATTTGTGATAGGACCCCTCTAGAAAAAAAACACTTGAAAAATACATCTGGGCTCTACTCTCGTCTGACAAGTAATCCAAAATATCAAAGTTACCCTTGAACTTGTTAAACAAGGGATGGTCACACATTCTTAGAATTCATGCCTCCGCATCTCGATCAACCCAGAACTTCATGCCACGGCCCTACATGGTTACAAAATGAAGAAAACGTGTGAGTGGACAAAATAAATATTTTAAAACATAGTTTGAAAACAACCAACATTTACCTTCCATTTTCCAAAACGATGCATGCATATGAAAAACCATTTCATTTTGATTAAAAAAACACAACTCGTGTTCTTGAAATACGTGAAAAGAATTCTCAAGTCATAAAAAAACATTGAACCATTAATAGCATCAGTAAACCAATACAATGATCACAAGGTCGTCACAACAGTCAACACAAACTCAGCACGACAATCGCACATAACCAACCCTTATCCAACATCACATAAGTCCACACACAACCAACCCATCACATACAATCAATTCATATCCATCATTGATTACACAATATCAATCATCATAATCAATGCACTATCGGTAGGCCATCCACTCGGGTTTTGGATCCCAGCTCGATGCCCGAGTGACATTGACTCAGAAACTAAAACCTTGTTTGATGTCTGGGTTATCACAGTACTAGTCTTAGGAACTGGAGCCCTACTTGATGTCTGAGACTAACTAAACCAACAAGCATCATCACATATACCAACCCAAGTCCAAACCACAATCATCACCACAATTCACACATCACAAATACCGAGAACATACTTTAACAATGCACATATAACACTTTAAACCACATCCACAATTTGAACCACGAATACCGAGAAACTCACTTATACCACATATTAGTTTCACAAGGCAAATCCACCATTTGAATCTTGGGCCTAAGCCCAAAACACAACTCAAGCTCAATTCTCGTAAAACATGCCATAAAACAATTTCTGTAAAATAAATCATGGAAAATCATATTAAGTTCGTAATTACTCAAATATAACCAAAAACACATAGAAAAATATTTAAAACACATAAATATGCATGCATAATACTTTAATAAAATAAAACGTCCACTCACACACCATCCATATTGTTGAATCCCTCTTTGAACGCATTCTTGTAATTCCTGAGAATCTTAGAACCAATCAAAAAGTACATCTAAGGGTCATTAACCATCTCCATAAACTCATATTTTAATCCCACAATTTTTTCGGGATTTTTAAACGGATTTAGAATAACACCTAAACCTTGGACAGTTAAAACTGCCTCGAGACGATATCAGATAGCCTCAAAACCTGCGCCAAAATATCCGTAACATTGAAAACATTGAAAATCGTGTTGACTATACCTCGAGACCTCGAGAATCCCACTCATGTCCCTTCAAGAGCCATATAAGTAGCTGAGTGTGGGACTCATGCGCTAGCTACAATGCTTCTTCAACCTCTAGCCGGATCAGCCCATGGGTCTGCACGTAAGACCCGACTCGGGTGACCCAACCCGGTCCTAAATCGTTCATTTCCTACTCATTTTCCTTCCTTCTTCTACTATTGCCTTCTAATCTACCTTAAGGATGGGTCTATGGTCTTAAAACAATGTAAGATAGATTGATGGATGAGGAACCATACCTTTTTTTTCGGCCAAAACACAACTCTCATCCTGAACCATTTCCAGCGTCCAAAATTCCTTTTTTCATGCTCTAACCGGCCTCAAAGACTCCAGGAAGGTAACAGGATTCATGTTACCTCGTTCCCACACCTCAAAAAAAACTTTGAGAACCAAAACCCAAGATAATGGTTTCAATTTCAAAGCTGAGCCCTCTTTCTTTACTTATTTCCACTACTATTCCCTCATTTGATCACCTTCTTCTTCCTTTTCTTTTATTTCTTTCTACTCTCATCTTCTCCTTGACTAGTTCTCTCTCTCTCGAGCTCACTCACCATTTTTTCCACTATCAGCCCAACCTCACCGAAACAGCATCAACATACACACATATACATCCATAAGTCGGTGGCAGAGACCAAAGAAAAAAGTCCAGACTGTTCTAAACAGGTGTCATCCCTCAAAACTATCTATTCAAGCAAAAAGACGAAAATTCCCTTCAAGTGAAAATTACTAAAACTCCCTTCATCATTTTTGGCCCGTAACAAACTCGTATAATCTCCGATTTCAGCTTGCAACTTGTCTACTAACTCAGAATCCTGAGACCTTCATAATGGTCTTTTCAAATTATCTAAAAGACATCCCAGTAAAAAAAAATCTACACTTTGACTTTTAGTAGAAAATCAACTCTTTGACTTTCAGGACAATTCCCTGTTGTTTCACTTAGGAGTGTCGACCACTTAGCATCCATAGAGTAGTTCTTGAAGAGAAAAAATGTAACACAACCTCTTTACCCTGTGATTATCTTTTGTTATTGAATGATCGTTTTGTTGGATTGATTCTTAATATAATTTTAGTTTTATATCTTATATGAATTTCAATAATCTTCCATGTGTTTCAATATCTTGGTTTTTTTTATACTTGTATATTGTGCTTAATGCTTGATTAGATATAGGGTAATTCCCGAGTCTAGATCATTAAAAGTATATAGGGCAATTTCCGAGCACGTACTTGAGATAATATGCTTGTATTTCGTAAAACTAAGGTTATGGAATTTCGTAGATTTTGGAATTGGCATAATTTATGAATGAGTTGGGTTTAAAGATGAGTTGACCATGCAAATATTAGATTAGGTTGGTTTAGCTTAATTAATTACATAGGACTTTAGTAACAAACAATTACCCCCCTTAATTAACTAATCAAACGATAATCATGCTTAGGTATCCTCAATCCCCATGGTTAAGAATGATCCCTACTTATCAATGCTATATCTACACAAAAAGAGTTTTAATTTGCATATGTTTTCATTAAGTGTTGAGTGTGACTTTGTGTTTACTTTAATGTTTAGTTTTAGCGTATCTATTTTTGGCGCTGTTGCTGGGCATTCAAATAATCTCTTGTATGATTTTGTTGATTTAAATATATTCATAATGTAAATTTCATATTCATACATATTTTCATACTTGTATATAAATTGTAATACTTCTTGTTAAAAACTTTTTCATTGAAAATACCTTAAAGAAAAAAAATGAAAAAAAAAATCCGAAAATAAAATTTTTTTTTTTTGAAAAAAACTAATAATATAAGGAATAATTTGTTTTTCGAACTAGTCTCAGCTATATGTGGATCACTTGTGCTCGGAGTTTAGATCTTGATCTTTAATGAAATAGGTGAAGTTTCATTTGTTGACTTACTCCTAAACCCTTCATGGCCCTTAAAAGTCATGAGTTTTAGGTGGAGTTTGTTAACACTTGAGTTATCTTGGAACGAATACATGTCTGCCCTTAGTAAGAAATTTTCAAGGTGATATATAGGACATGAAATAATGCATGATATAGGCCAGCTCTAAGAAGTAGGATTTTGGAGTCCCAAAATCATCTTCGTACTGAGAAGTAGGGCTTCGGAGTTCGAAATCATCCTCCGCTTGCATGTATTCTTTCTACCTGGTCACTTTGGACTTACCCAAACGGGGACAATGGTTAGAATTCCAAGCTAATAACTTGGGTCGTACGGATGTAGAAGTCTCCATCTAAACTTTGAAGCTATATGACCCATATATAGCTTTGACATCCTAATGTATAAATTGGTTCCTATTAAATGTTTTAGAGCTGCATGAATCCCAAAACCTTTTTCTTCAAAATCTTACTTTTTGCAACAGGTAGCGAATCTTACTTTTGGGAACAGGTAGCGCCCATTTTGGTTACTTTCTCCTAAATCCTTCATGATGTGTGGATTTCATCACCACACACTGTAGACTCAATTTTATGGACTTGAGGTTGAGGCGGAGATTCTAAACACTCGAGTTTGGTAAACCTCTATTTTGAAAACTTCCATCGATTGGTTGTGGTGTCTAGGAGGGTTATGGTTGGTGAAAAGTGGGACACTAATAAAGAGGACTCTAATGGAGTACATACCCAGGTCAGGTTAGCCTCGAGGTGTTCTCGAAATTTTTCCTTGCTTCTCTCATTACATCTATCCTAACTGGCCAGGATTAACGTTGAATGGTGAGGGGATTCAAATGTGTTTATCAGTACGAGCAGGTTGTAAACTTAAGAAAGTACTATGAGAAGCCATATGGGAAAGGTATTCATGTCACTCTAAGACTTTATCTATTGTATCGGTAGATTGCATACCCTCCCTGCGGTTTCATGATGGTCGGATTTCATCACCGCACTCCCTATGACTAGGTGAATCTTGGGAAGTGAGAACAAAGGTGCATGCCATGCTTTTCATGCAATGTCACATAACTCTTATGTCTTATGTAGGCTCAAATGATTTTCATCTTATGCATCCTCACCATTCTTCACGTAGAAATTTATGTGTTGCATTGATTTGGACTTTTTGAACTTGTGTCTTGCATGCCATTGTCGTGGTCTACCTTGAATATTCTTGCTTATACTTATATACTTCTTTGCTTCTTTACTTCTTTACTTCTTTACTTCTTACTTGCACATAACCTATCTTTTATACATACAATGTTTTTTACGTATTTTTTGTTCACTACATTTCATGACTATCTATCTCACTAGCCCATTTCTTTTAACTATTGTCGCGAATAGGATATGACTCTCACATTGTATGTTTGTTGCATTCGAGGTTCCTATGCATGACAAAGACAAAGCTAGTGACTCCAATTCATAGATCTCCACGCTTTGCAAGTTTCGATACACAACCTAAACCGGGAGGTAGTTAAGGGAAACAAACTTTGAGAATTCGACCTTAGACCCATCTTGGAACCTACCTTTGAGGAAGGCTACAAATTTGAGTCTTCATCTTCCCCTAGTGACAGGACCCACCCCGATTATCACCTCGATAATCGGCAAGAATCCTGCTCCCGTATGAAAACCGAACACAAATGACCAAATTAACCATAATAATTACATCAAATACATTGTCAGACCAGGGAGAACGTACGATACAACTATCTGTACAACAAGTCAACAGTATCACAGAGCATAGTTAACAGTACAAGATAAGGATAAAACCCTACTCTGTGAGCTAACTACACACACAACGGGAAAATTTTATGCCTCTACCTCTGCCTCGGCGTTAGCCCCAAAACTCGCACCACGACCTGGAGGGTATTAAAACATAAAAGTGTGAGTGGACTAAAACAAAAAGTTATAGAAAACAGTTTTAATGAAATCAAGGTTCACCCTCCATTTTCAAAACACGCATGCATAACTAAGTATCTGAAAACAATTGCATGAACCGTATGGAAACCGTTACAGAAGACAATCATTAAATCATGTAAAGCCGAATGTAACATCAACGAATCAAACCTGCTGGATCTATCTGAGTCTTTAAACTCAAGTAACATATATCAGGCCTTCCCGGGATATCAACGAGTCTTTAAACTCAAAACACAATCAATAGGCCTAGGGGGGTATCACAGTAACCGAGTCTTTAAACTCAACATATCTCAATCAAGGGCCTTCCCCCATCACAATAATCCACCAGGTCTTTAAACCCAAAACCAGATCCAGCAATAGTACCGGGTCTTTAAACCCAAAAAACCATGTGTAATTTATAGCAAACCCAGAATCCATCGTAATCCAAATTCCAAAACCAAATCCGAAATCATATTTAATAGAAATAGGACTCATGTCCGAATTTCACGTTCAAATCCCAAATCATACTCACAAATCATAATCAAAACATCATCAAAAACATTATACGCACAAGTCATATAAAATCATCCACCAAACCATCATCAAAGCATAGGAGAAATCATAGTCTCGAAATACGTAAAATGCACATCGAAAAGCATGCAATCATGTAAAGCAGGAATATCATAATCAAAATCATATATGGAAACATGAAACGCGTAAGTAAAAACAATTATGCATGCTCGGTTAGGAAACAAAAGTCCACTCACTAAGTCCGAACGCGTCAATCGTGTCATGCACGCTCCCCGGACTCCTCAGGAATGTTTTGGCCTATCAAAGATCATAATTTCGGGTCACAAATATTTTCATTAAGCTTACATTAATTTCCCCAACTTTTTGGGATTTTTCAACGTAATTAAATTAAAACCCTAAACCTTCGGACACTCAAAACTATCCCGAAACGGCGTCCGATTGACTGGAAACTTGTCTCAAAATGTTCGTTACATTGAAAGGATAAAATCACATGTTGACCTTGACCGGAGATACTGCCTCACATGCCCTCACGCGCCTCCCAAAGGGGCTACGCGTGAAAGCCTGTACAGTACTACTACAGTGTTGTCTACTTCACCCGTTTTTCTGCTAAACGGGTTACGAACCCGCGCCACGACCCGATTCGTTTTCCTTCAATTCAACCTTATTTCTTTCAATTCTTCCACCGAATTCCATCTATTCTATCTTAATTTAGGTTCTCCGTCATTAATTACACAATTCAAACCCTTAATCCATCATTTCCCCAATAAATATTGAAATAGTTTTCAACTTCTAATCTCTGTAAGTACTCGTACTCAACCTCCAATTTTTCAAGAAATTGGAACTACAGTTCTTGGTCGAAACACGACCAAACTCTTTCAATTTTTATGTGGTTGAAGTCGAAATAAGCTCAGAAGGTTGTTTCTAATCTCCGTTTGGATCCTCTCAACTCACAAATTAACATTTGAATTCTCACTCAATTACTCTAATTTTCACGATTTCTAGGCCTCTTTCTCTCTTTGTTCTTGTTTTTTTTCTTTCTATTTCGATCTCTCAAGTCTCTCCAGTGTCTCTGTTTCACCCAGTCCCTCACGGTGAATTGATTAACTTAATTCAATCAGAGATTACCATTGCAAACGGTGCTCTGTTTTTCCAAACACCCACACCTGTGCACACACTCACCCACATCCGAGCCACTCTGTTTTCCCTAGTGACAAGTGTCACTTAATTAATTAAATAGCTAAGGTAAACATCCCACTTTAGCTGATTAAGCTTTCACCGTCCAATTACCATTTTACCCTTCCTTCACACAATTACCAAAATGCCCTTCCTCGTTCTAGAATCATAACTTATTCATCCGAAATCCGATTTCAGCGTGCCGCCTGTCTACGGACTCAGGGAATCGAGACCTACCTAATGGTCCTTGAATTACGTGAAAAACACACGCCATGTAAAAAGTCAACTTTGACCATACTATTTACAAGGGTAAAACGTCATTTTACATATTATTTTATAAATTTAGATTCTTTGGGTTTCCGGGGCGTTAACACTAACTTGAAAGGGAATCCGAAACTAAGATGACCAATAACGAACGTAAGTCACTTTGTCAACATACTTGCTCAACTAAGTGGAGCATAGGACCCTCCTGCATTGTTTTTCCTCTACCCATAAAAAACAAAACGGATATTGATCTTAAGAGTGGTTTTGACAGGACCCGTCCCAATACCCATAGATTATCATGGGACGTGCCTGCTCCCGTCTGACACCGCGTTTCAGACCAGGGATAAACTCGTCAACCGCTCGAGGTCCATCAAAGTACGCCAGGAATGGTGGTGGCATGTGATGTCTCGATCTCTACTACAACTCGCATCCACGATCAACCAGAAGGGTATTAAACCATAAAAGTTGTAAGTGGACAAAAATAAACAGTTCAAAAACAATTTATCAAAAAGACATGTATACCCTTCACGTAAAAGCATGCATGCATCGTAAAACAATTATTTCAAATAATTCCTCGGAAGTAAGATGTATTGCTTCCCAAATCAAAACACAGTGAAAAATGCTTCTCAATCGAAGCCATCATCTCAATAAGGTCTCAGCCCAAAGCCAAATCACACAAAACTGCAGCCCAAAACCAAAATCAAGAAAAACCAGAACGAAACCTCAGCCCAAATCATAGAACACGTAGGAACACATCCCATGGGATCTCATCCCAATGTAGGTCACGATTATAATCCTAACACATGTACATATAGCTCAAGATCGCTCATAATCCTAGCATGTCGCCGTGAACACATCACTCACCACCACCGTTCCTGGCATACTCTGATGGACCCCTAACAGGTGACGAGTTTATCCCTGGTCTGACACACGGTGTCAGATAGGAGCACGCACGTCCCACGATAATCCAGTGGGGATTGGGACAGGTATTATCAAAGTGGTATCAGAGCATGAGTTGGCTTTCAGAGTGGCGCGCATGTGTTGGATGTGATGTCTCTGCAGTGGTAACAACCGTCATCAACCTGATAGTAGGGTGAGAGTATGAGGATTTAGTGGAATCGGACTCTGGTTAGGTTATGTTTGCTACGTTGTGCGATTTTTTAGGGTTCGATTGGCATAAGATGTCGTGTTGGTGAGATTTGATCCCGAGTAGGATCGTTGTGCATGTGAATCCAACGACTTAGAGCCATAGTGTTATTGGTGGATGAGACCTAGTTGACCAGTTGTCCCCCTACGACGACTTTGAGAGTCGGTACCATTGAACGGCCATGTCAGATAGGGGATTGTGCCAAAAGTAGTATCAGTGGAGGTCGTGGGCGACTCTAGTTGAGGCGGTGGTTAATAGAAACGTTTGATCCAATTTGGCAGGAGATGCCAAATTTTCAGTGTGTTGAATCCCGGAGAGATTTTGATTGGCAGGGGATTCCACGGGGTAGATGTTGTGTGGTTGGTGTGGCATACCGTGATTGTGACATGCCGTGGTTGAGTAGTACCTAACACTGAATGGAAAATGCCAAGTTCTTGTGGGCCCAACAGTTGGGGGCCGTAGAGTTACGAGTGGACGAGGTCCTTGGATTGTGGTTACTGGTTGGTTGGATACCAGTATTGGAGTATGATGACTTTTCGAAGTCGAGAGCGATGTATCGATCAGGATGGACGTGCTGCAGTGAGAACCCGGGTTTGTGATAACCCTAGTTTGTGATTGATTGGACAAGTTACCAGGAGAGTGGTACTTGTGGACCAGATCCTGAGTTTGAATGATCGGGGATTTTACGTGTTGAGCGGTTGGTACCTGTAATGAGTTGACCGCATGAGTACGGAGTCTCTATAGCAGAGTGTTTCTGGGATTTGTATGTAGGCGGTTGTGACAGACACCGATATCGATAGACGTGGACAAGTCTTATTGAGTTGGATAGGCTCAGGTTACAATGACGATCGAGACGATGGAGATTCACCAGTCATGACGATGATACGAAAATGTGTGAATTTTGCTTGGTGCAAGCAAAGATTTCTGGATTCGACTCTGTTACGACTGAGTGCTATCACAGAAAGAGATGTTGAGGTTCTGGTATTGGAGCGTGTACCACACTACCTTAATGGAGATGACTAAGATGAGTGGGAGATGCCCGAGAGGTGTTGAATGGAATCCAATAGTGATCGGATGCTTCTGAATGACATTATGTGTGTCTAAGTGATGTAATGCCAAGAGGGCTTGGATTATGACCGAGATGGTAAATGTCCCTAGAGTAGCAAACAGGTGAGTTCGGTGGGCAGTGAGCTGGATAAAGAGGATCTCGAGTGGCTGGTATGAGGAATGGGGATACCTGGATTAGTGACAGGTACCCTAGCTCGTTGTGGACGGATGACACGAATGTCGGGTGCTGGAATTGATCCCATCAGGATTGGGACGTACGAACAAGTATACCAATGGGGATGGTGATGAAAAAAGCCGAAGAGAATCAATGAAAGTGTTTAGTTTTGAGAAAAGGATTAAGCATTACAACAACTATCAGAGAATACTCTTAGTCGGTGGAGGTGACTTTGCTGTTTCCGTTTGCTTAACTAGAACTTATAGCTTGGCCATTAACTTGATGCGAGAGTTGAGACACTAAGGTGTGCTCAAGGGTTGTAACTATAAAGGTGGAAACGTGAGAATCGGGTAATGATGGATGACATCCTTTTGGAAGTGCATAAACGGTATAAAATGGATAAGTGCGTAGGATACTGAGTTAGATTGTTTATGGACACGTCCGTGGTTATCCGAGTGAGTTGAGGACTTGAGAGTCCATTGGGAATTGGTTTGGTCGACTGCGGGTGACCATACTTCCTAAGTTCCACATAAGCTTATTTGAGGAGAAATCTGATTAATGAGACAGGATCATCAGTGAGAGTCGGCTTCCAACATGATTGGAACTTCGGAATCAAGAGAAGTTGTGATTGAGACAATTATAAGAGTGCTTGATTCCACATTAGTGATGGTTATTCCGAAGTCGATGAGGGAGACTTCTCATTTTCTGCTCTTTAGCAGATGGTGCTTAATGCCGCAGGATGACATAGGATGAATTTTGATGTAATCATTTTGGATCGTCCTTGGTTTTTCCCTATGTGGGATGACGACGAGTGATGTGACAGTAAAAATGGTTCAAAGAGGGAGTAAGAATTGAACACCTAGGCTGTGAGTCAAATTTGAATGACTTGAAAAGTAATTGGTATTTAGCGTCTCCAGATGTGACGAGTGAGTGTCCGAGGTAGTGGACCCATGTTGGTATTATGGGTCATGTTACATTGGCTGAGAGAAATAGTATGGATCCAACTAGGATCGAATGGATCTAGTGGTGTGGTGACGATCAGGACGATCGAGATGTTTGGGATGATTGTGGTGACTGTGAGTCGAGTAAACCGAAACGTGGTCATTATCTAGGTGAATTGCCTTACATATTATGCTAAGCCAGGAGCAGAGAAAAATTGTATTGTAAGATAGTTGAAGGATCTCTTGGAATATTTAGTGAAAAGACAAGAAAAAGATTGGATATGGGGATGAGTGTTGATTTTAAATTAATCCATTCAGCTTTGAGTGCTAGTGACTGTCTGGTGACTAGGAGACCCGAAAGGGACATCAGTGGAGTGTGTGATCTGTCTCGAATAGGAGGATGGGTATGTGTTGGATATGTGAATAAGTATGAGATGAGGACCATACACGGGTATTGATCATGAAGAGATGAATAGTTGATTCCTCTAGTTGGATGTTGGTAGGTTCGTTACCACTCCGGATGGAGCTATTATATGGAGTGTTGTTGGACGGTGACAAGTAACTGACGGGTTTGAGACTGATGCGTCTTAGTGATGTGAGTTAGTTGACCTTTGGAACGAACCAAGGAATGAGGTTGGTTAGTGAACAAGTTGGATATCAGGATAGAGATTGTGATGGATTGATGTTAGCCTTGTGGTGAACGGTTGAGTTCTGAGCCGTGTTCGAAGTGAGGGTTGGTACGTGGTTGGACATAGCCTGAGGGCGTTCCTTGAGTAGGTCGGGTAGTGCCTTGATGATCGACAGGATATGGGTGCACCTATGACTAGTGCATGTTGGACGATGGGATTGACCACAGTTAATTGGTATGTTTGGGTTGAGAGTTACCAGAGAGGATGTGTTTTGTCTAGTGGATAGAGTCCTAGATGGACATGAGATAGTGATCGGATTTGATCCGATGGTGACAGTTTGATGGGGACTATGATTGGACGTGGTCTGACATGATAATGTGTTGACTAGAAATCAAATGTTTTGTGCTCAAGCAGAGTGAATTAAGAGGGTTCAGTGATTATGTGAGCTGAGAGCTCAAGACCATGTGGGCCAGAGGAACCCTGGTGATTATGCATGTGACTATCCCTGCTGAGACAAGTATTCGATAGGGTCCAGATACATCCAGGATGGGTGAGATTTTGAATATATTTCGATAGGATACGTGAGATGAAAGTTTGGGACTCGAGATAAGTCAACATTTCAGCGTAGGTCTCTGAGTGACATGAGATACGATGTGGGGAATCGAAAGCGAGCCGAGATCAGAGTAGCACAACGAAAGCGCAGTGGAGTCGGGAGTTACCAGCTGTGATTGGCTTCGTAGGTATCCGACGGGTTCAGATTGGTATGTAGTGATGGGACTCGAGTAAGAGTCAACATGAGTATGGTCTGTGAGGAGAGATTTGTGCCATTGTGACTGCAGGATCTAGTAGATGTTTGCCTGATCGGACGATGAGCAGTATGTCAGCTTCGATCGTCAGATGAGAAAAACCATCAGGCTAAAAAGCCGATTTGATATCAGCTTAGTATAGCTGACCTGTCTACATAAGTGACAAGCGAGATCGACGAGTATCAGTGTCTCGAGTGAGACTTACGAGCCGACGTGTGGTTTCTTGAGATTCAGAAAATCTGGTTGGTGAGAGTTGAGTTGGAGCTTTGGAAGCTCCGGTGACAGTGGGTACCGACGGGTACAGTGGTTTGTGTCGGACGTGTATGATTACACGAGGGTGCCCCGAGTGGGAGACAATATTGGATTTCCACTGTTTGGTTGTGGACTTGGGTCAGCTTGAATTTCGAGGACGAAATTCATTAAGGAGGGAAGATTGTAACGACCTATCCCAAATTTTTGGGATTAATTAAGATTAAATCGGGGATTAGCGAGGGTAATTGGGGATTAGTCGAGGATTGTCGGACGTTCAAGGCGAAATTAAAATTTTACCCCTAGAAGAGGGTAAAAAGTTGACTTTTGACCTAGGAGGTCTAATGCACGAGAACTGAGGATCGTTACGTAGATCGATTTAATACGAGTTCGTAGACAGACGACACGTCGAAATCAGGAATTCGACGAGAAAGTTATTGGTCACAGAAGTTTCGGGGTACTATTTAACATGACCCATCCCCAATCCCCCAGATTAAGGGCTAAGTCATGCTCCTGTCTAACCCACGTGCGACAGGAAGGCTAAACACCCATTCGACCCCCGTGGAACACGCAAGCCAGACAAGGGATCCCAGGTCAACGTACCAAAACCAACTTGAGTTAACCAGAGTTCGCAGCATCACTGTGGATCGCGTGTGTGATGTCTCCGTCTCCTAACAACAGCCCGCACCGCATCAACCTGGAGGGTATCGAAAACATAAAGAAACTATGGGTAGAAAAAAATAATAATTAGTTCAGAAAAATATTTATAAGAAAAGACAGTTATACCTTCCACGTAAAACCAATGCATGCATTCGAAAATCATTTAGTTCCAAGATAATAAAGACCGTTTATGAAAAACCGAAATCATTTCTTTGTCTCAAATCCCGGGCCTCAGCCCAAAACAATTAAAATCCATGTCATCCAAGTCATAGCCCAAAACAGCTTAAAACCATTTAAAACAACATGATATAACATAAATCCAAAACCCATCTAAAAACACATTTTAATCCATCGAACATACTGGATCTTTCCGAGTCTTTAAATTCAATATATATCTGAGTCTTTAAACTCAACAGGCCTCAATATCAATCCGAGTCTTTAAACTCCCGAGTCTTTAAACTCAATAGGCCTACGGGGGAAATTAGAATATCCAAGTCTTTAAACTCAATCCGGGTCTTTAAACCCAATCACATATCCGGACCCGCCCCTGTCACATATCATATCCGGGTCTTTAAACCCAATACCAGATCCAGCAAATCCAATCCAAACCCATTTATCAAAATCAAATCCATAAATCCATTTCCAAATCCGAATCTGAAATCATCATTCTGAATCCCAATCCGAATCCGAAATCATCATTCCAAATCCAAATCCAAAAATCACGTTTATCAAAATCACTTTTCCAAATCCATTCATAAACCATTGAAATCAAATCATAATTCAAATCCCAAAATCATTGTATCGAAACCATTATCAAGTCACGACATAAAAGCATATCTCGTATAGAAAACACATAAAAACATTTATGCATGCACCATAAGTTAGAAAGCAAAGTCCACTCATAGACCATTCCTACTATCGCCTCGATACGCGTGCCATACATCGTTCCCGGCTAATACACTATCACCGGACTTCCCAAACCTGTCCAAATCACATTCTAAGGTCACTAACTACTTCATAATGCTTCTACTAAAGCCCCATAATTTTCCTGAATTTTTAACTATTTTTCATCTAGCCTTTAAACCCTCAGACATCCCGAATCCTATCGAAACGATGTCCGATCGACTTGAAACCAGTCCCAAAATGTTCTTTACATCGATTACATTAAAAGTAGTGTTGAAACCTTCCTCAAAAGACGTGCCATGCGCCCCCACACCGCCTCCCAAAGGGGCTGCGCGTGGGCCTCACACGCCTGGCGTAGGTTGTCTTCAACCTCGGTTAGACTGGGTTCGAACAGGTCTGGTCCAGCTGAACCGGCATGACCGGTTCAGCTTCATTCCTTCTTCATTTTTGGTCCGTTTTCATCCCTTCCACCTCCTACAGGTTCGTCTAACTATTTCCTATTCAACTACGTCCTTAATTCATAAAATGGAAGTCGAGATCATACCTCCTCGTTCCTTTCAAAACCATTTGTTTCTCCTCTGTCTCTGGCCACCATAGGTCATCTCAGTCCTCAAAACCCAACCTAAACAACTCACAAGACCTCCTGAAACATATTCCACCCATTAGAATCGATCTACACTAGGTATTATCAAAGACACCATTTTTGAATTCAAAGTTACCTTACATGGGTTCCATGGCCACTGCCCTCTTTCAGGCCTCAAATTCGGTCCTAAACGATGTTTCTGAACCTCCAGAACACCATTCCATCAACTGAATCAATCCAAAACCCATGAGAACAAAGCTTGGAATTTTCAATTGAAAATAGAACTTCACGGGTTACCTCAACCCGACGTCGTGAACCGTCGTGCCACCACCCTCCTCAATGTCTCACCTTCCTCTCTCATCCCTTCTCTCATTTCGATTCACAAGTAATCATCAAAGGTTGAGGGGTTCAGGATTGGTTCACACTTTCACGCTCACACACACACACACACACACACACACACACACACACACACACACACACACACACACACACACACACACACACACACTCTGTTTCGACTAAAACCCGTGCAACCATTTAACATATTTGAACGACGATGAGGGAACTTCCACAACCATCCAAACAGGGCCAGGTGTCCCAATCTCTGTGGACACCAATCCCAAGGAAAGCCAAGTGTCATAATCCTAGTGGCACAGATCCCAATGCAACCAAATGACCAAATTGCCCCTACATGGAAAATGACCAAATTGCCCTTACATGGAAAATTACCAAATTGCCCCTTAACTTCCGAACGTCGTAACTTCTTCCTCGAATCTCAGAATCGGACGTGTCGCCTGTTTATGAACTCGTGACGTCCCGAACTACGTCACAATCATTAGCCAAAGTTTGTTTGA